>ML783015.1:1259781-1292080 GCA_009831015.1 Picea engelmannii
AACCCTTCAATGATTTTCATCATATGTCCTTCCTTATCCATTTCTTTTCCATGCCCATTAGAGTGCGATCCCTCGACTCCTTGGTTAACATCCTTTCCTTCTTGATCATCTTCCATTTCAGGGATAATTGGCATTCTTCCCCAGTCCATACTTGGCATTGATTGTCTAGAGTTTTGGCCTCTGTTGTATTTGGAACACACACTATGCAATCCAATTCAAATTGTCAGGCCATTAAACTTCATGAATATCCCACACTATTCATAATTAATACGAACAAGAATGAAAGTTATTTCGGCTTCACAAGTTTTCTGATTTCTGTATGGCTCTGTGTTTTTGGGGTGTCCGAACTTTAATTAAGTTATTTCGGGACTTCCAGTTTCATAGTTTCGCAACTCCTGATGTCGAGGTTTACTATCCTCTTGTATTCTCGACCTCCGATAAGCCTTAGTCCTCCAAGCTCAGCCCTGGCCTATGTGACCACTGACTCGTGACCCTGGCCTTGTCCCTTATCGGGGTTCGGGGTTTCGCAAATATGAATGCGCCCAACACGCTTGATAGTGGAATCCCCAATTTCCCAATTTCTGATGGCTTCGTCCATGCTAGCCCTCCGGGCTATAGCCTCACCATACGACCACTGCCCATGACCGTGATCAATCCTCTTATCGGGGTTTCAAAATTTGTGACGTCGCGATGCACATGCATTCGCAACCTCTGATTCTCTGATTCCCGATATGATTTTATACTGGCTCGCTCCCTAGGTTCAGCCTCTGGTCCACAGGACCATACTATATGACCTCCACCCTACCCCGTCGGGTTTCGGCGGTTTCAATGTCATGCTCATACGCTCACGGGATCTCCGATGGGTCCCAGTCATTGACTTGTCAACAATCCTTTCTCCTGTTGCTATAAATCTGCCACCTGTCCTCCTGACAGTCGGTGTGGCCCCACGCACCTAAGCCTTATCGGGAAATCGCGTATCGTGATTTTTCCATGCACGAAACCTTTGCCTCCGGAATCTCTGATTTCCCGATTCCCGATTTCTCAAATCCCGATTTCCGATGAATGACCTTTCTATCGAGACTTTCCCGATGAACCTCAATCTCCGATGGATTTACTCCTTGTCGAGACTTTCCCCGATGGCGCAGATCTCTGCCACGTGTCCACTAAATGCACGGTTCGGATCTTGTCGCGAATTCGCGGATCACGATTTCATGTGACAAGATTTCTACGTGCTCGAGAACTCTGATTCTCCGAGTTCCGACTCCCTCCAGGATTCTGACACGTGTCCTCTCGAGATTTACGGCTATGATCCCTCCTCGGGTTTAAAATTCTTTGCAATATCAAGAGGTTTTAAACCTCGTGCACGTTCTCCAGATCTGGCGGTTGCAAGGGTTCGCTTTCCCTCCCGAACAGATCCGACGGTTCTAACACCCTTGGTGTAGAAACATGTCTCCCTATGGTCATAGACCGCACCAGCTGCGGTTTCATAGTACCGCTATACCTCCTGAGCTTATAATCGTGGTCAAGCCACAACTTGACACACTGGAGAAACCAACATCCGAAATTGGCCATTCCAAGCCCAATTTCTCCACACATTTTCGGTCCAAAGACCGCTCCACTGGCCCATCTAGGCTCAATGTCGAAACCTTGGCTCTGATACCAATTTGTAGTGTACCCTTCACTACCCAGGTTTCCCAACCTCTCAGTTTACCATTCCTTACATGGAATTTACAGAATTCATACTGGGTTTTATAAGCAAATGCATTTAACACAATTAAACACACTTAAAAGTGAGAGTAAAATATATGGGTACTGCTATAATTAAGCAAGCCATAGCATTCATCATTAATTCATTTACACAGCGGAAAACATGATACAAAACAACACAGTCATGTCAAATGTGATAAACATAATTCAGATTACTTATCTTTTATCTGTTGTAGAAAATCACCAACCAAGTGCAGGCCTTCCACGAACCTCCCAGCCTTAGACCACACTTTTCATCAACTCAACAGTAGGTCACCCCCGAGCTGGGACCGAGCTCCACCCCAGGATAAGGAATCTAGACTCAGGCTAAGTTTACATGGAAGATAGCACATACACATTCACCAGGAAGAAGCTCTCCCAGGAATCTCCCACGCTCACTGCACACCGACCCTCATTCCCCACATGCTTGTTCCACCCCAGGAGAGTGCACCTTCTCTGTCACCTAGATAGTCCTTTGGCTGCCAGTCTCCCTTACCTTGGGTTACAGGAATAGATCGGACCGGAATTCTCTGGGCTCTATGGCAGCTACAGGGGTTCCTTCCAGGAGTCCTCTTCTCCCTCTACGCACTCCCTCACCTGGAGGGTTCGCTCACAGGCCAACAAGCCTCACGCAGTCCAGTTTTGCGTATTCACAACAATCCACAGGAAACACAGACAAATGCTTCCAACAACGGTTCGACAATCGCAGGATGTTCTCACGGTGATGATTTCAGAGCAAGCTTCATGCACAGGCTAGCTCAGTTTTCCCATACAATCACAGGATGCTTCCACTCGAGTCCAGCACAGGGAATTCGGGTTCAGGAATGCGTTTCCGGGTTTACTAGAACAGACATAGACTCATAGCTCCGGACAGGGTATTACACGGTTTTTTTTTTCCTCAGGAAAACACGGCTAACGGTTTCAAAGATGAATCAGGATATCCGGCAGAGGTCGTACCTTCCACACACAGAGATTCGGTTCAGAAGGGAGGAGCCCCCCCACGGTTTAGTTCAAGGATTATATTTGCATGCACCAGGGTTGACACTTGTCACCCTGGGAACTGCATGCATTCCATCCGTACGCCTTCCTCCCACCACTTGGGGAATCACGAGTCCTTCAAAAGGACTTAGGATAAAATAATGTGCACGTGGATTTTTAGGAATAATAATAATAAAATATTATTCCAGGCCTAATCCCCCTAGGCTTAGCCCCTAGGCTCCTCACTCAGCCCCTTTTCCATCTTCCAGCCCCTAGTTCCTTGCCCACTCTGTGGACGCTCAGTCCCCCATCACTCATTCATCGTGGTCGGTCTGCACTGGCGGTGTTTATATTTTATTAATTGACCTGCATACATACAAGTATATCACAAGCTCCTGGCCTTCAACACTTAGGCTCCCTGGCCTAACAAAACTCTTAATCCTACATCTTATACAAAACTTGGCTCACCAGCCTATAGAACATATTGACAATTCTTTGCATATAACATGATCTGTAACGGGGCTCGGCCTTGGGGACACTACAATTTATATGAGATAAATTAGTTAACAATCAATGAGAAGGGCATCTATGGATTCACAACTAGCTCAGAAATGAAGCTTCAAGGAGCAGTGGTGAAACATCAAATGAGAGAATGAGAGTGAGATAGGGTGAAACGATGAGCTTCAAAAAGTTGAGCCCAACTATAGGATCAATATGAACAATGGATATTGTGTAAGGATTTATGTGCCCGAAATTTCAATTAGCACCAAATTAAAAGTGATACGAGAATACCAGATGGCATGTGAAGAATAGGGAAGCATGGAGGTAAAACAATATTGAGGTGGGGTGTAATTATAGCATATCTTTCAACATGAGGTTTGACTCCAGATCAAGTTTGAAATCATCCCAACTCTGGATCTTTTAATATAGATGTTAAATCCTAGATTTGGTAGATTCTTTGGTGGATCCTAAAATTAATTTTGATGGGTTATTTATAAGATTGCCCTTCTTTTGAAAGATTCTAATTAATTCTACACTTCACTTCCCAATGGACATGTAAAATTTAATTCTTAAATTTCTTTTGAAGGGAAAATTTGGACAAACCCTTCTCTGATGAGCAGGAACCCTTTAGAAGGGTTGGGATGGATCCAAATTCGATCGTTGTATCGGACTGTAACTTAATCGATAGTGGCATCCACATAGGACAGATTATGCACGCTGGTTTTCGGTGGACAGAATGGGGGTTTGGGACATGGTTGGAATTTCAAGATTGACAAGCTTGCCAAATTCCCTTTCTGCACGTTTTTAAGAAGAAAGTTGATGGTTATACGAAATTATTAACTGTATTTGACAGGAAAATTACCCGTCAAATTCCATCCCTGGCTTGGGTTACAGGAACACGGCGATCTGAGTGCCCTATATTCCAATTCACCAAGCACATCATCAACGCACTCATAAATCCTTAGTTTTCAGATGACATACAAGCGACGACCGCCAATCTGACAAATCTGACTCTTTTCGAACTCTAAAATTCAAAAGCATTCGCGTCACCTGAGATGTGTCGTGGGTCCTTTTTTGTTTGTCGTAAGAACCTTTTGGATCTCTTGAGTGCGCCTCATTGTGCTATTAGATAGTGACATGGATTACGATAATCAAAACATAAATTTGACATTTAAATGTCAAAATGATACAACACATTAAGTGACATGGTAATTATATTTTAAATGATTGCTTTAATTTACAATACGTAAATGAATTCAAGTGGTGGCATAACACGGTGTAATTGAGATTTGTTTTAATGTACTTCCTCTCCCATGAGTTATGATTAACATCATGTTAAATGAACATGTTATAGACATCGCTTAGGGGATTAGATATTTTACATAGTGCATGGGTTTCAATGGGTTTCAACTTTCAAAGGAGTTTGATTCTTGCATAATACAAATTTGGTGATTTGGGTGTGGATATGGTACTTTGATAAGTTTATTCTTCTTAATTTCTGGTTTCGATTTTTCATGATTTACTTGAGTCATCATGATGATATTTGATGTTTTGGCATTTATTGATGTGACAAAATCCTTCAACTGACCTATGAATTCATCGGTGGTGATCAATGGTATGTCAACCTTCACTAAATATGTGGATGTTTCTTTATCATTGAATTATTTCTTGAACTCAAGTTTTGGAAACTCTTCCACTCATAAGGCTTAATTAGTAATTACACTATGATTTTTAGTTTTGATCCCTTCTATTGAGGTCATTTTTTCTTCAGTTTCAACTTTTGGAGATCCTTCTACTGATAAAACTTCATTGATAACAACATTATTTTTTTCCAGGTTAGTGCCCCTATCCATGTTTTTGAATTTTTGTTGTGCCTTCTTCTCTTTCTTTAACTTCTTCATTTATGTTTGTAGAGTTTTATTATGATTTCTCAGATGAGAAATTTCATCATCTTTGGATGATTGCTTTTTTTGACATTTTCAATATCTCTTTTGTGAGTTTTGCTTGTAATGTTATTTTGAAGTTGTGACACTTTTATCTATTGTTGAAGTTTGCAAATGTGTGTACCTTGCTTTCCAATTCCCTTCAAGTGTGCACAATTTATTTGTCTTTGTTGATAAGGGTTTTGTTCAAATCTATAATTTATTCTTCTAAATCATCATAACCTTGTTGTTGTGATCCTTTGTCCCCTTGGATTGTAGTATTTTCTTATGATCTATATTTGGGAAATATTTAAAAAACATTTTTTGAATGTGTCTCAATCTCTGACTAGTCCCTAAGATTTGGAGTTCCGCCATAAAAACCAATCACAGGCCAATTTACCCAAGTGCATTAATGAAATGCTAATTTTCTCTTTCTCATCAAATATGTTATAATAATTAAAATAGTTTTCAACTTTATTACCATTTCATGCCTTCTCGATCATCCTCACCATCAAACATGGGTAATGTCATTTTTTCCTTGAAATATATTTTTGATAATAATATTTGACCTTATTAAGAATACATCTTAAGAATGTTAATATTTTCACACTTTATTTACTTTAATACTTTTACTTTTTGCCTTTTCATGTATTCAATTTTAAGTGAGTACTTATAAAACTTATCCTCCATGTAAATAAAGATTTATATTTCCATTTTTATTCCTTCATGCAAAAAATTATCCACGTAAACAAATAAAACTTATCCTCCTCATAAAGAGAGGTTTATATTTCTTCACATGTAATTTAAAATCACTTGGACAACTTCTAGTGCACTTTTAACAAACCCTAAACAATAATAAAATAATTTTAAAAATTATGTAAAAATCTATAATTTAACAAATTTCAGAATGACATTTCAAATAAAATCTACATAGAAATGAGAGATCATCTTTGGAAAGTGTCAACAATGCCTATGTCTATTTAAGATAGTACGTTGATGATAAATGTTCATGAATGGTTAGATATTCATGAATCACAATGAATCCACTAAATCACACATCAATACTTTAGACATCGATGTTATAGGCTTAATTAATTAATTAAGTAATTCCTRCATATCCCAATTGTTGGGTTTGATCATAATGGTAAGGCTATTGTCATCTATCTCAGAACCACTTAAGTTGTGTATATATTTGGCATGGTGATCATGACAAAGCCAATGTTATTGACAGTGAATGGGGGAATTAGACTACTCCTTCCATGGTTTCCTTCATGGAGAATGAATGTCTCATCGAGAAACCTACCAAGACTTAAGTCACTTCCAACCCTGCAAACATTGTATTTAATGCCAAGAGGTTGATTGAAAGGTTCTTCTTTGATTATTTTTTCTAATCTAATGGATTTCAGGGATGATGTATGTTTTCCTAATTTCTTAGTTGTAGTTTTGTTTCATATAGTATCATGACATATTTTCATATAAATGCATGTCTTATCCACGAGGTCATAACTTTGTTGACCAAAATCTTATCATATTCATTCATTAAAGGGTTTTATTAATTGTGAAAAATAAAGTCAATATATTGTAGGTATTGCGGGGGGCTGCAGGTTCTCAGGGGGTTTATGGGTATTGGGGGGCATAAAAAGGGGTATCTAGTAAAAATAGTTGTTTCTTTTAGATGTAATGGGAGGGGGGTTCAACAAAAGGATTTTGGGAGGTATTTATCAATATATAGTGAAATTAGGGGTATTCTTTAATATCCCATGAATGAAGGCGCTATGTCATATGTTCAAGGAGAGAAGACCTCGTCATCTTATCCCCTGTTGTAGTACATCCATTTCATTTAGGTGGAATGGATGGTACATATTATTCTATAACATTCTCTTAGTAGTTACTTTATGATTCATCACATGAGAATATGTACATTGAACTCTTGTAATGATCAATGGGAACCACTGGAAAGAATTATCTCTAAATTTCATGCATATGTTCATAAAATATAGATTTTCTATTGAAGACTTAATTAAGATGAAAACATGATGCATTATATTTATTTAGATTATGCTTGATGCAACACAATGAAAACACAACTCGATTAATAATGACAAATCCAATATTATAAGCCTATCCTAAAATAAAAGTTCTCTATAAAAAAAATTATAATCCATCTACGAGCAATTAACTATTATGTTAATAAAACGAATTTACAAAAATGATCACATATGAAATACAAACACAACCAAAATAATATTAAACATGAAAATATTATTGGATATATAATTACAAAACTCAATATGTCACTTTCTTTGAAAACAATTCATTTAAAACACCATTATAATGTTGGAATACTGAGACGGGGGGTGGGGGGGGTGAATCAGTATGAGCACTTAATACCACTTTTAATCACAATATTTATTCTTAAATTTATCAGGAGTATTCAATAGTTTATCACTTATGCATTCAATACATTATTGCATCATAAACAATATCATCCATCAATGCATAATAAATAGTCATAGAGAAAACATCCACAAATACACAGTACACCAATATTTACATGGAAACCCAATGTGGGGGGAAACCATGGAATGTTTTTTATTATATGTATTAAGAAGTACATTCATAGGAAACACCAACTTCCTTATTTTCTAGCTACAACTGGAAGGAGGCTCCAACCCCCTAGTTTCCCAGGCTCCAACCTGAAGGAAGATCCAACTCCCCAATTCTATGGCTCCAACCAGAAGGAGGATACAACCCCCTATTTTATTAGGCTCCAACCTAAAGGAAGCTACAATTCCTTCATTTTCTAGATCCAACAAAAAGGAGGCTAAAACCCCCTATGTTCTTTGACTACAACCGGAAGGTGGTTACAACCACCTATCCTTTCCCTGTCTGACCACCCTGAAATATAAATGTAAAAATCCTATCACTACCACTGAATCAACCATTGCCACTGTCAACCTGCCATTTTCAACCTATCACATCAACCTATCACAACAACCCCTCTCAACAACCTGTCATGACAACCTATCACATCAATCTGTCTCAATCAACCTATCACATCAATCTCATCAACCAAGCTAGATCTAATCACCAAGACAAATATAAACCATATGTACAATATCACCAAGATGTGCATTAATCAAAACTACTCATATCAACTCACACCATCACCAATATGTGCATCAAATATACCATATCTAATCTCATAGATCATATACCAACAACACCTAGAAATGCCTCTAGCAATGCACCACAAGTTATACCAATATAACCAATAATGTGACTCAACAAGTCTTCCTCAAAATATACTCTAAAACATATATCATACATCCAAAAGGGAATATACCAAACCTCACAAAGTCATGCCTCAAGCATGCTTCACAACACCACTAGGATGCAATATCAAAACATAATCATGAACCTACATTTAAATATGTAGTAACCATGTTGTATTTAATATGTAACAAACATACCTGCAATATCTCCTCAGATTCCGCAATCTGGAAATAACAGATTCTCTTTTCTCTTTTTACAGATCCGTGCTTTCCTCTTCTACTGCCTGCAGATGTTAGTGCTTTGTCCCATTGTGGCTCGTGGATGTCTGCACCCTAACTGCTCTTCAACTCATGGATTTATTGTGCGTGACCCTGACTCTCTAAATCTTGTGGATTTCTACGCTTCTCTATGCCTGTGGCCCACGTATGTATGTGATCTCTCCTCCTACAACTCACGGATAACCTCATAAACCTTGGAATTGTCACTCTTTGTAGCTCTGAAACTTTTTCTCCTTAAGACTTTCGCTGCCTCAGACCTGTCACTTTATATTTGTCTATAGTAATTTCCCATAACACTTTACAACATATATATTCAATATAATCAATTAGGTGCTAATGGAGTCTCTTTCTCTCTTATTTATACTCTCCAAGTGCCTTTCTTTAGGGGTCATCTGCTAATTTTTTTACCCAACTTCCCTCTCTTAGGGATAACCCACTTTCTTGTTACATCTACTTTACCCATAATTAGTAAACTCATAACTTCTTGCTATAACTAATTTATTTTTAATTATTTTCTTATTGCAACAACTTTATCCATAATTAACTCCTAGTTGCAACCACTTTGACTAGTAAACTTCTTGATGACTTTCTAGGAGCTTCTAGAATAATTGACTTCTTTTTTGACCTTCTGATGCAGGAGCATCGCTCCAGTCCAACAACGCGCCAACTAGACAACACATCAAGCACACATTTAATGGAAGGAAAGAGGTGCAACCCTCTCCTTTTTCAAAATTTAAAGTTTGCCTTAAATGGTTGTAAGGCTGAGATCTAGATCCGATTCAGACTAGACATCCATTCAATGTAATTAAATGTAAATTAATGAGAGTTGGTGAGGATGGAGGGAAGCGCTCGAGGAGCCCCCTTTTGTAAAAAGATCTTCTTTTGTTTTTAGTAAGGTAAGAAGAATAGAGAGAATAGAGAGATAGGAGAGGAGAGCGAGACTCTGTTGCAGTCCGAGCTCGAACACATTGTAATCAGGCATTCTTGATTAATACAAACTAAACATTTTTTCCTGCACGTTGTTGTTCATGTGGTTGTGAATTTATGAATGAATGTCTCTATGTGTTTATGTGTCTTTGATGAATGTTGTGTGTTCATTCATGCTGTAGATGTATATTAAGTTCCATCTGCAGGAGATAGACATATTTTTCTATCTATGAATTCTTTGATTTCAGGTTTGGGTTCTTTGTGGCTTCATGCAATAGGTTGCATGACAGAATACTGCAATTTTTGTAAGCCAGTGCAAGGAGTGCACTTCTGAATTCTATGAAATTTCATACAGAGACGTGCCAGAAGGGTGCACCAGCTGAAGTCATTGACTCAAGAGGAAGCCTCAAGGTTCTTGAACACCTTGAAGGAGAAACTGTGCAGAGGAGAGCATAGAGAGGAGAAGCAAAATTGTTGAGAATTCTATAAAGACTCTGCCAGGAGGGCATTGAGGAAATGCAAAGGATGCATTGAGGAGAACTCTATTTCGAATTCAGTGAGAAGACAGTCACTGAAGATTCTGGAGAACTCTGCCAGGTGGGCATTGAGTTGGTGCAAGTGTGCACAGAAGGAACTCTTGTTTGAGTTCATAGAGAAGAGAAGTGTCACAGGAGGAGACACTCACAGGGTTACTGAACACCCTGTAGGCTTAGCAAAGCATGCTTGAGCAGGAAGTTGCCAAAGGGCACTTACATCCCTTCAAGGAAAGAAAGGGATAGAGACGCTTTGAGGTCAAAGCCACAGATAAGCTCAGAAGAGATAGCACCATTTCATGCAAAGGTCCTGCAAGAGGTTGCAGAGTTTGAAGGAACCTTTGAGGTTCAGAGAAATAAAGTTCAGGAGGAGGAACACCTCTTAATAATACTGGCGGGAGCCAAGGTTATAGGCTTCGCGGTAGAGACAAAGGCCGATGCCTTTTGGAGGAAAAAATCTTCCAAGGGAAAGGAAGAAGGGCATGCTCAAGGTAGAGCACAACTACCACTAGATGAACTGGAGAGGCGAGATCTGGGTCATTGAAATCTACATCCAGACGCATGCAAGAAAGTGCAAAAGGAAGAGAAACAGATCTGGGCCATCAGAGCTAGTGCAAAGGATTGATAGCCATCAGATCTGGAGGAAGGTTGCATAGAAGAGGAGATGAAACAGACGGTGGAGACGCTTCGTGGAGAAGTGAAAAATCCCATGGGCCATTAGATCTCACAGAGCAGTGAGGGGATTAGGGCCGAGTATGTTCCAATACTCTAAAGCTCAGAAAGGATAACGACTATCAAATCCAGATCAACGACAGTCATTGATCTCATACAAGAGTTCCCATACCAGAATTTGGGCATTGGAGTGACAAGAGATTTTGGAGTCACTGCATCATGAACTCCCAGTTCGTGAAATCCCAAAAAGATCTGAGCCATTACGAGAATTCAGGGATTCGGACACCGAGAGATCGAGTGTGAAGAGTCGCCGAAATTACAAAAGGAGAAATCATGAAAGGGACCAGGACCGTCCATCAAGGAGGACACATGGTGAGCAGGCAAGGTTTCAGGGAAATCTCCGAAAGGATGTGGGTCGTTGATCCAATGGGATCGTAGCCTTTGGTTCAAGAGGGATATGGACCATTGATCTCTCAGCAGAGATATTTCGGCATTCCGTGGACCGGGGATTTGAAAGGGAAAGGAGTAACGCTTGCATCGCAGTTCCCCGAATCACGAAAGCCAATAGCAAAGCCCGTTAAGCCCTTTTTTACATTTTGGGACCCGGGTGTTCGAGAGGCCAAGAGTTAGGAGACATGGATTCCCAACTCGCAAAATCGTGAAATGGTCGTGGTCGTCGATCGAGGAGGACGTAGGACCATCGGATCTGGTTTGGGGAAGGACCGGGATTCAAGGTTTCAAGAGGTAAAGGGATGAGACTCTTGAATGTTGAAGTATTGAACCATGAAAGGCACCTTTTGGCGTTAGTGCATGGTCACGAGGAAGTGATCACATGGAGAGAGGTTAAGGGAGTAGCCAAGAACCTCATCCCTTTTTCGGGTTTTGGCAATTTGAAGGACAAGGAGCCTGGGAGAGCTCACATGCAGGAGTCCCGAAACCTCGAAACGCCAAAGGAGTGTTGTTTAGAATAGAGAAGGGCATCGAAAGCTAAGTGCGTGCATAGGTTTTCTCAAGGCCTATGCCAGGGAATTAAAGGGACCTATGGATTTTTTCAAGGTGTTCCAACAAGAGCCCGAAGAGCCATTTCGGCTCAGAATTTGGAATGATCTAGAGACCGGGACATCATAGAACCCTGCTGAGGTAGGGGGGGGGGTCTGCATCAAAGTGGTATCAGAGCTTGATTTTGTCTGTATATTGTAGGCAATGGGAGCTAGATGAAAAGGAAGATAGAGTGTTGAAGCTCTGTGATGATTGTTGCAAGGTGCTCAGTAGTCAATAAATAGTCAGGAGGATTGTAGGAAAGGGTGGAAGCACTCACAGTTGCAGAGTGATAGAAATTTTTTTTCCAGGAGGGAAGACAAGAAAGGAAGATGGCTATTGAAGGCCATGGATGCGGTGGAAATAAGAACCACTAGGAGTAGAGAAAAGCTTAAATGGATAAAGAGCTCGCTGAGATAAGGGCGAGAATGGAAGAGCTTTCACTGTAGATGTAGTAGGATGCAAAGCCGCATTGGGTATATGAATGAACCATGAAACCAAAGATGAAATGGCCAGTCAAAGAAATGTTGGTCAGAAGATGATGAAGACTATTGAAAGGATGGATGAGGTACACTGAAAGCCTCAAAGACATAGAGAAA
Source organism: Picea engelmannii (assembly GCA_009831015.1). NCBI lineage: Eukaryota > Viridiplantae > Streptophyta > Pinopsida > Pinales > Pinaceae > Picea > Picea engelmannii. Next base: position 1,272,252 of record ML783015.1, read on the forward strand.
GTGGTTCATGTGTGTGAACTAGAAGCTGGGAGAAATCTCAGTGATGATGAGGAAGAGGGATCAGTTTCAGATCTCATAAACTGCCAGGAGGGCAGGGGTGAATTTTCAAATTGTTAGGTGGGCAATGAAATGAGATCATTGGAGGATCTCATAGACTGTCAAGAGGACAGCCATGGAAATACATATTGCCAAGAGGGAAATGGTATGAGATTAATAGAGGATCTCATAAACTGCCAGGTGGGCAATGGAAGGTCTCGCGTACTACCAGGGGAGCAGTGGTGAAAGTTCAGATTGCCAAGTGGGAAATGAGATGGGATCACTGGATCTCATAGACTGCCAAGTGGGCAGCAGAAAATTCCCAAATTGCCAAGTGGACAGGGGAAAGCAAATGAGACTGTCTGAGAGTCTCATGAACTCAGAGGAGAGTTCAGATCAATAAGGAGTGCTGACAGAGAAGGAAAATCAGAAGAGCGTTATGATGATTGGAGGGATAAGAGTATTCATACCCAACAGCCAAGAGGAGGCTGATGCACAGGATGAAGGTGCAGCAGAGGAATAAGGATAGGCAACATAAACTGTCACGAAAGAAGAAGTGGACAAGACACTGATGTTTTCCCAAGGAGATGAAGGAGATGAACATTCAGAAGAATGGCTCAAAATTTTCAGTGAGGAAGCTGAAAAGGAGATGACTGTATCACTAGAGCTCGCAGCAGAAGAAGATGAGCATTCACTGGAATGGATCAAAATTTTTGGCCAGGGAGTCGAACAGAAGGTAACTGCAGTACTGGAGACTACAGAAGCAGAAGAGGAGGAAGCAGACAACATAGATTTTGTTGTTCTATGTGAAGAGATTGAATCTTTGGAGAGAAGGGTGAAGGTGCAGGGCATGCGCATCCAACAGATCAGGTTGGAGACAGAGGGAGAATACCAGCCAAGGAGCAACTAGAGGAAGATGGAAATACACCAGCAGGAGAAATGGCAGAAGCAAAGTTGTCAAAGGGAGAAGCTGAGCAACAACTCAATGAGGAGACTGCAAAATTGGAATTTGCAGCAGAGTGGCAAGATAAGGCCACAGGAAATGGAGAAGATTACAAGGGGGATTGAGTCTATCTATCCATTTGCAAGGAGGAAGTGCAACGTAAGAGATTGCATAAAGAAAGCTAGCCACTGGAGTAGCTGGACGAAGTCATTGAGAAGATCAAAAGGTTGATGTCGAGGTTAGCATAGGAAGCAATCAACAAGAGGAAGTCGAGTAGATAAGAACATGCCATAGCAGCAGGGATGCAGCCACAGTAGCAACAACGAAGCAGTGGAGCAGATGGACAGCTCTAGAAGAGAGCATGGGATCCAGGTGGATTCTGACAACCATGCTGGGAAGCTCATGAGCATGAGCTCATGAATTTTCACAGCTGTGGAGTATGATGCAAGAGCATTTCTCCAATCCAGCAATGCACCATCTAGACAGCACATCAAGTGCACATTTAATGGAAGGAGAGAGGCGCAACCATCACATTTTTCAAAATTTAAAGTTTTCCTTAAATGGTTGTAAGGCTAAGATCTAGATACAATTCCGACTAGACAACCATTCAATGTAATTGAATGTAAATTAATGAGAGTTGGTGAGGATGGAGGGAAGTGCTCAAGGAGCTCCCTTTTGTAAAAAGATCTTCTTTTGTTTTTAGTAAGGTAAGAAGAATAGTGAGAATAGAAAGATAGGAGAGGAGAGAGAGACTTTGTTGCAGTCCGAGCTCGAACACATTGTAATCACGCATTCTTGATTAATGCAAACAGAACAGTTTTTCCTGCATGTTGTTGTTCATGTGGTTGTGAGTTTATGAATGAATGTCTCTATGTGTTTATGTGTCTTTTATGAATGTTGTGTGTTCATTCATGTTGTAGATGTACGTTAAGTTCCATCTACAGGGGATAGACAAATTTTCCTATCTTTGAGTTCTTTGATTTCAAGTTTGGGTTATTTGTGGCTTCATGCAAGAGGTTGCATGATAGAATACTACGAGTTCTGTAAGCTAGTACAAGGAGTGCACTTCTGAATTCTGTATAATTTCAGACAGAGATGTGCCAGAAGGGCGCGCCAGCTGAAGTCATTGACTCAAGAAGAAGCATCAAGGTTGTTGAACACCTTGAAGGAGAAACTGTGCAGAGGAGATCACAGAGAGGAGAAGAAGAATTGTTGAGAATTGTGTAAAGACTCTACCAGGAGGGCATTGAGAAAATGCACATGATGCATTGAGGAGAACTCTATTTCAAGTTCAATGAGAAGAAAGAGTCACTAAATATTATGGAGAACTCTGTCAGGTGGGCATTGATTCGGTGCAAGTGTGCACAGAAGGAACTCTTGTTTGAGTTAATAGAGAAGAGAAGTGTCACAGGAGGAGACACTCACAGGGTTACTGAACACCTTGCAGGCTTAGCAAAGCATGATTGAGCAGGAAGTTGGCAGAGGGAACTTACATCCCTTCAAGTAGAGAAAGAGATAGAGACACTTTGAGGTTAGAGCCATAGATAAGCTCAGAAGAGATAGCATCATTTCTTGCAAAGGTCCTGCAAGAGGTTTCAGAGTTTGAAGGAACCTTTGAGGTTCAAAGAAATAAAGTATAGGAGGAGGAACACCTCTTAAGAATACAGGCGGGAGCCAAGGTTACAAGATTCACGACAGAGACAAAGGCCGAGGCCTTTTGGAGCAAGATATATTCCAAGGGAAAGGAAGAAGGGCATGCTCAAGGTAGAGCACAACTACCATTAGATTAGCTGGAGAGGCGAGATCTGGGTCATTGAAATCTACGTCTAGATGCACGCAGGAAAGTGCACAAGGAAAAGAAATAGATCTGGGTCATCAGATCTAGTGCAAAGGACTGATAGCCATCGGATGCAGAGGAAGGTGCACAGAGTTTAAGCTCTAGAAGTTTGTGCAAGAGAGGAGCTAAAATAGACGGTGGAGACGCTTCGTGGAGAAGTGCAAAATCTTGTGGGCCGCTGGATATCACAGAGCAGTGAGGGGATTAGGGCCGAGTATCTTCCAATATTCTAAATCTTAGAAAGGATAGCAACCATCAGATCTAGATCAACAACAGCCATTGATCTCATACAAGAGTTCCCATATCGGAATTTGGGGATTGGAGTGACAAGAGATTTTGGAGTCACTGCATCTTGAACTCCCGGTTCATGAAATCCTGAAAAGATCTGAGCCATTATGGGAATTTGGGGATTCAGACACCGGGAGATCAAGAGTGAAGAGTCATCGAAATCAAAAAAGGAGAAATGGTGAAAGGGACCAGGACTATCCATCAAGAATGAAACGTGGCGAGCGGGCAAGGTTTCGAGGAAATCTCCAAAAGGATGTGGTTCATTGATCTAGTGGGATCGTAACCATTGGTTCAAGAGGGATATGGACCATTGATCTCCCAGCAGAGATATTTCAGCATTCCGTGGACCGGGGATTTGAAAGGGAAAGGAGTAACGCTTGCATCGCGGTTGCCCGAATCGTGAAAGTCAGTAGCAAAGCCCATTAATCCATTTTCGGCATTTCATGACCCGTGTGTTCGAGAGGCTAGGAGTCAGGAGATGTGGAGTCCCAACTCACGAAATCATGAAATGATCGTGGTCGTCGATTGAGGAGGACGCAGGACCGTCGGATCTGGTTTGGGGAAGGACCAGGATTCGGGGTTTCAATAGGTAAAGGGACGAGACTCTTGAACTTTGAAGTCCCAAACCATGAAAGGCGCCTTTTAGCATTAGCGCATGGTCACGAGGAAGTGATCACATGGAGAGAGGTTAAGGGAGTAGCCAAGAACCTCAACCCTTTATCGGGTTTCAGCAATTTGAAGGACAAGGAGGCTGGGAGAGCTCGCATGTAGGAGTCCTGAAACCCCAAAATTCGAAAGGAGTGTTGTTTAGAACAGAGAAGGGCATCGAAAGTTGAGTGTGTACATAGGTTTTCTCAAGGCCTGTGCCAGGGAATTAAAGGGACCTATGGATTTTTTCAAGGGGTTCCAAAAGGAGCCCGAAGAGCCATTTCGACTCAGAATTTGGAACAATCTAGAGACCAGGAGGTCGCAAAAACCTGCTGAGCAAGGGGGGGGGTCTGCATCACCTTCTAGGGGCTTTTAGAATACTCTTAAGGGTCTTGCAACTTTACAAATCCATATATAATCAACTATGAGGAACCATGTGACGTACCACATATCATCGAAAATGACATGACATGTACTATCCATCTATGATAGTCTTCCCTGCAATTACATTGTCCTTCATGTCCATATTCTTGAATCAAATTTGGGTTCCTTAACCCCACCTATGGGGATACCAGAAATTGCTACCGGACATATCCAAGGGTTGATATAAATCTCTAAGGGTTGACATTAATCTCCAATATCACTCCCCAAAAGTTGACATCACTGACAAGCAACTATCCTAACCAACTGTCCAACAATCTCGCCCTTTGGCATTGATGAAAACACCAACATTTATAGCAACACTTAGAAATGAAAATACTCATGCTTATGCTCCCTCTGTGACCATCTATCCTCATCAATTTTTCTATCTCTCCCCGTTTGAAATCAATGGCAAATGGTATCTCTCTTTGGGACTTCTCCCCTTGTTTAGATTGTCCTTGGGGATGTTCCTCCTATCTTCATGCCTCTTATCTTGATCTGCGTTTTTATGCTTCTATTCCTTCTCTGCATTTCCATGCCTTTGATTACTCTCTCTCCCCTTTTGACAAAAGGTAACTTTCTCTTGGACTGCTCTCCCTGGATGAACTCTCCATGGGGGTGCTCTCTCTGTCCTCACTCTTCTGATCTCTTCTTTGACTATTTTCTCTCCCCTTGACTTCTCTACAATATGTCGAATAGATAAAATGTAGGTCTTCATGTACCTTCTTCCTTTTGGAGTTTTTGTCCATTGGTTCTTCCTCATATAAATCACTAACATATATAAAAAGCATTCAAAGTTTAAGCATTCAAATCTTTCATTATCAAGATCATCCAATTGTCTCCGAGTTAGTCTCTAAACCAATCTATCATGATATCACACTCTCATCCACCATCATATATCTGTCCAAACTTTCTAAGTGTTCTTATGAATCTATCTTTGTCCATACTATCCATAACTCTGCTACTCAACTATCCACAATGTTAACCCATCTTTCACTGTACTATCATGAAGTCTGGTTACAATTGATCATCACATATCAAATGTGTCCATTGATCTTCTCTATCTGCAAACCAAGCTCTACATGTCTGGAACAACCTGTACTGACGAAATATATGCATGAAAATAATCATAACCTTCTTCCTGTGTATCTCCCAACTGAGACTTGTGTTGGAACACTTCTTTCTTAATCGATCAATTTGTCATTTTGTACCTCTATTGTCAAACCATTTTGAAACACTTCAAACTGCTCGAAAGATAAATATTTTATATGTAGAGTTGTTTGCTAGAATCCCCCTGTTCAATATTCATATTTACTAGGAGTCTCCAAGCCAGGTGGCTCAAACAAATACCCTCTCTGATGTAGATTAGTCTTCCTCTTTGTCTGTAGACTCATCATCCTTTTTAACTCTGACTTCTTTATTTCATCATGTGGATCAATTTTGTACTATAATCCCTGAAAGTAAAATCTCTTGGGCCCACTCTTTATTCACCTTCTCTTCTTTTCTTTCTCGCACTACTGAAAATCATGTGATTTTTGGGAATTTTTCTTTATTTACTTGTTCTTCTTGTTTTTCATTTATTCTCCAAACCTTCATGTATATGACATCTTCCTTTTTCTCTATAGATTTGTCATGATATTTCACTTCTATGTATATTGAGAGTGCAATCTCTAGGACTTGTTCTTCCTTTACCTATTCTTCATTATGATATTGATCTCCTTGTCTTTCTCGTACTATGTAAAGTCTTGTAATTTCTGGAATCTATTCTTGTCTCACTTTATTTTCTTCTCGTTCTTTCCTTTTCCAAATATTGGTGTATCTGATATATGTTTCTTTCTTCATGGATGGCACTATCATACTTCTACAATTCTGAGCTATATGACCATAGTTGTGGCATTTGTAACATTCAATATTGTGAGGATCCACATAAGCACTTATTGCCTGAGTATTTCTTCCATATGCTCCATAGTCTGCAACTTTATGTCCAAAGTTAGTACAATAAAAATAATAACCATAAAATAAATTTTGATACCTGGGGGTGAATGATATTATTTTTGGTGTATTCCTTCTGAATTCCTGCCTTGGTTGATCATGATTGAAACTTATTTGTGGCTTGAATGTGAAGTGTCTTCTTGAAGATGTATCTTTATCATTTTTCTTAGATTATGGTTGACCATGATTCCTTCCTTTGATTACTTCTGCATAACTCTTGCTCTTTTCTTCATTCTTCTTTTCTGTTAACTTGGAATGATTCTCTTCATTCTCTACTATTGATGTGGATGTTTTTTTCTCTTCAACTTTCTTACTAAGCTTGAAAACTTTTACTCTCAACATGACAACTTCTTCTTCAAGATTCTCTACTTCTTCTTCTTCTTTCTTCAACATATGATTCCTCATGACTTCTTCTATTCACTTTGCTTCTTCAAGTTGGATCATCAATGTGATTATTTCATTTACAAGTTCTCTTTCTCATTGATTGAAATTTGTTTCATGATTATTTTTCTTTTCAATCTCAATATTTTATTCTATTTCAATGGGATTTTCTGTCTCATCAATTTCAATATTCAAATAAGGGCATTCAATTCCAAGATGTTATACTTATTTACAATTAAAGAAAAAATACTCACCTCTGTAGGCTTATTCATCATCTGAGTTGTCACCTGCTTCATTTTCTTTTGTTCCTTTCCTTGTGTAAATATCTTGTAGGCTGTCCCAAATCTCTTTGGTTGATGCACATTGTCCCACTTTGTTTTTTACTAAATTAGGTAATCCTTTCATGATAAAATCCATTTATATCTTGTTGTTCCTTTTAAATTCTTCTTGGCTGTAGTCTTCGAAGGTTTCTTTGTAGCGATGTATCCTGCAACAACTGATTTCCAAACATCATTTCCTTTTTCCTATAAAAATGTTTTCATACTAATACTCCACATTTCATACTCCTGACCATTCTGACCATTGAAATGTGGTATTCCATTTTTATACAAAATGTTGCTCTCCGTGATCTACCTTCCAATGGTTAAACTTCTTCCTAAAGGACCTACTCTGATACCAAGTGTTGGAATACTGAGGGGGGGTGAATCAATATGATCACTCAATACCACTTTTAATCACAATATGTATTATTTAAATTCATCAGTAGTATTCAATGGTTTATCATTTATGCATTCAATACATTATTGCATCATGAAAAATATCATCCAGCATTTCATAATAAACAATGATAGAGAAAACATCCACAAATACACAATACACCAATATTTATGTGGAAACCCATTGCAGGAGAAAAAACAAAAATGATTTTCTTATATGTCTTAAGAAGTACTTTCATAGGAAGCACCAACTTCCTTACTTTCCAGCTACAAATGGAAGGAGGCTCCAACCCCCTAGTTTCTAAGACTCCAACCTGAAGGAAACTTCAACTCCCAAATTATCTAGCTCCAACCAAAAGGAGGCTACAACCCCCTAGTTTCTCAGGCTCCAACCTAAAAGAAGCTACAACTCCCTACTTTTTGGCTCCAACCAGAAGAAGGCTACATCCCCCTATGTTCTCCAAATACAACCAGAAGGTGGCTACAACCACCTATCCTTGCCTCATCCGACCACCCTGAAATATAAATGTAAAAAACATGTCACTACCACTGAATCAACCACTTCCACTGTCAACCTATCACAACAACCTATCTCACCAACCTGTTACAAAAACCTGTCACATCAATCTCATCAACCAAGATAGATCTAATCACCAAGACAACTCACAACCATATGCACAATATCACCAAGATGTGCATTAATAAAAACTACTCATATCAGCTCAAACCATCACCAAGATGTGCATCAAACATACCAGATCTAATCTCATAGATCATATACCAACAACACCCAGAAATTCCTCTAGCAATGCACCACAAGATATACCAATATAACCAGTAATGCGACTCAACATATCTATCTCAAATCATACTCTACAATAGATATCATACATCCAATAGGGAATATACCAAACCTCACAAAGTCATGTATCAAGCATGCTTCACAACACCACTAAGATGCAATCTTGAAACATAATCATGAACATACCTTTAACTCTGTAGTAACCCTGTTGTATCTGATCTCTGAAAAACATACTTGCAATCTCTCCTTAGATTCTACAACCTGGAATAAACATATTCTCTTTCCCCTTTTTACAAATCTATGCTTTCTTCTTCTACTACATGTGGATGTCCACGCTTTGTCCCACTATGGCATGCAGATGTCCATTCCCTAACTGATATGCAACTCACAGATTTAATGTATGCTACCATATCTCTCTGAATCTCATGGATTTCCATGCTTATCTATGCCTACGTGCTCTAGCAGGAAAACCCCCCTATGGACTACACTAGGGTTCAACATGTAGGCAGATCTAACTATCTAAAAGTCTCCTACTTTTATAAATACCCTGAATATACCCCAGATTAATACATGAAAGACAAAGTGAAAAGATGAGGTAACTTTACCTTTTACTCCGTGTCCGGTGTCGATCCTTTCGCGTTCAATAGCTCCACTGACTACAAGCCTCCTCTCAAGGCTGGATTGCATTCACAAATAGATAAATAGGAAACTATAAACATACATCTCATATATAAATCATGTGTTAGATGTTAGTATAAGACATAAATTGAATACAAATATTTGACACATCATATTTTGGAACAGAAAAAGTATTCCTTTTATTGATATCACAAAGTTTACTTACAACCAGGTCAGCGACTGCTCCACAAACTTGGTCCGGGATCCTCTTCACCAAGCTCCAACTACGCTTCCATGTATCTTTCTCCTCTCACACTTCTTCTATGGAAATGGAATAGGCTTATGATGGAGGAAAAAGGGATAGAATGAGAAATTCTTATGCAAATCTCACAAGGTGGTTGCAATTATTTGGGGCAAGGAGGGGATGTGAAACAGGCAGAGTTTCACTGTTTTTATACTTGGCCTAGGAATGAGACCCCAAAACCTCCTTTTATATAAAAAAAGGATGGTTATTCGGTTGGGTGACAAGCTATAGGCGGTGGATCAGTTGGGAAACTACCTAATAGCCCTTAATCTCAACGAATTCCTTGCAACTTTTTAATTTTTGCAATATTTGTGGGTATACATGGGTTGTAATGGTGCATCTAGCAATCGTACATGAGCTGTAGTGGTGCAGCAAGCATCTGTATGCAGGCAATAATGGTGCAGGGTGCGTACATCTTAAAAAATAGTGTTTTTAAGAAGAGCTGCTCAGTGATGGCTTGGCAAAAATAGAAAGTAAGAGGGCATGATGCCAGGTATGCATGTATGGTGCATTTTACGGTTATAGCAGATGCCCCCTGATGTGTGAGGTTATAAGAGCATTTGATGGCCAAAATACATTACAAATCTTAACCAACGTACAAAGCGAGTGATCCCGAGACCATAGTTCGAGAGGTGCCATATGCAAAAATAACAATTATCTCTCCGAGGTGGGCATACCCATGCTCGGGATGAAATAAATCATGGTTTCCAATCAAATACACTGCAGATACATGTCATATAAATATATAAAGTGTAGCCGTGAGAGATACACAATGGATCTACATCTCCAACTCAAAGATATACATGTATAATATCCATCTTCAAGAAGCGAATGATGCCTGATGAATGGAGATGAGGCCTTCAAAGCTCGAGCAAGTACTTCAATATCTTCAAAACTCAAGTAGGAGTGTAATGTGAGTGTATGAGATCACTATCTAGAGGTCTTCGACAGCTTGTCGAGAAAAAACAAGAGGATATGAATGATGAGGAAGATAACTTCATTGATTTCAAACAAGGACTTGATTGGTATTTTAGGATGGTCGATCATGAGGTCAAGAGACAAACTGCAGAAAGGCCGACTCAGGTTGGGTAAAAATTCCCTTGGACAATAGAACGACAGATGATCAGACTCAGGCAACATGATGTTGACATAAGTCTACGATGCAGAAGGCAACACAAACTCTCCATATGTTTGGAAGGATAACCAAAGGGAGGAGGACACAACTCTATGTAATGAGAACAACTTCCTAAGGTCATATTAGATCCCAAATCTTGACAAAAAAATGGAATAATGTGCTTTGTCCAAGGCTGACTCATTGTGCTACCAGAAAAAGAAAATATATTTCCTGTCCTCTTTTTGGGGTATATTTGATTTTTTTTGTCTTTTTCAATATTTTTAAAGAGCTTGAAAAAGAATAAAAGAATGCTACGTTACAAAGGAGGAATGAGTGTCGCAAGCATACTAGTTCCAAGTGCAAGGAACACACTAATTCTCATATCAAGGAGACATGTGCAGGAAAAGGACACTCTAGAAAATTCCTCCATGGGTCAAGGTGTCAGGTCGCAGAGGCAAAGTGATACAAGGCTTGCATATAAGGCATAATTCAAAGGTTCAGTTGAGAGCAACATGGAGCCAACATTAGTCCAAAGACGCAGAGATGCAAATTCAATTAGCGGGACATGATGAAACCCCCTTCAATGTATTTTTCACGAGCCCAGAGAAGGTAAGATCAGTGGTTTTTTCACGTTTAGAGCGTCTGAAAAAACATAAAAGAAGACTCCACTGGGATACCTTTTTCGAAAATAGTCTAGTTGGTTCAAAAAAGGGGGTAAACTAGCACTGAAGAGACGTCTATTCAGAACAATTTTAACGAGTGTGACACAGACAAGATCACTCGGCAATCTTTTCAATTTTAAGGAGTCTGAAAAGAGCTTAACTATGGACTCACAACCTTTTTCTAGATTTAGTCTTCTTAGCCCGAAAAAGTATAAACTCTACTTAGGATAACTCTTCGAGCGAGACAAATGTCCTAAGGTGTACCTTTTTCATCCGTAATCTACAGGCTAGAAAAAGGGGTAAACTCATGCCAATAGATGTTTTTTTTGACCAATTTAACAAGTGTGAAAGAACAAGGTCACTCGACGATCTTTTCAATTTTAAGGAGTTTGAAAAGAGCTTAACTATAGACTCTGTATCGTATGTTCTTCTGGACCAATTAATGAGTGTGAAAGAACAAGGTCACTTGACGATCTTTTCAATTTTAAGGAGTCTGAAAAGAGCTTAACTATGGACTCCATGGGGGTTCCTTTTTCGTAAATTTAGTGCCTCTGGCCCGAAAAAGGGTTAAACTTATACCTGAGAATACTCTTCTAGCAAACCGAAGTTCCTAGAGTATACCTTTGTTTGTGCAATTGACCATCCGGACCAAAAAATAGGTAAACTACCGCCGGACAGACATGCCTTCAATTTTTAGTTTGGCGAGCATGAAGGACAACAAGATCGCTTGACAATCTTTTCATGTTTAGAGAGTCTTAAAAGGGCTTAAAGAAGACTCTTTTTTGGAAGTCCCGTGGGTGAGACCAAGGGCGATGACACATCAGGTGTATGAGGCTCAATCTCATAATCATGGTAGGACTAAAAGGACTCCTGAGCCTAAAGTCATTAACGACGACATGAATGCCAAAATGCAACCAGGATCTACCTAGGGAATCCATGTAGAGGTAGGCTCTGCCACCTCACCACGACACTTCTAAAGCAACAATGATGGTTCTGTACTGCAATTTGGTGGGATCGATCCTATGGAAAAACGGAAAAGACAATGAGATGCAGAAAGTGGAGGTGGAATCCTAACTTAAATGAAAAAAGTTGGAAAAACGACTTTTACCAAAGGACCTTTAAAAGTGAAAAAACATTTCCAAGCCAAAAAAGTGAAGTGTATCATAACATTCAATGATAAACTCAAGAACCATGTTAAATGGTTTTCAAGCCAAAAAAAACGACAAAAGGGTTCGAAAAAGTGGCAAAAAGGCCAAAAAAGTCTATAAATAGAAGATGACATCTAATTTTCACCATTGCAAATTGAGAATTAACCAAAAAGCTAAAAATACCCCTTTGCTACAAGAGTTGATTTTGGGAGTTTCAGAGGACAAAATGAACTTTGGCTCGGACCAAGTAAGTACAAATCAACCCCTCTTTCATTTCAATACTTCCCTTATGCTTTTCTTTTAGTTTTTTTTGGGTGGTGCACTACTAAAAAGGGGTGGCCCTACGTGTACATGGGTTGTCCAAGGACAACCCACGTATGCCCGCAGGCAGAAAACAATCTACCCGCATGCATACACAACTATGTCCAATACAACCCGTGTACACCCTCATTAACATAGAAAAAATGAAAAAACAAGACCTAACTCCCTCCATGAACTTGTCATTTGACAGGATGTATGTCCATTGGAGAGAGAGGGAGCATGAAGATATTGATATCTTGGTCAAAGAGGACCCTGCTGCAATTGCCACATTGAAACAATGCGGGTTATGGAAGTTCTTCCGGTGTCCATTCATGAGGGCACAACCTCGGCTACTGAATACCTTGGTGGATTATTGGCATCCTAACGTTGGGGCCTTTATGCTCGAGGGGTAGTTATTGACTCCAACGACTGATGACATATAATTTCTAACTGGCCTCTTTAGGAGAGGGGAACCAATCAACTTGCATTCTTTTCCCCTAGGGCCCCATAACATCGTCGAGATGATTGGACTACGTTGTGAGACTGGCACTGAGAAAGTAGGTTCTCAGGTGCCAATCCACAATATCACCAACCTATCACTGAAAGTGATAGTTTTACTCATTGGATGGATCACTGGATCTAGGGCCTTACATCAGGCCTCCCGGGTGCACATGTATTATGCAGTGCAGTGCTTGAAAGCATGAGTGTTCGACTAGAGAACGACCATGCTTGAATGCATGAAGAGACAACTTACAAAGTGTCATGGGTGGAGTAACAAAAACTTCGGGTTTGCTACTGTTTTGTGCTCGTTCTTCTTTGAGAGTGTACCCAGCATGAGTCCACGAGAGACAGTACGGGGGCATGTGGCCTCCTTCCCGGTAGTGTGTAGGTGGGCGGAATTTTTGTCATGATAGGGGGGAGGAAGGACCATAGAGGCCTTTGAAAATACGTTTTTTGACTGGTGGGTACGACATATTACGCCCATAGAGGACTACCCCTATGCTATAATCAACTTCTCCAGAGATACAGACATGCCCGTACCTCCTCGAGGAGAGATAGGTACGTTTTCTTTTTAAAGTTTATTTAATTTTTTAGTTTCTTTTTATATATATCATTTTTATATGCACCAGAGTATCTGACAACTATGTATCTGTTATGTACAGATGTGGGGCCAGTACATCCAACAGACTTCGCGAGGACCAGGCGGCATCCTCAACTAGAGGCGGCACTAGTAGCAGTCGTCAGACTAGCAATAGTAGCAAGGGTATCTCCAGCCAGAGAGGCTGAGAGGGTGTTGAGATGGGTGGAGAAGAACCTCACCGTTCTCACTCGTATAGTTCACATGGCCGAGATTGAGGATCTCCCGCCATCAATGCAGCCTCACGTAGTTGGGGTGCCACAGACCTGGGTCCAACTCTTCCAGCGTTTGGAAAACATCATCGTTCACTATGGCTTGGCCAACAGGCCCCGTGCTTAGCTAGGGTGGACCACTTACGTGCCGAGGGCACTCTTTTGTATATTTTTTAGGGCATAAGCCTCGCGATGTATACCAGGCATATTATTTTTTAGGCGTTTGCACTCACCTATGTACTCTGAGACTTTTTGATATATATTTGTGTATTTACATATTTTATGTCTTATGGATCACATTTTTACAAATGTATGTACATGTGTATGTGTGTGCTTCTTTTTATGTGTGTGCAATATTCCAATCTAATACTTGATTAGCTAGAGTATCTGTCATTTGAATCAATCTCCTAGGAACATGGATATACATAATGTAATCAAAGTAGCGTTCTAAGAGACATAGCCTAAGGAATTTTTGGTGTAGAGTAGGATCATAAATTTGGTAAACCCCATTTAACTGGGACAAAACCAGCTGAGCATCTAAGTAGACCCGGAGGTGAGAGATACCATGTGACAAAGCGTCACGAAGAAACACTATTACTGTGCTGTATTTGGCGACGTTGTTTGTGGTGTCACCTAAACAGATGCCTCTAGAAGATAGCCATTGGCCTTGAGGTGTGAATATCCCCCAAGATGCAGAAGAAAGCCTCCAAGTGTGTCAGCTAGTGTCATCTGCGAACCCAACAAACACCTATGATTCACTTGACATCTGCCATAGTGAAAAAAGACAACATAAATAACAACATGTCTATAAAATAAAAAGACAAAAACTAACTGTATAAGAACTATACATATGTACAAGAAGTCACCCAAGGCAACCCACCTACGAGTAATACTTCTTGAGGTAGAGCCCATTTCTAGGCTCCGCCAAAGAATTTCCCTCAAATTCAACCAGATGATAAGCACCCTTCTTTAATACCTCCTTCACAATGAAAGGTCTGAAGCACATGTGTTTGAACTTGGTTACCCCTAGGGGATCCTTATCTTGGTCGTAGACTAGGACAAGGTCTCCTTCGAATAAAATCTGAGGATGGATGAATTGATCATATTGACACTTGACTTGTTGCTTGTTAGCCTCATTGGCCAAGGCTACATCACGGTGTTTCTCATCGATCTACTCGAGATATAATAAGCGTTCCTCAAGTGGTGAAGTGTCTGGAAATAACTGTACTACCAACTTTAGAGATGGAATCTGAAACTCTATAGGCAAGACTAATTCCAGCCCATAAACGAGTTGAAAAGGTGAGAAACTGGTGGCAGTATTTACAGATGTTTGGTAGGCCAATAATGCTGAGTACAACATCAAATGCCAATTTGATTTGGTAGAATTGATCGTTCGTTGTAGAATATTCTTGAGGGACTTATTCACAGCCTCCACCTGACCATTCTCTTGTGGGTATTAGGGTGATGAATTCTCTTGCCTCAACCCAAGCTTTGATGTTAACTTAGACATCATTTTGTTCTAAAAGTGACTGCCATGGTCAGTGACAATATTTTTCGGGATGTCGAACCTTGCTATTATCTGATTGAAAATAAAGAGAGTTGTTGTCTCACCATCATTATTGAACGTTGGCTTTGACCCACTTTTTGAAGTATTCTACTGATACGATGATATAACGATGCCCCCTGGCTGAAGCCAGGTGGCATGTAGTATAATCAATTCCCCAATTGGTGAAGGGACTAATTGTAATGACAAGAAATATGGGAGCGGGGTGTGCCCTCATCTTCCGAGAGAAGATCTGACATGGGTGGCACTTCTTAACCGATTCAACGCAATCCTTGATTAACGTCAGTCAAAATTAACTAGCTTGTAGAATATTTTGGGTTGTTTCCAACCCATACAAATGAACGCCACATGCTCCGGTGTGGCAGTCATTAAAAACGATTTTCACTTCTTCATGAGTGAGACACCGGTGGAGGATGAAATCTACACCTCGATGATACAAATTGTCATCGAGTATGAGATAGTTTTTTTCCTGATGGCATATACATCGATGCTCATCACGAGGAGCAGAGGTGGGGCACTTCAAGGTCTAGATATAGACTAGTATATCTCCATACCATGGGTCCGAATATGAAATCAGAAAAAGATATCCTTTAATCAGTAATTCCTCGAGCGTAACATCACCTGATTGGACTGGAAGTTATGAGATAAGTTCCGCAAAGACCAGTGACTTTTTGGATTTCGCGGAAACAAAATCCAAGTCAAATTCCTAGAGGAGAATGATCCATCTACTAATCTTTTTGTTGATGATGTGTCGTGTCAACACATACTGAAATGGATTCACAACAGGAACGAATGTGGTCTTTCGAAGAAGAATATAATGATGGAAATGTTGGACATCATGCACTACTGCCAATGCAAGCTTCTCAACATGAGAGTAGTTGAGTTATGGTCCAAGTAGGCCTCGACTCAGGTAATAAATCACATGCTCCTTGAGAAGTTCATCCTCTTGAACCAAGACCATACCGATGGTCGACTCTGCAGTGGCCAAATACAATAATAAATATTTATTATAATTGGGAGGCCGGAGCAGAGGGGTAGACGTAAGGGCACATTTCAACGCTTCAAAAGAACGCTGAGAGGCTTCGTCTCAATGGAAAGGGACTCCCTTCTTCAGTAAACACATGAACCCTTTAGTGATTTCAACATAATTTGCGATAAAACACTGAAGAAAGTTCACTTTACCCTGTAAGCTTTGAAGCTCAGGGACTGTGCATAGGGGAGGAAACTGTACTATCATCTCAACCTTCAGAGGATTGACCATGATCCCTGTTGTTGAAACTATATAACCTAGAAGACGAGCCGATGTCACGCAGAAACTATATTTGTTTGGATTCAAGCAAATCTGATAGTAGCAACATTGCTCAAAGATTAGACGAATGTGCGTGGGATGGTCAACTCTCTTACGAGATCGTGATGGTAAATCATCAATATAAGCCTCAAATATATGTCTAATTTCATGGAAAGAAAAAGACATGTCCCACTGAAAAGTGGCTCCAACATTCTTTAGGACAAAAGGCATCCTACGATAAGCAAATGTGCCCCACGGACAGATAAAAGTTGTTTTATGTTGGTCTTCAGGCTTAATTTGTATCAGGTTGTATCCCGAAAAACCATCCATGAAAGAAAAGACCTTAGATCCTGCACATTCATAGATAATATAATCAATGAATGGGGTGGGGAAATTATCCTTTGGATAGGCCTTGTTCAAATCACGAAATTCCATACACACACGAATCGTTCCCTGCGTTTTGTTGACCAGAACGATACTTGACACCCATTGAGTCAACTGAATGGGGTAGATGAAACCGGCTTTGAGAAGTTTCTCTACTTTAGCCTTAATAGATGTTACTTTCTGAGGATTAACCAGACGAAGCTTCTGTCGGACCAGCTTGGCATCGAGATAAGTTGTTAGTTCATGTTCGATGATTCTTGGATCGATGCCTGGAATTTTCTCGTAAGACCAGGCAAAAATGTTGCAAAATTATTTAAATAAATTTGTGTAGATTTGAATCTCCTCGGGGGATTAGTCTGCTCCGACGAAGACATTCTCCACGATGCCACGGATTCTGGAGATGTCAATAGGTATCGTTTCAGTGATGGTTTCCATATTACCCTTGGCGTAAACTGTGTGCATATCCATAGGATTAATAGGACAAGGCCTATCTCCAGTCATAATGAACATGATATCTCCTGCCTCTATTCTTCTTAAATCTGGGAGGAAATAAGATCTATGATGGAGATCATCCCAAGGTCTGTTCGTACCAGTCAATGCCTCTATAATTGCCTCATCATAGGGAAATAAAAAGTCTAAATAATTAGTAGTGGTGAGGGAACCTTGAGCCCAGATAGGCTCGAGAACTGGATCTAACACCTATGCGGGAGTCATATTGGGGTCATTTGAAGATTTCTGGACAATACTGTACACAAATTCTGCCATGGACACGAGCATGGACATGCCAGGAAGCCTTCTCCCTTCTGTCATGGCCGATGGGGAAGGAACAATCCATGGATCATTAAAGTAAGTTGTACGGAACGACGAAACTTGAAAGATTTCATCCCTAGGCTTGTCAGGAACAACCGATATGAGCTTGACATCGCTGGAAGGAGGCGGGTAATCGAAAGTACCCATAAAAGGTGGGCACAAACTAACCCCCACATTGAGGACGTCGAGTTGAGGCTTATCAATCATCGGGACTATGGATTCCCCTAATGAAGGGTCAGGCCTGGAGAAAGACAATTGATCAATGGTTACGATTTGACCCTCATGTGGAAACAACAAGAACCAAAAAAATATGTCAACCACTACATTCATTGCATATGTACAAATCCTTCCTAACAACAGGTTGTAGTCGACAGGCACATCGACCACTTCAACTTTGACGGACACGGTCTTCCCTCCTAACTGCACGGGGAAAGAATGGGTGATTCCATGTGGTCTGAAAGAACGACCGTCAAAAGAAGTAAGCAGAGTAGGTCATAGAGACAAAATGGGTTGGCCAATGGCCTTCCAACACGCCAACGACATCACGCAAGTCGAGGCACCCTCATCAACCACCGTGCAAAAAATATTCCAGGTAAAATATTTTTTGGGGTAAGCCACTACTATATGAAACGCAACATGGTATGGGAGACGAGGTTTCAAGTTGGCCGTATCAAGCATGATCATTCCTAGATTATAGGTCTCAGTAGATCCTAAGGCAACTAACAAATCCTTTCTCTATGAAGGGAATCTCTGGAGGACCTCCAAAGGGGACATCATGCAAGGAGTTTCTGGCAAATCCTCCACCACGGAGTAGTTTTGGGTGGCCCTCGCATTTGTATTATGCAAAGCTTTCTTGAACACCCCTTTTAGGATGCATGTCATTGTTTCTCCCATCGTCTTCTCAATCTGGAGAGGATTTGACAGTTTTTCATCTTCTTTACCCTTTTCAACAGTGTTTGGCATTCTGTAGTCATGTGCCCTAGTTGTTATGTGAGCGTCACCTTTCAACATATAAACGTTCACGGTCGAGGGATTACTAGAAGACAGAGAGGGTCCCTGACTGCCCCCATCCGTGCTCGAAGAGGCTTGAGTCAATTTTTTCCCATGTGGAAATGGGTTCGTTAACACAACATGTTGTTGTTATTCCAATAACTTCTATGCCTCTACAAGCTGAGGGCATAGGTGGGTCGGATGGTTTTTCATGCAAAGGTTACATGAATACCTCAACTTTCTTTTCTCTGTGTTGCCCCTGCCAACATTTTTGGTGGTTTCTTATAACCCTTACCCTTCTTGTTTCGTTGTTTTTTCTTCCCTTTAAGCTATTGGTTGGCCTTCGGGTTTGTGTACCTCTAACGTTTGAGTAGGGGGAGCCTCCGAAATAGAGGTTTGGCTGGCAACTGTCTGTTGTATCGAAAATTGTTGCAATTGATTCGATAGTTGCTCAGTGGGATTTGCTTGTGTTGAACCAACTATACCCTCGGCATGTGGTCTAGACTTCTGTCTGGCCTTGTCAAGGATACACTATGGCGCTTATGGCAAAACTTCATAGAGTAAACTAGATTGAGAGTATATTAGTTCAAGCTGTTGAGCTCTCATTATCGCCTCTTCCTCGGAAAACACTCCCAACATTGCAATGTCATTAGATAATTGGGGTACCAAAGACTTAAGGAACCACTCCAGTAGGAAATTTGGTGGGACTAGTACTTTTATCAAACTCTTTTAAAGCCACCATTCTCGGATGTGATCCGAGATATGATCCACTCACCCATTTCATCCTTTTCATGCTCAAATATAATAGTTTCCATCTTTTCTAAAGATCTACGAGTGCCCATTTCACTGCAAGAAAAAAACCAAGGATCCATAGGAAAAAGTTAACAAGAAATTCAATTCAACAACATTTCAAATTAACTAAAATGGAATTCCTATATTTCCTTTTATGGGATTGTTGTATGGGAATCAAATAAAATCATCAGCAACTGAATTAAACAAGAGTATATCAATGCTACACTGAACAACAATGTAAACAACATAATTGAACAAGAAGGATAGTTTGTTACTCTGTAGTATCATGATATTCATTCTTGCTACATTTCTTTAAACATTGAAATCAACTCTTGAAAAAATGTTTTATTCTTATGAAGCCACCTTCAACAGAAAACTTTTAAGCAACAAATTCAAAACACTTCTCAAGACTCCTTTCCCCTTACATCCATTAATGTATAAA
>ML783015.1:1294861-1329820 GCA_009831015.1 Picea engelmannii
TCATAATCAAATAAATTTGGAAATATTCAAGAACACTAGAACAAAATTAGTTAAAAATGAGATAAAGAGGATGTGGTATAGTTTGGACTATATTTCTAGACAGCTACTAATTCTTTATCTAAATATCTCTAGCATGTTGGGTATTCAAGTATGAAATATATTTGAAGCTAGCCCCATTGCCAAAGAGGAAAAGGATTTTAAAATATCTACAAAGAAACATATCAATAAATATGTGGAGCTAGAGAAGAGACAAATGTGGGAGGCTGGAACATGGATTTGTAAGCAACTATAAAATGATGAATTTGATGGGTAAGGATGCAATATAAAGGGAAGAAGTGTTGTTAACTTATTGAGGCACACATTGGATGACTATGTCTTTAAAGTATTGTATAAGGGACTAAATTTGTAGCACAAAAACATATTCCATACGAGAATATTATATGCTACATAGAGGACTTAATTAGAACCCTCCCCTTCAATAGTGCTTGGGAAATAAGACAAGAGTCTGTTGTTGCTTTCAGGAAGGCCAAACCTATAAGAAATAAGACTAGTCATGAAGAAATAGAAGAATTAAAAATACCAAATGCAATAGGGATATTAAAATCCTAAAAATGAATAAGGGAAATGAAACAATCATTTTAAATACAAGGTACTAACACAGAAAAAAAATAGTACGTCTTACAACTAGTGGTAGATACAAAAGATTGAAAAGGATACTGGCAAAAGAATTTTGAAGGAAGTCGAGAATGCAATTAATGCCTCATCTCTTAATGATTACTAGATAAAGAAGCTAACACTTAGTGTAGTAATCATGCCTTACACTTATGGTCTTCCTAATAGTCATAAAGAAGGAGCCCCACTCAGACCTACCATGAACACCATTAGCTCAACCACCTACAATGTTGCAAAATACGTTGAAAAAAAATCTCACTCCTCTAGTTGGACATACTTCTTCATTTATTAAGGAATCAACATATTTTGATGATAACATCAAATATCTGAAGATGGAAGAGCATGATATCAAGGTGAGTTTTGATGTAGTTTCTTTGATCACAAAGGTCTTGTAGATGAAGCTATTGAAGTTTCTAAAAACTGTTATTGATATTGAGATGACAGGCCTTGTACAAATATGTATAAAATCAACATACTTCAGTTTCTATGGTGATATCTATGAACAATTTGAAGGTTTGTCCATGGGATCACCTTTATCCCCTATTGTTGTCAACATATACATGGATAACTTTGAAATAATTTCTATCAATACTCCTCCCCTGAAAACAAAAGTTTGGAAGAGATATGTTGATGACACCAACACAATTTGGCCACCTGGAAGAGATAAGTAGTATGAATTCTTGAACCATCCCAACAACCAATCTGAATACATCAATTTTAATATGGAAACAATAGAAAATGGTCGACTACCTTTTTCTGGATGTCTTGGCTTCTAAGAAATATGATATCTCTATGTCCCATCAATTTTATCAAAAGAAGACACATACTAATAGATATCTCAATGATAACTCTCACTATCATCCTACACAGAAGATTGGCATCATCATTACTATTGCAACTCAAGTTTTTAATGTTTCCAA
This sequence comes from Picea engelmannii, assembly GCA_009831015.1. Classification (NCBI taxonomy): domain Eukaryota; kingdom Viridiplantae; phylum Streptophyta; class Pinopsida; order Pinales; family Pinaceae; genus Picea; species Picea engelmannii. The sequence continues at coordinate 1,296,454 of ML783015.1, forward strand.
TGAAGAACACTTGGACTAAGTAATAAAACATATCCTCGATGTGTTCAAGAAAAATGGCTACCATGAGATCCAAATAAAGAAAATCATCCACAAAGCACAACAAAGGAAGAGACGAAAACATGATAATCAAACACAATGCTAGGATTTTCGGGGGGCAAACAATTCGGCCGAATTGACCAAATTGGCAAATTTTCAAATTTAATTCATCGATTCGACCGAATTTGGTAACTATGGCCAAATTTGGTCACATAATCCAATTACCTGCAATTTGTTTGTTATTATAGAAGCAACTTGTAATAGAAATACACCATAGTTAACCCTAGTATCTACCACAACAATAAACAAATGAACCTGTTCTTAAAGGACTCCTGGAAAAACTCCAGTCCTCCATAATGCCCTCGCTATCCTTTTGTTAGCTCCCCTTTGTCCTTGGTATGCACTATGCTAACAGATCTAGGGATAGACCCTTATCCAGGAAGCAATTGCAAGATTCAACCCTCCTCACAAGGGTTGCTAGGGATGGAATGACACCTCAAAACTTCCTTTCAAAGCTGGAAAAACCCCACCAAACCCTCAAGCAGCATCTACAAGGACTGTAATAACCCTCGGCTTGTATGGTAGTGACAATGAATCTTCCTCATCTCAACAACAGAGTGTGGATTTCTAGCTGGTAAATTATCTTCCTCATCTCAACAATATGTTACCATGTGTGCCCCAGCATGGAGCACAATTTCTTAGCGCTTGTAGGTGGAGGCATGTTCACAATAACTGCAACTTTGGTTGGGTCTGCTGGTACTCCTTCTCAAAATACTATGTGGCCTAACAAATTTCCATGTGGCACATAGAAGATACACTTTATGAGGTTTAACTATATATGCAATTATCTAGATCTATCAAATATCAGATATAATAGTGCTACATGTTCCTTCAACAAACTTTATATCGTCCAATCATCCATATAAACTTCTATAAACTTGTGGATGAATTCTCGGAAAGTTGTTATTATAATCTGAGAAAAAAATGCATGGGCATTCTTTAGGCTGAAGGGAATCACATTATATGAAAATTACCCCCATTATGTTATGAATGTGGTCTTATTTTTTTCTTCTTAAGTAATCCTTACTTGGTGATACCCAAAAAATCCATCTATAAATGAGTAAGATTCTTTCCCCGGAACTTGTTTTAGCACCTCAATAGTAAAAGGTGTTGGGAAAGGGTCATGCACACATGAAGAATTAAGGCTTTTGTAGTCTACATAGACCCTAATTTCCTATGTGCCTTTCTTTCTCTGGATTACTATTGGTTGAACCCATTCTGCTTATCCCACTACAAAAATGAGTCCAGCTTCCAGCATCTTGTCTATTTACCTCTTAACCTTCTCTTTCACTTTGGGGTTAAGTCGATATGGTATATTCCTTACACGCTTTGATCCTGGTTTTAGTTTAATTTTCATCTCTCCCATAGCTCCTTTAATCCCTTTTAGCTCTGAAAATGCCTTTGGTAACAAGTCCTCATACTCTCGCAACAGGCTATGTATTTATTGGCTATTTTGATCATCCCATTAATATCCTACCATAGCTATCTTAGGTTGTTTTGTGGTCCCTATACGAATTTGCGCAACTTTAATGGATAATTATAAGAACCATCAGTTTGGTTGGGTATAATGTTTTGTATTTCTATACTTCCTTCTATTTCCTTAATGGCTAAGTTTCTCAATTCTTCTAAATCATTCGGTTTTCCAAATCCTTCTCAATCTTATAGAATTCTATAGGTCTCTTGTTCAAGTTTAGGTGAAGGTTGGACTGAATTTATTGGCTATCCTTGCACATACCACTAGGTCTGATTTCCGTTCACCAGTATCTGTAAAAACAAATTCTTTAATTCTTTGCAGGACTACTTTAATCTTAAGGCATTTAATTGTAAACAAGAAGTCCTTGCAAAATTGATCTACAAATGTTTTCCAGTGGCTGGTCTTTCTTATGGTTTCTTCATGTGTGTACCAAGATGTCGGAATTGGACGTAGTGAATGGGGAAATCCTTGAAACCACAAGCGAGGTGGTATTTCCGCAACTTGCCACTATCTCACGCATTATTCAATATGTTCTTTAGGATCAGACTATCCATTGAATATTTGCACGACTTGGAAATTCATCTGCATCTTTGATTCTAGATGCTCCTTATCTTGAAATCTATATCGGATAGCTTGCTTCACATCATCCCAGTTCTCAACTAGGGCTTTGTGATTAGTCCACCATCTGATAGGGGTGTCTTGAAGGGATAAATCCAACACTCAAATCCTTTGATCCTTCGCTATATTTTATTCCATGCTGACCAGAAAACTATCAAGTTCTGAGGTACCATCAAATATCGAGTGTTCTCTGACCTCAGTTCCAATCCATCTAGTTTCTCTGACAATTGCGCATCTTCTTGAAAATATTTCATATGAACCTTGCTGCCAACTGTCAAATGCCAGTTCTGAATCTTCGTCCACTAATTGTATGCTCCTCTAACTTACTGATCCATCAGCAGTAGGATTTATGTAGTCTTTTCTCATTCCTACTATTACAATGTACAACTGATCCAAGTCTTCTCCCTCCATATTTTTGTCTGTTGGCTTCGTGTATCGAGGGCCTACATATGGATCCAAGGGTTGAACTACTTTTATTCTATCTACCTCAAGTTTCATTGTGTATTTATTTAGGTCAATCACCACATAGTTTTCATAAGCCCAATCAATACCAATTAGTATGGGATAAGGGTCCTTATCCCCCATGATTTCGATCACCTTAAAATCAGCTACAGTCTTCACTCCCGCAACATCTATTTCCAAATTCTCCAGTCTTCCTGTTGGAAAAATAAAAAATTAATTGGCCATTATTCGCTGGATTGTGGAATATGTCAACTGGAGTTTTCCTAATGATTCCCAAGTATTTTTAGGAAGTATATTAACATCAGATCCTAGATATAACATGACATCATTAATCTCAAACTCATGTAGTTGGGCTTCTAATCTAAACTCTTTTCTAGTTCGTACTTTCCTTCATTGTACTCTCTGAGTATTCTTCTCAGGAAGATTAGTCCTTATTCTCATTTCTGGAGATTCTTCAGTTCCTAGGACTAGGTATAGTGCATTGGGCAACTTTTTTGTCAACTGGTCATTCCCGAGAATATCATAAAATAACTGAAACCAAAGGTCAACTACATTTTGTGACTTCTCTGGTTGTCTCATCGGGACTACAGGGTTTCTGGGTGCAGGAGGTGAAGCAGGGACTTGCGTGATCCTAGGATAAACAATAGGCTGATGGGGTTTCTCTTGCATCTCAGGGTCGGAGATATTCTGAAATACTTCTATGGAATTTTTAAAGAATATCTTATGTGTTAGGGGATCATACCTGTCCTCCTTAGGTGCCTCTTTCTAGATCTAAGGTAAATTATCAGTATCTGCACTAGTATTTTCCCCTCCTCGAGTAATGATATTAAGGTTGGAAAATTGTCCTCTAATAACTCTGTTTATCTCTGAATTGATGAGGTTAGTTCCTGGTTCACATACCTGATCTTCCCATTTTGCAATTAGTTCTAGGTAGTCTTCAGTTGCATGCCCATTGTTTCTACAGTGAGAGCACCATGGTCACCTTGGATGAGAACAATCTCTAGCCATGTGGCCTTGATCATCACAATTGTAGCATATACTTGGTGCTCTTCCCCTAGTCCTTCCTCCTATGAAATCTCCTCTAGCTCCACCTCCTCAACCTCTTCCCGGTCCCTGAGGGGTTTCATTCACCCTGAATGATGTTCGATCTAGTCTGTCTGCAAGTTCATCCAACGCTCTACACTGATTTGTAGCATGTGTGGTAGATGCGCAAAACTCACAATGCACATTATTTAGTACTTTTGAAAACTTCTTAATATTGGGGCATTGTCTTGGCCCATTCCCATGGATTCAACAAATATAGCAATATGCAATTGATGGTGCTGCTTGATTACCTGGAAAAGCATGATATGGGGTTGGGGTATGGAATGGTAAATTTGTGGATACTTGTGCAACTCCTCCGGTGGGTCCTGGTGAGGGTCCCATTGGACTCTTAGGAGGTCCCATTCCCCTCATCCGTGGACATTCTTTCACCAGATGTCCTTCTACGTAGCTTCCAGTACACCAAACTTGTGGTCATCATGGTCTGGGTATCGTCAGTTCTTGAATCTTCTCTGTAAGTGCTGATATTTTCCCTTGTAGTTGCACCAAATTTTCATCTTCTGGGGGTATGGTCACTCTTAGGCTCCCCGGATATCCTTTCATGGATTTAATCTTCATTGATTGTTCCAAGGCATCTTTCAAAGTGGTTATCTATTGTTGCGTTAACGTAATTCATGTCAAAGGTAGCAATCCTTGGATATACCATTCTCTTTGATGTTCTTCATGGATTGGATGCACAAACCTCCCTATTGTTAGAATATAGAAGATTGTGCTCATTTTACCATTGACGATACCCTCTTCACCCAACCACTGGCCGAAGCCACCCTCTGAGCACCTTGACCTTGACTAAGAAAATAATCCTTGTAGCAATCAATAGCCAAGAGAGGCTAATGCACCAAGCAAGAAAATAGAAACTAAACTGAACAGATGATCCCACCCAGAAGCTAGTGCACCACTTTCCAGCTCTCCCAAAAAACTTGCGCACAAAACTGTTGCTGCCTGCAACTGCCTGCACAGATTTAGCTCTCACTGCAACTACTGAGATGTGTGATAATGAATCTGGCACCCTGTGTTTATAGTGGAATGGACAGGCTAACTAGGGCCGATTTCTCCTTCTAGGCATCAATAAATTCGATTTAAATGTATTTGTTCAACCGACAACTTGTCTAGGGTTTCCTTCAATTATTTGCTTCCTTCCAAAGGATTCTAGTTTCATCATAGATCACAATAGAGGTTCCTACCTCCTGAAGCTACCATAATATTAACACTCCCTCCTAGCTAGGGAGGTATGGTCTTGAGCACAATAGACCATTCAATTGGTAGCACTATGAGCACTTGTCATTATTATCCGACTGGATAATCTCCTATGACAACTGGTACAATATCAATTAATAGAACACACCTGTGTCTATTCTGGTAGTACGCAACTACTCAGACTTGTGAAACACAATCACAAACAATAGCATATCTACTGTCATTCATTCTTCATAACAAATATCTGATAGCAACCTACATGGAAACAATGTTATGACAAAAATTGAATCATCTGGGCCAATATTTCACTCACGTCTTTGAGATCTGAAAGAGTGTCCGCCCTCAGTATAGAATATCAACAATAATCATCTGGGCCAATCTTTCACTCACGTCTATGAGATCTGAAAGAATGTCTTCCCTTAATATAGAATATCAACAATGGGCTATCTACCCCATTCTTCTGAACCAAGGAAGAAGGATTATTTCTGATTTCTGAGCCTGGACCATTTCTCACCCTAGGCCATTCCTCCGACACTAAACAAAGTGTAACCTGGAGAGAATGATTCTGCCCTAAGAAATGTTTGGACCATTCCTTACCCTGGTCCATTCCTCCGACACTAAACAAAGTGTAACCTGGAGGGAATGAGTCTGCCCTAAGGAATAACTGTCCCTGATTGTTGAGCATGGACTATTCCCCACCTTGGGCCATTCCTTCAACACTAAACAAAGTGTAACCTGAAGAGAATGAGTCTGCCCTCAAGGAATAACTGTCCGGACCATTCCCCACCCTGGTCCATTCCTTCGACACTAAACAAAGTGTAACCTAGAGAGAATGAGTATGCCCTCGAGGAATGTTTGTCCTGCATCAACCTCCAAAATGGATGATTCTTCAAAACTGCTCACAACTGTGAAATTCAAAAGAATGACTGCCCGGCAAGGTGGACCATTCTACTTGACCACTACTCAGAGTGACTTCCAAGAAGAATGACTGTCCTAGACCACTCCCCATGTTAACCACAATGGGAAGTAACTGTCTATGATACATCAGCAATCAGTCTGCCTCCCATGTTAACTACAATGGGAAGTCACTATCCATCAGAAATCTCAATCCACTTTCCGAACAGGAAAGCATCTGTCCAATCTGGACTAATTTTCAATTATAAAGATAAATAATATTTTCAGTGCTCCCTCCTAACTGGAGAGTTATTTAAATCATAAAATAAATGTTCTTCAAGAATATTTTTCTGTACCTTTTCTATCCTGGAGAATCTTCCCTTTCAGCTAAGGGAGTTATTTCCATGATCCCCATCTTCTCTCGGAAATATGAAAACTTGATTCTAGATAGAGGTTTTGTCAAGATATCTGATGTCTTCTCATCAGTGGGGATATACTCGAGCTTTACCTCTCCTTCCTAGACTTTATCTTGAATAAAGTAGTATTTGATCTCAATGTGCTTCGACCTTTCATGAAATACTGTATGCTCGGATAATCTTATACAACTCTGATTATCACAATATATTATGGTCGATTCTGGAGTCTGATCAAATAAATCTGATATTAACTTCCTTAGCCATACTGCTTCTTTGCATGCTTCATAAGATGCCATATACTCTACTTTTGTTGTACTGAGTGCAACAGACTTCTGCTTTCTTCTGCCCCAAGATATCATAGCGGAGCCCAAGCTGAAACACATACCTGAAGTACTCTTTATGTCTTCTGCACTTCTTTCCCAATCAGAGTCTGTGAATCCATGAAGTTGGATATCACTGGATGCAGTGTATTTCAACCCATAGTTTATTGTCCCACAAATATATCTTAGGACATGCTTTGCAACTATCCAATGTTCTTGTCTAGGTTCCACCTAGAACTGACTTAATGTATTTACATCAAAGCAAATATCTGGTCGAGTATTTACCAAATACATTAATGATCCAATTAGTTGTCGATATAGAGATGGATCTACTGGATCTAAATCTGGAACTTTCACTTTTCTTATAGCTGCATTCATAGAAGTGTCCATGGATTTACAATCCATCATTCCAAATTTTTGAAGGATCTTTATTGCGTACTTTCCTTGTCCAAGGAATACTTCACCACGCTTCTTCCATACTTCTAGTCCCAAGCAATAGTGCATGAGACCTAGATATTTCATATCAAATTCAGAGGCTAAATCCTTCTTGCATTGGATGATTAGAGATTCTTCACCTATTATGAATAGATCATCAACATATAATAGTAGAATTACAGGTGCGTTGTTCACGACTTTGTAATAAAGGTTTGGATCTGCATGAATCTTGGAGAAACCAAGTCTAGTTAGATAGCTGTCCATTCTAGCGTACCAAGCCCTTGGATCTTGCTTGAGTCCATATAGAGCCTTCTTCAATCTGAAAACGTGAGTGTCTCTGGAATGTACCTCAAATCCTTGAGGTTGTTCAATATATACTTCTTCTTCAATAACTCTGTTGAGAAAGGCTGTCTTTACATCCATCTAGTGTAGATTCCATCCCATGGAAGCGACAAGAGATATGATAGCTCTGATGGAGGTATACCTTGCCACCAGAGAAAAGGTTTCATCATAGTCTTCTCCCTCCTTCTGGGAGAACCCTCTGGCCACAAATATTTCCTTATATTTATCCCCGCTTCCATCTGCTGCATGTTTGATCTTGTATACCCATTTTGAGGTTACCACTGATTTCTCTTTAGGTCTGCGTACAATTTCCCATACTTCATTTTTCATAATGGATTGATGTTCTTCTGCCATAGCTTCTTTCCATTGTCCCTTTTTAACTGCTTCTTCTAATGTAGTAGGTTCTTCATCTAGAAGTTTTGTCATGTATGCTGCATAACTTGAGAATCTTTTTGGTCTTTTGCTCTTCCTAGATGTTCCTTCTGGAACCTTGATTCTTTCTGCGTCCTGTAATGTGGCTTCAAGCCAATCTGGTTGTTTCTTGTTCTTTTGTATATTATCTGGATCAATGTTCTCACATGGCTCCATAGGATGATTGGGTTGATCCTTTTCGTTAATTTCGCTTTCTGTGTTTTCTTCATTTGGTTCTTCAATTTCTTCTTCTTCTATAGTTTCTTCAATAGATTTTCTGAAGGCCATCCTTTCATTGAATGTTACATCTCTGCTTACTTCTATCTTGTGTTGTTCTAGAATATATATTATGTAGGCTTTGGATGAATCACTATATCCCATGAATATCCCCTTCTTTCCTGAGGGTTCTAGTTTATTTCTTTTATCTTTGGGAATATAAGAATAAACTTGACATCCAAATATTCTTAAGTTTTCTACGTTAGGTTTCTTACCTGAGAATGCTTCTTCTGGTGTCATGTCCTTCAATATGCGATGAGGGCTTCTGTTCTGTACGTATATTGCCATCATTGCTTCTTCTCCCCACAGAAACATGGATAGATCTTGATCGTTCAACAGGGCCTTTACTGTTTCTTTGATAGATCTGTTCTTTCTTTCTGCTACACCGTTTTGTTGAGGATTATGAGGAACAGTCAGCTCCCTCCTAATCTCTGCTGATTTGTAGAATGCAATGAACTCCTTCGAGGTGTATTCTCCTCCATTATTTGTTCTTAATTTCTTGATCTTCTTGTTCGTAAGGTTTTCTATTTCTACCTTGAATTCTTGGAACTTGCTGAATACTTCATCTTTTGTCTTCAGTAGGTACAACCACATCTTCCTTGAATAATCATCTATGAATGTTACATAGTAGAGAGATCCTCCTAAATATATGACTGGCATTGGACCGCAAACATCTGAGTGTATTAGATCTAGGGTTTCCTTAGATCTGTTGTTGCTGCTTGGGAATGGTTTTTTGATATTCTTCCCAAGGGCACAACCCTTGCAAATTCCTTCATGTGTAGATTTCAATTCTGGTATCCCTTCAACCATCTTCCTGAGGAAAGGTAATGATTGATAATTGATATGAGCATACCTTCTATGCCAAAGCTCATTAGGGTTGACTTCATCATGTACTAGGGCTTCTTCATTTCATTCTAGTAGTCTATACAGATTCCCTTCACATCTTCCAATAACCCTAGCATCTTCTATGCTGAAATATTTATGCCATGATAACACCTTTTCATCTATGAAGTCTATTATGTTTCCTTTGTCTTCTAAACACAATATTGATACAAGATTATTTTCTAAACCAGGTACATATAAAACATTGCTTAAGTGAACATGATTACCTGATTCCAATTTGACAGAGGCTTGTCCAAATCCTTCGATGGGGTAGGTGCTTTTGTCTCCAAGCTCCACTTTGTACGATGCCTTTCTCTCATTTAGATTTGAGAGTCTATATTGATCTCCCATCATGTGCCTAGAAGCTCCACTGTCAATTATCCACATATCATCTTCAATTGTCCCGGTAAGTGTTGAGTAGTGTAAGAGATTGATTGTTTCACACATGTCTTCGGTTGACTGATAATTGGTCATGCCTTGACCCAAAACTTCAACTTCATCATTCTTTCTTCTGAGAAAGTCAATAGGTGCGCTGAGTTAGGGTGCATCTGGATATCTTCTCCTTGAGCAATATGCTCCATCACAAGGTGTCAGATCTGAGAATTAGGGTTTCTGTAACTGCTACTACTAGTAACCCTAGCTGCAGTGCTTTAGAAGTTGCTCCTGCTAGTAACCCTAGCAGCAGTTCCTCAATGAGCTCAATATCTAGCGGCTATGTTTCCTTCCAGCGTTATAGGCTAACTGAAGGGTTGTGGGCCCATAACCTGTTAGAATATAGAAGATTATGCTCATTTTACCATTAACGATACCCTCGTCAACCAACCACTGGCCGAAGCCACCCTCTGAGCACCTTGACCTTGACTGAGAAAAGAATCATGGTAGCAATCAATAACCAAGAGAGGCTAATGCACCAAGTAAGAAAATAGAAACTAAACTGAACAGATGATCCCACCCAGAAGCTAGTGAACCACTTTCCATCTCTCCCAGAAAACTTGCGCACAAAACTATTGCTGCCTGCACAGATTTAGCTCTCACTGCAACTGCTGAGATGTGTAATAATGAAACTAGCGCCCTGTATTCATAGTGGACTGGCCAGGCTAACTGGAGCCGACTTCTCCTTCTGGGCATCAATAAATTCAATTTAAATGTATTTGTTCAGCCGACAACTTGTCTAGGGTTTCCTTCAATTCTTTGCTTCCTTCCGGAGGATTCTAGTCTCGTCATAGGTCACAATAGAGGTTCATACCTCTCGAAGCTACCATAATATTAACACCTATATCATATTTAAACTTCTGGCTATATTCCCAGGCTGATTCACCTTCCCTTTGTTGAATTTTGCACAACTCAGACAGAGCTTGTCATTCTGACTGGGGTATCTTAAACTCTACTATGAACTTTATCCGTACCTTTTCAAGTGTAAACTCTTGACCTTGCACTCCCGGTACTCCTAGCTCAATGGCCTTCATGTACCATTTGAGAGCATGACCTCTCAAAGTAGTATTGAACTCAACTAATTTATTTGCATCCAGAGCACCTCTCGACCTTCAGATTTCTTCGCATAAGAACCAATGTTTATCAACATCCTCGTCTCCTTACTCCAGAATTATGGGTATCGAGAAATCCAACCTCCCTCGTTACCATCCATTGTTTATCTTACTACTCCAACCTAAATAAAACCTAATGGCCATGATTGTGATCTACCAAGGGCTCCCAATATCCTCCCAGTATTCGCGCTTCCCAGTTGTGGCTGACTGATTGACTGTAATGGAACAGAAATAGCATAAGAAGGTAGTATAGAATTTACCACTTGTATAGAAGACACTTGGGGTATGGGCGATTCGGGGTTGGTGCCACTGGCTTCAGGATGGGTTTCTTTGATATGATGGGTCTCGTTCTCGTCCTCTGGAACTATCTCTTCAGTCGAATTCCCTATCTTTCCTGACATTAGGGTTGAATCTTCTATCTCTTCTTCAATATCCATGTCGACTTCCTTTTCCTTGCTTCTAGACCTTCTTCTCCTTGTCCACCCTCATGGGAACTTCTTTCTCTCTGCGCTTCTCTCTCACTTAATCTTTGACTCACCATTCTTTACTATCTTCTCATATTTCACAACTCTTCCATTTGTTCTTCTTCTACTTCTTGGACTATTTTACTGCTTTCTTTATCTTACAACACCACCACTTCTCAACTATGGAGGCTCTTTTCAAGGCTCGCTCATCTCCTGAGTCCATATCTTATTTCTCCCCTATTTTTCAAAGAACCCTCTTCCCTCTCTCAAGCCATGAATCTACCCCAAACTCACCCCACCCCAAGAGAGGGTTTTTACGCTGCCATCTAAGTCAGGCGTATAGTCAACATCCCCTCTTCCATCAAAAAAACCTTTATCCATAGGGGGATTTCTCTCAACAGTATTCCCCTTGTGTATTTCTTGAAATCCACCTTTGCCCATGAAAACAATTTGTGATTCTCAGCTGTAAACTCGATGATGTATCCTTCCAATGTTGAATTGACCCAGAAATTGATTTCTTGCATTACTGGACGATCCAGCCATTGAAGTGTTGCGATATTTTTTGTATCCCAAGCGCAGGTCTTCTTGACTCATTCTTGGAATTCTGGAGCTTCTTGGAGCCTATCTATCCAATTGAAAAGTTCTTCTGGGAACTTAACCCATAATATCTCATACTGGTCACTCAATCTTTCTGAGTAAAAGACTACCTCCCGTGTATCTTTCATAGATTTTCCTCTCAACTTTGCTTCTTTCCATATAAGGAGTCACAATTTCTCTCCCACCTCTAGTGAATATCAGATCTGTGAATCTGCGGAAGCATTCTCCCTATAGGTTCCCTCTTAACCTAGGTTCTAGCAATGAAACCATTTTTTTGGCACAAAATCGATCAAACCAGGGTCCTTCTCGGGGTACCAACAAAAGGCACCGAGTAGTCTAGAGCGTTGGCATTTTCATCTCCTTTGAAGAGAATAATTCTCAAACGAAGAGAAACCAAGACAAGAAGATAGGGAAGGGAAAGGAGAATACTTAGGAGGGTTTCCAGAACCTTCAAGATTCACCATGATCTTGTGCAATATAGATTAACCATAGAACTGATATGAACTTGTTCATAACTGGAAATAATGACACTCAAGTTGCGAAAGCATTTGTAAACAGAGACAAAATATTGATATTATCAAGAATAAAGAAGTATTGTAAGGAGACAATTCATAAGCACACACATAGAATGACACCAACACAATTTGGCCACATGGAAGAGATATGTAGTATGAATTCTTGAACCATCCCAACAACCAATCTGAATACATCAATTTTAATATGGAAACAACAGAAAATGGTCGACTACCTTTTTTTGGATGTCTTGGCTTCTAAGAAATATGATATCTCTATGTCCCATCAATTTTATTGCAAGAAGACACATACTACTAGATATCTCAATGATAACTCTCACTATCATCCTACACAGAATATTGGCATCATCATTACTATTGCAACTCAAGTTTTTAATGTTTCCAATGAAGAACACTTGGACTAAGTAATAAAACATATCCTTGATATGTTCAAGAAAAATGGATACCATGAGATCCAAATAAAAAAAATCATCCACAAAGCACAACAAAGTAAGAGACAAACACATGATAATAAAACACAATGCTAGGATTTTCGGGGGGCAAACAATTCGGATGAATCAACCAAATTGGCAAATTTTCAAAATTAATTCATCGATTCGGCTGAATTTGGTAACTATGGCTGAATTTGGTCACATAATCCAATTACCCGCAATTTGTTTGTTATTATAGAAGAAGCTTGTAACAGAAATACACCATAGTTAACCCTAGTATTTACCACAACAATAAACAAATGAACCTGTGCTTAAAGGACTCCTGGAAAAACTTCATTCCTCCATAATGCCCTTGCTGTCCTTCTGTCAGCTCCCCTTTGTCCTTGGTCTGCACTATGCTGATAGATCTAGGGTTCGACCCTTCTCCAGGAAGCAATTGCAAGTTTCAACCCTCCTCACAAGGGTTTCTAGGGATGGAATGACACCTCAGAACCTCCTTTCAAAGATAGAAAAACCCCACCAAACCCTCAAGCAGCATCTATAAGGACTGTAGTAACCCTTGGCCTGTATGGTAGTGACAATGAATCTTCCTCATCTCAACAACAGAGTGTGGATTTCTAGCTTGTAAATTATGCTCCTTCAATGCACCTAACCTCTAAACCTCTGAACAAGCACATATAGGTATTTTACTTCTATCCCAACTGACCTCAATGCATTAAAACATGCCAAATAATGTTTGTAATGTGAAGCGTGTAAACGCATTAATGTTTATTCAATAAAATATTTCCTTCATTTATTATAATTATTGGATAATGGGATAGAACATTAATTTGATGCTTGATAACCAAGACAATTTTGAATTTTGGGGAGCTGAGGCAGAGATTACGTGTACAGTATACACAATATATTATTAAAAAAATGTGACTATCTCCAAATTATATAATAAAAAATTGTTTAAGACATGCAACTCTTTTAAATTTTAGAATATTTCGATTGGCTAATACATGATGACATGGAATTTGTATTAGGGTTGGTAGGACCATTTTTCAACCAAATTTCCCCTAATGTGTTCACTGTTTATTTACTCTGCAACTATTGGATGATAATGATACATTGATATAACACTTGCATATTGTGGTTAAAAAGGATTGGATTGCTCTATTACTTATTCAACCCCCCTGTCATTAATCCAACACCACCATATTCCAGCTTGGAGGACTTTCTGCGCAGTGGCCTTTCCTCCAATATGACCCCCCGCAACTCCACTATGTCACTCCCACAGTATGGCTTGTCTTTCATGATCTAAGACACATCCCCTGAGGATATTATCTAGGCCCAACTTATACAATTTCCCCATAATCAATTGATAGTCCGTTGCTCTAAGCACCATATGATGTTTCTGAGTTGTAGAGTATGTTTCTGGGCAGGATCATGTACTTAAGAATACTGCTATGTCTTCCATGTATACTTGTATGGCCTCAACCCAGAACAGGTCTACATCTGGGATTTGATCATCAACTACTCTACCACTTTCTCCTGGCTCTAATCTAGACAGGTGATCGGGCCCTACATTTCATCTTCCAGGTTTAATGATCACTTCAAATGAAAATTCCTGAAACAGTAACAACCATCGACAAATTATTCCTTCAAGAACAGATTTCTTAACTAGATATTTTAATGTAGAATGATCAGTAAACAAATTAAAATGAGATCCTAACAAATAATTTCTAAACTTATGTAGAGCGTAAATCATAGCTAATCCAAACCTTTATGTGGTTGTATAGTTGCGCTCAACTTGCGACAAATTCCTGATAGCAAAATAGATAGGATTATCCATGGCTCCATCTCTTGGTTGTGCTAAGATGGATCCCAGGGAAATAGCTGATGTGTCTACGTTCACATGAAATTCATTTTCCTAGTTCTGGAATATCATAATAGGTGTTGTGCTAAGATTTTCCTTCAGGATATTGAATGCTTTATCACACTCTAGAGTCTACTGGAACACTTCGGATTTATTTAGTAGATTTTCTAGAGGTGCTGTAATGTTTGCATATTTTCTGATAAACCTATGATAATACCATGTTACCATGTGTGCCCCAGCATGGAGCACAATTGCTTAGTGTTCGTAGGTGGAGGCATGTTCACAATAACTGCAACTTTGGTTGGGTCTACCGGTACTCCTTCTCGAAATACTATGTGGCCTAACAAATTTCCATGTGGCACAAAAAAGATACACTTTATGAGGTTTAACTATATATTCAATTATATAGATCTATCAAACATCAGACATAATAGCGCTACATGTTTCTTCAGCAGACTTTATATCGTCCAATCATCCATATAAAATTCTATAAACGTGTGGATGAATTCTCATAAAGTTGTTATTACAATCTAGGAATAAAATGCATGGGCGTTCTTTAGGCAGAAGGGAATCACATTATATGAAAATGACCCCCATTATGTTATGAATGTGGTCTTATTTTTGTCTTCTTAAGTAATCCTTACTTGGTGATACCCAGAAAATCCATCTATAAATGAGTAAGATTCTTTCCCCGCAACTTGTTTTAGCACCACAACAGTAAAAGGTGTTGGGAAAGGGTCATGCACACATGAAGTGTTAAGGCTTCTGTAGTCTACATAGACCCTAATGTCCTATGTGCCTTTCTTTCTCTGGATGACTATTGGTCGAACACATTCTGCCTCTCCGACTCCAAAAATGAGTCCAACTTCCAGCATCTTGTCTATTTCCCTCTTAACCTTCTCTTTCACTTTGGGGTTAAGGCAATATGGTATATTCCTTACACGCTTTGATCCTGGTTTTAGTTCAATTTTCATCTCTCCCATAGCTCCTTTAATCCCTTTTAGCTCCGAAAATGCCTTTGGTAACAAGTCCTCATACTCTCGCAACAGGCTATGTATTTATTGGCTAGTTTTCTCATCCCGTTAATATCCTACCATAGCTATCTTAGGCTGTTTTTTGGTCCCTATATCGACTTTGCACAACTTTAATGGATAATTATAAGAACCATCAGTTGGGCTGGGTATAATGTTTTGTATTTATATGCTTCCTTCTATTTCCTTAATGGCTAAGTTTCTCAATTCTTCTAAATCATTCGGTTTTCCAAATCCTTCTCAATATTATAGAATTCTATAGGTATCTTGTTCAAGTTTAGGTGAAGGTTAGACTGAATTTCTTGGCTATGCTTTGCACATAACACTAGGTCTAATTTCCATTCACCAGTATCTGTAAAAATGAATTCTTTAATTCTTTGCAGGACTACTTTAAGCTCAGGGCACTTAATTGTAAACAAGAAGTCCTTGCAAAATTGATCTACAAACGTTTTCCAGTGGCTGGTCTTTCTTATGGTTTCTTCTTGTGTGTACCAATATTTCGGAATTGGACCTAGTGAATGGGGAAATACTTGAAACCACAAGCGAGGTGGTATTTCCGCAACTTGCCACTGTCTCACGCATTATTCAATATGTTCTTTAGGATCAGACTATCCATTGAACAGTTGCACAACCTGGAAATTCATCTGCATCTTTGATTCTAGATGCTCCTTATCTTGAAATCTATATCGGATAGCTTGCTTCACACCGTCCCAGTTCTCAACTAGGGTTTTGTGATTAGTCCACCATATGATGGGGTTTTTTTGAAGGGATAAATCCAACACTGAGATCCTTTGATCCTCTGCTATATTTTATTCCATGCTGACTAGAAAACTATCAAGTTCTGAGGTACCATCATATATCGAGTGTTCTTTGACCTTAGTTCCAATCCATCTAGTTTCTCTGACAATTGTGCGTCTTCTTGAAAATATTTCATATGAACCTTGCTACCAACTGTCAAATGCCAGTTCTGAATCTTCGTCCACTAATTGTATGCTCCTCCAACTTACTGATCCATCAACAGTACGATTTATGTAGTCTTTTCTCATTCCGACTATTATAGTGTACAACTGATCCAAGTCTACTCCCTCCATATTGTTGTCTGTTGGCTTCGTGTATCGAGGGCCTACATATGGATTCAAGGGTTGAACTACTTTTATTCTGTCTGCCTCAAATTTCATCGTGTATTTATTTAGGTCAATCACCACATAGTTTTCATAAGCCCAATCAATACCAATTAGTGTGGGATAAGGTTCCTTATCCCCCATGATTTTGATCACCTTAAAATCAGCTACAGTCTTCACTCCCGCAACATCTATTTCCACATTCTCCAGTCTTCCTATTGGAAAAATAAAAAATTAATTGGCCATTATTAGCTGGATTGGGGAATATGTCAACTAGGGTTTTCATAATTCTTCCCAAGTATTTTTAGGAAGTATATTAACATCATATCCTAGATCTAACATGACATCGTTAATCTCAAACTCATGTAGTTGGGCTTCTAATCTAAACTCTTTTCTAGTTCATAATTTCCTTCTTTGTACTCTTTGAGTATTCTTCTCAGGAAGATTAGTCCTTATTCTCAATTCTGGAGATTCTTCAGTTCCTAGGACTAGGTATAGTGCATTGGGAAACTTTTCTGTCAAATGGTCATTCCCGAGAATATCATAAAATAAATGAAACCAAAGGTCAACTACATTTTATAACTACTCTGGTTGTCTCATCGGGACTATAGGGTTTCTGAGTGCAGGAGGTGAAGCAGGGACTTCCGCGATCTTAGGGTAAACAATAGGTTGAGGAGGTTTCTCTTGCATATCAGGGTTGGAGATATTCTGAAATACTTCTATGGAATTTTTAAAGAATAGCTTATGTTTTAGGGGATCATACCTGTCCTCCTTAGGTGCCTCTTTCTAGATCTGAGGTAAATTATCAGCATCTGCACCAGTATTTTCCCCTCCTCGAGTAACGATATTATCGTTGGGAAATTGTCCTCTAATAACTCTCTTTATCTCTGAACTAATGAGGTTAGTTCCTGGTTGACGTACCCGATCTTCCCATTTTGCAATCAGTTCTGGGCAGTCTTCAGTTGCATGCCCATTGTTTCTGCAGTGTGAGCACCATGGTCACCTTGGATGAGGAAAATCTCTAACCATGTGGCCTTGATCATCACAATTGCAACATATACTTGGTCCTCTTCCCCTAGTCCTTCCTCCTATGAAATCTCCTCTAGCTCCACGTCCTCAACCTCTTCCCAGTCCCTGAGGGGTTTCATTCACCCTGAATGATGTTCGATCCATTCTATCTGCAAGTTCATCCAATGATCTACACTGATTTGTAGCATGTGTGGTAGATGCGCAAAACTCACAATACACATTATTCAGTACTTTTGAATACTTCTGAATATTGGGGCATTATCTTGGCCCATTCCCATGGATTTGACAAATATAGCAATACGCAATTGATGGCGCTACTTGGTTACCTGGAAAAGCATGATATGGGGTTGGGGTATGGAATGGTAAATTTGTGGATACTTGTGCAACTCCTCCGGTGGGTCCTGGTGAGGGTCCCATTGGACTCTGAGGAGGTCCCATTCCCCTCATCCATGGACATTCGTTCACCAGATGTCCTTCTGCATAGCATCCGGTACACCAAACTTGCGGTCATCATGGTCTGGGTATCGTCAATTCTTGAATCTTCTCTGTAATTGCTAATATTATCCCTTGTAGTTGCACCAAATTTGCATCTGCTGGGGGTCTGGTCACTCGTAGGCTCCCCAGATATCCTTTCATGGATTTAATCTTTATTTATTGTTCCAAGGCATCTATCAAAGTGGTTATCCATTGTTGCGTTAATGTAATCCATGTCAAAGGTAGCAATCCCTGGATATATCATTCTCTTTGATGTTCTTCATGGATCGGATGCGCAAACCTCCCTATATCATCTTTAAACTTCTGGATATATTCCCAGGCTGATTCACCTTCCCTTTGTTGAATTTTTCACAACTCAGATAGAGCTTCTCGATCTGACTGGGGTATCTTAAAATCTACTTTGAACTTTATCCGTACCTTTTCAAGTGTAAACTCTTGACCTTGCACTCCCGATACTCCTAGCTCAATGGACTTCATGTACCATTTGAGAGAATGACCTCTCAATGTAGTATGGAACTCAACCAATTTATTCGCATCTAGAGCACCTCTCGACCTTCAGATTGCTTCGCATAAGATCCAATGTTTCTCAACATCCTCGTCTCCTTACTCCAGAATTATGGGTATCGAGAAATCCAACCTCCAGTGTTACCATCCATTGTTGATCTTACTGCTCCAACCAAAATAAAACTTAACGATCATGATTGCGATCTACCAAGGGCTCCCAATATCCTCCCAGTATTCGCGCTTCCCAGTTGTGGCTGACTGACTGACTGTAATGGAATAGAAATAGCATAAGAAGGTAGTATAGAATTTACCACTTGTATAGAATACACTTGGGGTATGGGTGATTCGGGGTTGGTGCCACTGGCTTCAGGACGAGTTTCTTTGAAATTATGGGTCTCATTCTCGTCCTCTGGAGCTGTCTCTTCAGTCGAATTCCCGATCTGTGAATCCGTGGAAGCATTCTCCCTACAAGGTCCCTCTTAACCTAGGTTCTAGCAACGAAACCATTTTGTTGGCGCAAAATCAATCAGACCATGGTCCTTCTCAGATTACCAACAAAAGGCACCGAGTAGTCTAGAGCGCTGGGATTTTCATCTTCTCCGAAGAGAATAATTCTCACCTAAAGAGAAACCAAGACAAGAAGATAGGGAAGGGAAAGGAGAATACTTAGGTGGGTTTCCAGAACCTTCAAGATTCACCATGATCTTGCGCAATATAGATTAACCACAGAACTGATCTGAACTTGTTCATAACTGGAAATAATGACACTCAAGTTACGAAAGCATTTGTAAACAGAGACAAAATATTGATCTTATCAAGAATAAAGAAGTACTGTAAGGAGACAATTCATAAGCACACACACAGAATGACTCTGTAATTTAAAAATTTTAGGTCCTTCCATATATATTATCAGTAGAGTTTCTCAGATACAATCTCAGAGCTACAAATCGACACTCTGTTACAAGATTCTTGCTCTAAAATCATGTCACGGAGATCTATCTACCCTTTTCCCCGAAAAATATATACAAATTACAATCACATAACCTTTAATCTATGTGCGCACTCGATACCATCTATGACAAAGACCTACAAACAAGCAACTACACCCAACCATAACCAACAATAACAACCAACCCTTTTACAATAATATGCATCTCATATATAGGCTGAGTGAGATCTTCTGGCTTTGGGCTTCGTGTGCTTTCTTGTTCTTGTTATGTTGTAACTACTTTTTCCTTACTGTCATTGTGTTGTCCAATTTCGCAACCATTTTTTGTTTCTTTGCTTGCTCCACTGTCCAGCTCTTTTGTAGCTTGCACAACTTGTGTTTGACCAAAATTGGGACTATAGTCCTACTTGTGCAACATCAAACCAAAAATGAAGCACCCAACAAAGGAAAGGCATGGAAATGCAATGCATGGCATGGCATGGAAAGGTAAGGAAATGCATGGCATGGTAAGGCAAGTCAATGCAAGGCATGGTTGTAATAAAAATAGGATCGCAGAGCAATAAATTAAAACAAATGTGGAAATAAAACATAGAAGATACAAAATACAATAGAGACACAGATATACGTGGTTCACCCATTGTGGGCTACATCTACCAGAGAAATTTCCAGGTCCTTCCTTTTTATTATCCAACAAAATGAAGGGATACAAACTAGCACACCCGCTATAACTTCCTCTTCTTTCTCTTGTAGCCTCCTCTCTCAGAATACAATATTCGCAATAATACATAGATGCAATATAATTCCCTCATAAGAGATGGTTTACTTCTAGGGTAAAAACCCTAAAATAAAAATTTTCATAAGATTTGCGACCTTATAATGAATGGTCTACATTGACTGCGAAATTACAATATTTTACAAGGCAATTTTTCCCAAAATTTTGCTTCGGGGGTGTTGCCCTGAATCCCCCACCAGGGGGAGCTATAAAAATTGTCACTAACCCCCTTGGTGAAAATTGTGGGGGGGGGAATCCCCCCCTCTCCCCACACCCCCCCATTAGGGAATGGGGTCCAAGCACA
Organism: Picea engelmannii; assembly: GCA_009831015.1. NCBI lineage: Eukaryota > Viridiplantae > Streptophyta > Pinopsida > Pinales > Pinaceae > Picea > Picea engelmannii. The sequence continues at coordinate 1,317,010 of ML783015.1, forward strand.
GCTAAAACAAACCTGTGAATCAGGAAGATAATCAAGCTCCACAACCAACAATCTCCCACTTGGACACTGATCACAACAACTCCAATGTTGTACTTGTTGTACTATACTCCACCTTGGACTTGGAAAATTTCTCATCTTCACCTTCATGCTTGAAGGCCAACTGAAATTAAGTAGGAACTCAGTTTCTCCCTGGTTACTCCCTTTGTTAACATGTCTACAAGATTCTAGCTAGTATGTATCTTTTCCAACTTCAAATGTCTATCTTCCAAGATGGATCGTATGAAATGGTGCTTGATTTTTATATTCTTATTCTCTGAATGGAAGGCTGAGCTCTTTTCAAGATGAATGGAACTCTCATTATCACAATAAAACATGTTATTCTCCTGCTTCTTTCCCAATTCCTCCATAAACCTCTGTAACCAAATCATCTCTTTACTAGCCGCCGTAGCAACAACATACTCTACCTCTGTTGTTGAAAGTGAAACAACATTTTGTAGTTTTAACTCCAACTTAATGTTGTTCCACCTACAATAAAAACATACCCTGTGGTGCTCTTCCTTCTATCTTTATCACCTACCATATATGAATCTACATATCCCTGTAGAACACAGTCTGAACCTCCAAAACATAATTCATGGGTAGAAGTACTTCTCAATTATAGGAGAATCCACTTTACTTCCTCCCAATGTTCTTTACCTGGATTTTTCATATACCTACTCACGAATCCCACTGCATGTGAAATATCTGGTCTTGTGCAAACCATCGCATACATCAAGTTGCCAATTGTTGGTGAATAAGGGACCCTAGACATGTATTCCATCTCCTCTTGTGTCTTGGGACAAATTTCCTTGGTTAATTTGAAATGGCTGACCAAAGGTGTACTAACTGGTTTTAATTCTGCATTTTGAACCTCTCCAACACCTTCTCTATGTACTCACCCTAAGACAATTTCAATTTGTGATTTTTCATGTCTCTTGTTATTCTCATACCAACGATTTTCTTTGTAGCACCAAAATCCTTCATCGCAAATGGATTAGTTAATTTCTTCTTGAGAATGTTTATATCCTTCATATTAGACCCTGGAACAAGCATGCCATCTACATACAATAGAAATATAATATAGCTACCATTTTCTAGCCTTTTAAAATAAACACAATGATCAGAATGACATCTATTAAAACCTTTTTTTGTCATAAACCTATCAAACTTCAAATACCACTTCCTTGGAGCTTTCTTTAGGCCATACAATATCTTCTTCAACCTGCATACCAAATTTTCCTTCCCTTTTATCTCATACCCCTATGTTTTATCGAACAAATCGGTAAGTGTAGACACAAATAGATCTCCCTAGTTTTACCCCGAAACTAGAACAAAATAAGACAAAATATAAAACTTTCCCTAAGTTTTAATTGTCAAGCATACTAACTAACAAGAGATTAATGGTATACCTTTTAAACATCGTTTTTCCTCTATAGTGTCATCCTCGCTCCATTCCAAGGCTTATGGGATGATGAACCTATAAAAAGACATAAACCAACGAAGTGAAAGCAACAACGTATACTCAACAAAACCTATGTATGTGATCAAGGAGTCATACAATAAAATAAGACCAATTTTATGGGAAATAAATATATCACTGTATTAAAGATATGAAAAGGATAATAAAACCAATGCCTTGATGTCGTAAGTTCCCTTCCAACCGTTCCTTGATTCCCATACACTTCATGCTCCAAGGATTCTGAGACCAACAATCTATCTTGACAAAGCAAAGCCCAAAGCTACAAAAATTACTCAAGCTCACACCAAAAGCTAGGCAACTCAATCCAACTAAATTTTCCCATGAGAACTCTTCTCCTTTTATAAGATGAAAAGGATAGGGTGAGGAGGCTAGGATGATCCCAAGAGATCAGGGATGTGACTCATATCCAAACCGATCGGAGGCCAACTCACCCTCGAAGCTTCTATTCTAGAAGAATCGAGAAGATTTTCTTTTTCCTTCGTACAAAAATCATCACACCCTTAATACTAAGAAAACTGTGATGATGTGGCAAGACACTGTGGTGCAACCTACGATGATCCTACATCGTCACACCCTTAACACTAAGCAAGGTGCGGTGATCCCTTTTTCTAAGGTTTTTGACAAAGGAAAAGTATAATTCCATCTCTCTGGGAAAATGTATCTTCATTCTTCTTTAGGGATTCAGGCCATTGATCCTTCTCAAGACAAAGGGTAGGTTTACATCATTCACGGTCATAAGGGTGAAAAAAATAACGTGTAACATAGATCCCCCCAAAGTATGAAGTTAGAATAGAGTGATAGCTAAAATACTTTATCGAGTGTGTGTAGGGAACAAGGAACATGTCAGTCGGAAACCTGCCAACAAATAAGGAAATACAGTACAATAATATCTTCATCATTGAGGTAGGCATTCCCATACTCAGAATACAAATGACTCAAAGCATAAATGCCAACATGCAAAGATCCATGTCAAGTAAGACAGGTCATGGCCACCAAACATACACTATCAATCCATGCCATTATGACTCAAATCTGAACATAGCCACCAAAAATACATTGTGGATCTATGTGTTAAAGACTCAGATTTGAACACAGCCATGATACATACACTATTGATCTATGCAACAATACAATATGAATATACTCCAATGCAACTTGAATATATTAAAAAATATCCAGGGTCTTCATCTCCACCACTTTATAGTACGAATCTAACCATACGAATATATGTGTTGAAGTTGAACATGGGTGAAAACACTTGATTACCGTTCATTAATGAATACCATTAACAAGTGTGAGGGGAATCACCATTAATGTCAATGAATCCCAAGGTACACTAGTACAATCCAACGGATGTGAATGTATAAGTTGAAGTTGAACACTCGATGGAATCTTCCAATCATGGGCCATTAATGAAAACTCACTATCGAAAGAAAGGAAACCTGCCATTAAGGCATTCAAGTTCCAAGGTACTAATTAGTTTCTAAGTCTTGTTCCCAGATAATTTTTTGAAGTCGACAAGAAAAGACTCGTAAAAGGAGGGTTTGATGTATCCCCCATCAATGACACGAAATATGTAAAATATTTGAGGTAGATCAGAGTATGAAGTGATTCAAAACTAACACAGGGATGGATGACATCGTAGAATATTTATAACTATAGATGATTGACTCAATAGAAGGCTCGTTTAGGTTGGACTTCTCTTGAACATATGAATGACACGACAATGGTCTTGGCAGCATTGACTCAAGGATGACCCAACATATGAATTTGTGGATGGTCAGATGAGAGACAAATGGATTTCCCAATCTGGATACAATTATAAAGGGGGGTGTCATGTTCAAGAGTGACTATTACTACCGCTAACACAAATACAGAGACACAATTCTTTCCTATTTTTCCCAACCCATTTCTAGCGAGCACCTCTTTATTTTTAAGCAAGCTTGAGGAGGATAACATATGCTTTTTTATGTAAGCTCATTCTTCAGACAAGTCCCTCAAAGTATGTTTAACAAATCCTAAGAAGGAGTGGTTCGATCCCATATGGGTATTTTGATGTTTGTTTAATGAGTCCAAAGAGAGAAAACTCAGGGGTTTTTCAATTTTAGAGAGTCTGAAAAACACTTAAAGAGAACTCCATCAGGTCCATTTTCATAGATTAATATGATGAGACCGAAAAAGTGATAATCTACCACTCATTAGATGTTTTCTTCAAATACTTTTATAAGCGTGAAAAGAACAAGGTCGCTCGGCAATATTTTCATGTTTAGAGAGTCTAAAAAGAGCTTAAAGGGAACTCCAGAGGGTTCATTTTTTTTATAACCTTTACGAGTCCGAAAAAGTGATAAACGTTTACTCGGTTACATTCTCATTGATTTACGAGCATGAGAAAGAACAAATACTAAGCTCGGTATTGTTTTCATTTTTACGCAAGCTTAAAACAAAACAAAACTATGCTTGGGATATATTTTATTTTTTCACAGGATTAAAACTAAACAAAACTATGCTTGGACCTGGTTTCATTTTTACATAAGCTTGAACTAGAGGAAACTATGCTTGAGGCTTCCCAATGCATAATCCAGGGATGTTTGGTACTTATCCCCTATCTTAAGAAGCTAGAGACTTAACTTCAAAATGAAGTCCAGAGGATGTAAGCATTTCCCCCCCAGCTTCGTTTCATCCGACTACAAAGGAGAATGAAATGAAGCTTCAAATAGTAGACAAAGGACTTGACTCAAATAGAGAAGGGGAAAAATCTATTTCATTTTTTAATGAGATTGACAAAGGAATATGAACTATGCTCGAAAATCTAGGTTCAATCCCTAGACCTGTGTTTCATTTTCAAATGATCTTGACACGAGAGAAGAACTATGCTCCTAACCTTTGTTTCATTTTTTAATGAGGTTTCCACAGGGATGCAAAAACTATCCTCACAGCTAGTTTCATTTTTTAACAATCTTGAAATCATAAAACCATGCTCAAAGCTCTCTTCTTGATCATGTCTTTCAAGAGGACAATGCTCTGGAAGGACACCATGTCAAGGAACAAAACTCGATCATGGCTTCCAAGAGATCTTCACTAAACGGAAGAACAACATTCTGGAAAGACACCATGTTGAGGGTCGTGACAGGAGTAAAGATATCAAGCTCTAAATACCCTATCAAAGAGATAACCATGTCAACTATCGGATCTAGGTCATAGGGGATTGAGCTCACATTGAGAGACTCATCTTCATCAACAACTAAAAGCATGGGAGACAACACCACATAATTGACCTATAGTGGGTGATATTGTCTGCATATACGAACCGTTTAGGGAGGTCATTGAGTTAGGACCAATGAATGAAAGTTGATCAATAGTCACAATTCTTCCATCGTGAGGGAAATATATCACACGAAAAAGAGTGGACACAATAGATTTCATGGCATAGACATAATATCGCCCAGAGATCTAAGGGGTCTTGGACTACTATGATGTCAATAAAGACAGTTTTCCCTCCCAAAGTTATCGGAAACCGAGGAAGGGTCCCTAAAGGTTGATTGGTTATGATGGGAAGTGAGGTCTAAGGCTGGGAGGTTCATGGAAGGTATGCACATGGTTGGTGGAGTTACTCCAGTTTCAAAGATAAGTATCTTATCTTACTATCTTATCATGCATTCCGTTGTGATGATGTTTACTGTTGATTTCATTAATTCTGTATGATGGTAGTAATTATATGTTTACTCTATTAGGCCATTTAACGTCATTATTTTTTATTTCATATGCATCTGATATGTGTGTGTGTGTGTGTGTGTGTGTGTGTATAAGTGTGTTCCACGTAGTAGTGTTTGCCTGGTCGTGGGGTTGAAGGTCGGGGATGTTACAATATGGTATCAAAGCCATAGTTTCCACACTGAGCCTAGATGGGCCGGATAAGTGGTCTTTGTACCCAAGGTTTCGAGTGAAATTGTGTTGGAGAAACCAATTTCGAGCCTTAGAGAATTCCTAAGTGCCAAGAAGTTACTTGGCTGTGTTAAGAAGCTCAGTAGGAGTAGCAGTAGAATAAAACTGCAGTCGGCGTGGTATTTGGCCATAGAGAGAGAGATATATCAATGCACGAAGTGTTGGAGCCGTTGGATTTGATTGAAAGGAAAGAAGATCCCTCACAACCGTCAGATCTGGAGAAGGTGTAGGAGAGTTATCCTGGAAACCTTTTGGGGATTCGACTATCAAGAAAAGTGAGATGTGTTGAGGCACGAACTCCCGATGCATGAAACTCCAAAGCCCCGAAAAGATCGACACCATAGATCGGAGGAAGAAAACTTGATCGTTGGATCTAGGGAACATGCACAAGGTTTACAACCCTTTGGAGTTGCACAGGAGTGTGGAAATCACAATACACAAAATCCCGACGAGATATGAGTCGTTAGATCATGGGGAAGTCATGACCGTTAGATTAGGAGCTCCAAAATGTCGACATTTCATAAATTCATCCGTCAGGAAAATGGGTGGTGTTGATGCACAAACTCCTGAGGCTCAAAATCATGAAATCCCGATGAGCCAAAGTATTGGGTTGGGCTAACGTCACTGGGATCGACAAGGACACAGGGGATGTGTGCCATGTGCCAGTGGGTCCTAAAGGAAAAAGTAGATGCAGTAGGGCCAGATGGTATCACCCAAGGTAATGTGGACCTTCTTAAGGACACCACATGTCACCACCTTAGTTAGTGATAGCAGTGCTGTGGGCCTGGGGGTGAGAAAGGTCGGAAGTTTGAAAGTCAGGAGTTGGAGAGGAAAGTGAGTGTGAGAACCTCTAGGACCGAAACCCGAAACCCCGAAGCTTTGTTTAGAGAACCTTGCATATCTAGCACTTGGTCACGACCCTTGGTCATGTGGGGTTGGGGAAAACAGAGAAAAGGGCTATGGCCTGAGCGTACTGCAGAGCCGAGCAAAGCTCAGAAAATTCATGGAAACTGAACGTTTTTTGAATCAAGTTGGTTTTGAATGCTGTGGAATTTTTTAAGGATTAATGACCTAACAAATTCTGGTTGTCTGCACATTGTATTTGCATAAGTTTAGTGAGTGCCAAAACCAGTCATAATTGTCGCCAAGTGCAAAGAAATGGAAGAGGCATGAATTGCCTCCAATTCAAAGAATGAAAGAGAAGGGAGGGATGCCAACATGGGAGTTGAAGGATTGAACTCCAATGGGCATGGAAAAGAAATGGATAAGGAAGGGCATATGATGAAAACCATTAAAAGATTGCAGAAAGATGCCCAGGCTTTTCGAGCTAATAGCCAAAATCTCATGAGAGTCAGGGATCAACAGGGTGAATTCAAATTAAAGATGTTGAAGAGTCTGGAAAGAATAGAAAGGAAATGGGAAAAGGAGAGTGACACAAGCAAACCAGGGAGTCGCAGGACCCCTGAGAGAAAAAGAAGATCGAGGAGTGTTAGCAGACATCGTCGTCACTCCCCAAAGCATTCTGGTAAGGAAGCACATAGTAGTTCAAGCCCATCACCTACCAGGAAGCATAGGAGGTCTGGGGTGGATGAATTGAAAGGAGAAATGAATAAGATTAAGCCTCCCACGTTTGATGGAGAACACCAGAAGGAAGAAGATGCTGAGACATGGTTGTTAGGCATGAGGAAGTACTTCCAATTACAGAATTATTCCTCTCATGCCAAAGGAAGAATTGCGATGTATCAGTTGAAAGGAAAAGCATCCATGTGGTGGGATCATCTTGTGCAGGTGCAACACATTAGAGAGAAAGATATCACTTGGAAGGAATTCAAGAGGTATTTCGAGAAGAAATATTTGACAAAAAGATATTATGACAGAAAGATGAAAGAGTTCTTTGAACTCAAACTGGATAGCATGACCATTGATGAATACGAGTGAAGATTTTTGGAACTGTTGAAGTATGTTATGTTCATCAAGGAGGAGACTGTCAAGATTCAAAGGTATCTAAGTGGATTACCACCTTCTATTGGTGACAAGATTAAATATGATGACCCTAAGTCTATGGAAGAAACAATAAGAAAAGCGAAATGTTTATATGAACAACAGAGAGAAAATCCTACCTTCCAGAAGGCTTGGGAAGACAAGAAGAAGTTCAATATGGAACAGAGGCAGAAGGGAAACAAGCCTCCCTTTTTCAGAAACAATCCTTAGGGACATCCATCTTTTAGAGAGCCCAGAAAGGCTAAAGTGGGTGGTCAATTGCAAGGCAGAAACCTATGGAGTGTTGGGGTTGTAAATGAAACCATAGGTACAGAGATTGCCCCCACAGAAATGATAAAGCGAGATTCATCCACAATGTTTAGAAAGATGAAATAGTAGAGGACATGGGTAGTAGAATACCAAGGATCTATGCAGCCCTGGACAACAAGCAAGAGGAATTTCAATCACACATGATTGAAGTGGAAGGTATGATTAACAACCGACCGCTTACTGTTTTAATTGATTCAGGGGCTAGCCTTAGTTATATAGATCCTAGAGTGGTGGAAGGTTATCATTTATCAAGAATCAAACATGAAAAGTCTTGGTTAGTGTAGTTGGCTACAAGAACCAAGAGAAAAGTCATTGAGTTGGTTAAGTCCTGTCCTGTGGACATGAAAGGATTGAGCATGAAGGATGAATTGAATATTCTTCCTTTAGGCTCTTATGACTGTTTAATTGGGATGGACTGGTTGGACCAGCACCATGCCCTCCTAGACTATGATATCAAGGAATTTACTTGCCTGGATGAAGAGGGTAATCAGAAAACAGTCCAAGGAATTCCCAGAGTTGTAGTTGTCAGAGAAATTTCAGCATTACAACTAAAGAAATGCTACAGGAAAGGTTGTCAATTGTTTGCATCCCATATGAAGGAAGAATCTAAGGATGAGGTCTCAAATATTGGAGACCATGCGGTACTAAAAGAGTTTGAATATGTATTTCAAGAGGTACCTGGACTACCTCCGAAGAGAGATATCGATTTCTCTGTAAATTTGATGCCTGGAGCAGCTCCAATGTCGAAAGCTCCTTATAGAATGAGTATGCCAGAGCTAAAAGAGTTGCAATTGCAGCTTGAAGAGATTATGAAGAAGGGGTACATATGCCTAAGCGTGTCACCTTGGGGTGCCTTGGTCTTGTTCGTGAAGAAGAAGGACAGAACGTTGAGGATTTGCATCGATTTCTAACAATTGAACAAAGTAACTGTCAAGAACAAGTACCCTCTGTCGAGGATTGATGACCTCTTCGATCAGTTGAAGGATGTGAAGATATTTTCAAAGATAGATCTTAGATCATAATATCACCAGGTAAGAACAAAGGATGAAGACATCAACAAGACTGCCTCTAGAACAAGGTATGGTCATTACGAGTTCACAGTTGTGTTGTTTGGGTTGTCAAACGCACCTGTTGTTTTTATGTGCTTGATGAATGGTGTATTCAGGGACTATCTAGACAAGTTTCTCATGGTATTCCTGGATGACATTCTGGTGTATTCCAAGTCATAGGAAGAGCATGAAAAACACCTGAGGATGGTGATGCAAGTGTTGAGAGAGCACCAGTTGTATGCCAAGTTGAGCAAATGCTCATTTTATCAGGAACAGATCCATTACTTGGGGCATATTATCTCGAAGGATGGGATAGTTTTAGATCTTGAGAAGATTGAGGCCATCAGAGAATGGTCAGCACCAAGGAATGTGGCAGAAGTTAGATCCTTTATGGGACTAGCGGGTCATTACTGAAGGTTTATCGCAGGGTTCTCAAAGATAGCCTGCCCTATCAGTTCCTTGCAAAGGAAGGAAAATAAGTTTAAGTGGACTGAAGAGTGTGAGAAAAGCTTCCAACGATTGAAGCAGTTGTTAACCAGTGCTCCAATCCTGAAGATTACAGACCCAAATGTGGATTTCATGGTGTGCACTGATGCATGCAAAGAAGGATTGGGAGGAGTCCTCAGTCATAATGGATTCGTAATCTATTACGAGTCTAGGAAGCTGAAAGAGCATGAAAAGAATTATGCCACTCACGATTTGGAGTTGACAGAAATCGTTCACACTCTGAGGAAATGGATACATTACCTCATGGGGAGGATATTTGAATTGAGAACAGACCACAACGGTTTGAAATACTAGTTTGACCAGCCCACCCTAAATGCTAGGCAGAGTAGGTGCCTGGAGTTTCTGTGTGAATATGACTTTGATATCAAGCATATCAAAGGGAAGGAAAACAAGGTGGCTGATGCACTCAGCAGGAAGGTGCACAACTTACATGCTACAACCATTAGCATGTACCAAACTAATATAAAGGGGAGAATTTTGGAGGCTGCAAATATAGATTTGCAGTACAGGGAGCTGGAAGCAAAGCTACATCAAGGTGAGATTCCACAGAAAGTGGAAAATTATAAATTGGGAACCAATGGAATAATTCTATACTAGAATAGAATTTATGTACCTAATGTCTAGGACTTGAAACATATGATTTTGCATGAAATGCATAATGTCCCTTATACAGGGCACCTTGGATATCAGAAAATTGTGGCAACAGTCAAGAGCCATTATTTCTGGCCAGGTATGAAGAAAGACTTTGCAGAATACATTGCCATATGTATGGAATGCCAAAAGGTTAAAGATGAGCACAGGCACCCAACAGGGTTGTTGTAACCTTTACCCATTCCTAAGTGGAAGTGGGAAGTAGTAACGATGGATTTCGTCATCGGATTGCCCAAAACATGCAAGCAACATGATTCCATTATGGTGGTGGTGGACAAGCTTACAAAATATGCCCATTTCATTCCATTAAACACCACTCATAAGGCAATAGATTTTGCTGATATTTTTATGAAGGAAGTGGCACGATTGCACGGAATTCCCAATATGATTGTGCCCGACCGAGACCCAAAATTTACCTCAATTTTCTGGAAAGGGTTATTCAAGGGATTCAAAATGAATATAAATTTCAATACAACTTATCATCCTGAGTCCGATGGATAGACAGAGAGGGTGAACAGAGTAATAGAAGACACGCTAAGGATGTATGTGATGGAAAAACCATCGAAATGGGAAGACTACCTGCACTTGGTAGAATTCGCCTACAACAATGGGTATCAAGCATCATTGAAGATGAGCCCATTTGAAGCATTTTATGGTAGAAAGTGAAATACTCTAGTAAGATGGGATAATCCACCTGACAGAGTAGTAGTTGGGCCAGAGTTTCTCAAGGAAATGGAAGAACAGATGCTAAAATTTAAGCAAAATATGAAAGTTTCCCAAGACAAGAAGAAGAGTTATGCTGATAAAAACAGAACCCACAAAGATTTTAAAGAGGGTGACCATGTTTTCCTGAAAGTAAAAGCTAGAAAAATTTCCCCGAAGTTGGGAAACTGTGCCAAGTTGGCAGCCAGATTTTGTGGGCCATTTGAAATCCTAGAAAGGATTGGGCCAGTTGCATATATGCTTGCATTACCTGCATCCATGACTGTACATAATGTGTTTCATGTTTCATTTCTTAAGAAATATATACATGATGCTAATCATGTTATCGATTGGAATGTGATTCAGGTGGAGCAAGCAGGTTTCCTGCAAGTGCATCCTGTGCGCATATTGGATAGAAGCAAATAGCTCCAGAATCGAGTTAGGGCTTGTAAAGGTCCAGTGGACCTGGTATGGTCCTGAGGACACAACATGGGAGCATGAGGATGCTATGCGGGTAGAATACCCGCATCTTTTTAAAGATTTTGAAAATCTTGTTGATACTGTGTGAAAGTTTCACTAAGGATAGTCCAAAAATAAGGGGAGGGGATTGTAATATCCCCAAGGATGAGACCTGTTGTAATCATGTTTTGTAGGTTGGTGAGCCGAGTATTGATAAGCTGGTGGGCTTATGTGTTTATTGGGCCAAAGAGCCTCAGTATTAAGGCCAGAAGCTTGCTTTTGTATATGTATTATGCATAACATTAATAAAATTCTAAACATCGCTGCGTGCAGACTGGCCATGAGGAAAGAGTGATGGGGGAATAATCTTCCACAGAGTGGGTAAGGGAATGGGGCTGAAAAGTGGAAAGAAAGGCTAAGTGTTGGGCCTAGGGGCTAAGCTAGGGGGCTTACCTCTAAAAAGGGATAATAATTTATTATTACTATTTCCAAAAAAAAAGTAAGGTGGGCAATTTTGAGTGTTGTCCAAAGTTCCTAGAGAGGAACGCATGCTGATGGAGCACATGCAGCTTCATGGGAAACATGTGTCAGCCCAGGCACATGTAGTTAAAAGCTGCAAAAGTCAGTCATGGGGGGGGGGTTTCTCCTCATTCTTCCATCCTTTGCATCTGAGCTCTGCATATCACACACATCTCTGAGAACCGAAACCGTGAGACCTCTGTGATTGTCGAGTGTATTCCTGTAAATTCCGTATGGTCTCTGCGTTTGGCCTCCATCCACAACCTCTGCATAATTTCCTATCACGTATCTTGTAACCTATAAACTGTGAGCCAATTTGTGTCTTCTGTAGAACCTGACACCTAGATAATCACCTAAGCGGGTTGCGTTTTAGCATCTGGTCATTGCTATTTATGAGACTATGCCCATTTTTTGTTGTGGTCGTCATCCTGGTGTCAACTGAGTGCTGATGTTGTTGCGGTTACCCTCACCCAATTGGAATTGAGCCGAAGAGTGTGTTGAAGAAGCGGGTTGTCAGGCCCGTGGTAGAATAAGCAGGTTGTCATGCCTGTGAGCAACTCCCTCCAGGTGAGAGAGAGTCTGCTAGGAAGTGATTTTCTCCCAGAGAGAGTCCAACACTAGCTTCGGAGCTTTGATAATTCTTGATCCGGCTTGTTGTTGAGGCCCAGAGAGGAGGCGAAGCACCGATGGACTCTTCTCTTGAAGGTGTATACTCTCAGGCGAAACATGCATGTGGGGAATGAGAGTCTGTGAGTAGTGGGCGTAAGAAGGCTCCTCGAGAGAATCCTTCTGGTTGCTCTGTGCAGTTTCCCTGTAACCTCAGCCTAGTCTAGGATTCCCTTACCTTGGGTGGAGCTTAGTCCCAGCTCAGGGGTGACCCACTATTGAGCATGATGATAAGTGAGGTTTAAGGATGGGAGGTTCTAGGAAGGTCTGCACGTGGTTGGTGGAATTAATCCAGTTTCAAAGACAAGTATTAATATTGTTCTTAATTTATATGTGATATTAATCTGTGATACTTACTATCTTATCATGCATTCCATTGTGATGATGTTTACTGTTGATTTCATTAATTATGTATGATGGCAGTAATTATATGTTTACAATGTTAAGCCATTTAACTTCATTATTTTTTATTTCATATGCATCTGAT
>ML783015.1:1362175-1383292 GCA_009831015.1 Picea engelmannii
GTGAACATATATATTATTAAGATTATGATTTTGAAAATGTAGATTTCCATAGTTACTGGTAATGTTCAAGCAATTTTTGGATAATCATTGTGTATGAGGGTTTTGAAATGTCCAACATTTCAAGTGGACACTCCACCCATCATCAATGACATTACAAGATAACATCTTGAGAGTGTCTCTATACCTAATTTGAAGGAGTTATGATTAGGTTGAGATTTTACACAAAGAGACATGTTAAATGAAGCACCTATATCCCTCGAGCAAATTCAAAATTCTTACATGATATAGGGGTTTTTGAATTTCGTCTTTGTGAGCAATTATCTATGTCTTTGAACTCATTTGTTGCATGATGGGGGAGAAATTTGAAAATACTTACATGTAACACGATATTCATTCTTGCATTGATTTTTAAGAATCTCCATAATATTTTCCAGACAAATCGACGACAGATGGCGTAGGTGATATTGCAGTTCCCATATGCTGGTGTTGACTTCCGGGATGATCCGGACATGGTGTTGCCTCCGGGGGAGGTTTTTGATCACTGAGGTATGTTTATGAGTTTTGATATATAGATTTATTTGTGATAGCATGACATATGTATTTGGTATAGATGTTGATACTATCGTTTGTCGTTTGTATGTGCAGATGTGGCACCTCACGGGAACGAGGTTGAGTTGTTGAGAGCGTCGGCTCGCCAAGAGCCGAGGAGACCGCCGCGGGGAGGGCCACAGGTAGGAGAGAGGCGTCGACGTGAGGATGTCGGGGCGAGACTAGTTGAGGAGGAGGGAGAAACGAGGAGACGCTGGTTTGTTGACCCAGGTGCCGGGCCAGCACACGATCCTCCGGCGGATGCTGAAGTAGATTTTGAGGATATTCGCCGCTACCTGGAGGTGATGCTACAGGGAATGCCTGAGGGCATGTGGTCGCATATCTAGGATGAGGGCATCCTGGAGAAGTGTGTGGGGGTTCCACCGCCGTGGTGGGTAGTGGTATGACGAGCAACAGTAGCAGGTGCTGCTATGACTAGACAATTACCTCCTGGTTTGGAGGGACCAGTAGTGGGTGGGGGACCACCGCCTAAGGGAGGGGTAGGAGGTGGTGCTCTAGAGGCACCTTGAGTGGTGCTCTATGTATTTTTTGTATTTTTGTATATAGGCTGGTGAGCCCATTTTGTACCGAGGTGCTTCACTGGCCTGCGTATACTGGTATTTTGTATGTAAACATTTGTATGGTACTATGGGTCAACTTATATATACATGAGTATACATTTTGAGATCTATGTGATGTTTACATGTGTTTTTTGGATGAAGTCTAATTTATATAAATGCTATGACAGGTTTTGATATGTTTATGTATGTGTAGAGGTATCTTGATGTAATTGATCCAAGTGGATATCGGTGGCCACCCACCTTTTCCAACTGGCTCAAAACAACTTTCTGACAATTTTGACAATTTACTATTTTTAGCAGGTTTTAACTTTCGGGGCTATTTTGAGGGCCTAAATGAAGGTTTTTTGAGATTGAGGTTCACAATGATGGCCAAAGGAATAATTGATATCCGAAAATGAATCTCCTCAATGATACCTTTCCAACGAGCTATCATATGCCTAAAACGGAGATCGTACGCAAAAGTTACGACGCGGGGAAGTTGATGTACTAACTTACCCAAACAGGGCCCACATGACTTTTGGCGCTTCATCTCCTAGGGTTAGGTTTTTGGATGTCTACGATTTTTGGCATTCCCATTTATTGTAAAAAGGCCTTCAGAGCCTCATTGTAATTATCTTCTTGCTAATGCGAGTAGCCGTCACATCTCTTCTCAGAGATAAGCTGCCACCATTCTAGCGGGTCTTTCACTCTGTATTTTTACAGTCTCTGTACATTTCTTTCATTACTAGAAATCGTGTATTACTGTGTTTATGGTTGCATCTCTGATACATTTTGTTATATTATTGAATATCCGGGACACCTCTGTGCATTTCTTTATTATATCTCCGATCTCATTTCGTGCCGAAAATAATCTGGATCAGTGGTATCAGAGCAGGCTGCTCTTGATTGTTTTTTTAGTGCATGTCCCCGATGAGGTCTGAGTATAGCAAGTTGGGTCTCAAGCTTGTCTCTATTGAATACAATCACTCTCGCACACCCAAGAAACCCTCAATGGTGGAAGAAAAGAAAAATGACGGAGCAGACGATCCTATCAATCTGTTGCTTGAGCAAGCTCTCACGCGATAAAGGGACAAAATGATGTAGAATTTTGCCCACATCCTTCAACGCCTGCTGATAAAAACAGGCGCATCTTCATCAAGTGGCCACTTTGGAGGCACCTCACCTTTCAAGGTACAAGTTAATTTTGATATTCCTGTATTTGAAGGACAGATAGATGCAGAAGCCCTAGAAAAATGGTTAACTCTGTTAGAAGGTTATTTCTCTGTTCACAATTTTTCCGACAAAGAAAAGATCACCTTCGCACTCCTTAAATCTCTCCCTCATGTCAAACATTGGTGGAAAATTTACTGGGAGCAAAGTTCCACAGAGGAGTCTAGGATATACAGGGCCGATCCCACTTGGGATTTTTTTGTGGATGCAGTAAAGGAACAATATTACCCTGTTGGCAACTATGAGGACTAGTACATGAGATGGACCACACTACAGCAAGAGAGGGGCCAAGTAGTTCCGGATCTCACCAATACCTTCCATACCTTGTGCACCAAGATGGGTATCAAAGACTTCGAGCGACATTTGGTTCTGAAATACCGTGGGGCTCTACACAGATACATCCAGACTGAAATGGATTTTTTGGACATCTCATCACTCGGTGTTGCTTATCGATATGATGTTAAAATTGAGAAAAAATTTAAGCACCATAACAAATGAGAGTTCAGGTCTACAAATCCGCAACAACCAAAGTATGACAAAGACGGCCCTAACAAACAGTTTCCCGAAAATCAGTCCAAGACACAGGAAAAGAAGGGTCACGAGAAGATAAAGAAGGACACCGAAAAATGGTGCAAGTTCGACAAAATCCCTTGGCACAACACTGATGAATGTCGCTCAAAACAGTCATTAGTGGCCGAGATAAAAGACAAAGAGCTGAACCCTAATTCAGAATATGATTCTAAAAACAATGGTAAAGGACAGATCATTGACGTGGACCCCACTGCTATTGTCACTACTGCAACAATTCAACCAGAAGAACCAATAGATCCTAAAGAGGGGGAGCGCCTTTTTCATTCACAGATGTGGGTGAAGGGAACCCCACTACATTTTATTGTTAACAGCGGAAGCTAGAAGAACCTCATCTCAGCAGAGGTCGTCAAACAGTTGGGATTGTCGACAACACCACAGCCGCAACCATACAACATTGGGTGGCTTCGCCAAGGATGAGATCTCTGTGTTAGCCAATAGTGTCGATTATCATACGACATCTAACCCTTCAAGGATGAGGTATTATGTGATGTTGCCCCACTGGATGTCTGTGATGTGCTCTTGGGCCAACCATATATGTGGAGAAGCCATGTTGTTTATGAGTCTCGACCCTGTAGTGTCATTGTTACTTTGGGAGGTCATCTCTACAGAATACCAGAGGTAGTTCTGACTATTGTTCCACCTAAAAAGTGTCGCAAGGTAGTATCTCATACTGCAAAATTTAGCTTCTTCACAATCTGTTCAAAAGGAGAACAAAAGGACACTGCAACCACTATAGCGTTGCCCCAAGCACCTTCTATCCAACAGAAGCAGGTTGACAAGGTTGCAACAAAGTGCAAAGATTCCTTCTGCGCACCGTCCTCTCATGTATCTTGACTTGTTGAACAACCTCAACCTCAACAGGTTCATGATAGACTTCCACAAACTGATCAACGTGACGTCTCCAGCAAGACAAGCAACTCACCAAGATGCAGATTCAACAAATGGTTTTCCTTCTCCCTCGGGAACTCAACGCAATGGAGACAATTGCTTCCTAAGGAGGGAGGATTGATCCAGGTGGATATCGGTGGCCACCCACCTTTTCCAACTAGCTCAAAACAACTTTCTGACAATTTTGGCAATTTACTATTTTTAGCATGTTTTAACTTCCGGGGCCATTTTGAGGGCCTAAATGAAGGTTTTTCGAGATTGACGTTATCAATGATATTCAAAGGCATTATTGATCCACCAAAATGAATCTCCTCGACAATACCTTTCCAACGAGCTATCATATGCCTAAAACAAAGATCGTATGCAAAAGTTACGACCCTGGAAAGTTGATGTACTAACTTACCCAAATGGGGCCCACATGACTTTTGGCACTTCATCTCCTAGGGTTAGGTTTTTGGATGTCTAGGACTTTTGGAATTCCCGTTTATTGTAAAAATGCCTTTAGAGCCTCATTGTAATCATCTTCTTGCGAATGCGAGTAGCCGTCACGTCTCTTCTCATAGGTAAGCTACCACCATTCTAGCGAGTCTTTCACTCTGTATTTTTACAGTCTCTGTACATTTCTTTCATTAATAGAAATTGTGTATTACTGTATATCTGTGTTTATGGTTGCATCTTTGATACATTCTATTATATTATTGAATTTCTACGACATCTTTGTGCATTTCTTTATTATATCTTCGATCTCATTTCGTGCCGAAAATAATCCGGATCAGTGATATATGCCCGTCTAACACAATGTTAGCTAAGTTATTTGTAATTTGATTCAATTGTGTTGGAATATGTGTAAATGTAATGAAATCAAAATGTCGAGATAAAAGTATAACCTGCAAGTATTTGCGAAAGAGGCAAGGATCGCAAACGTGGTACACATTGTTGAGTTGGAGAACGACTAGTTGAGAGTCGAGAAGGACGCTAAGGTGACAAATACAATGATGTTGAGCATCGGCAAGGAGGACAATGATGGCAGTGTATTTGGCTTGGTTGTTGGTGTCTGAACCCAAACATATGCTGCTTGAATGGAGCATTTCATGTGAGGGGGTATAGAGGGCCCAAGCTGCCGAAGCGAGATTTTTTTTCCAACAACTAGCGCCGTCGGCGTAACCGATGTGGTAGGCTGGTGGAGGAAGCATCTATCAATAGCACAAATGATAGTTTAGACGTGAGGGATGGAAAAAAAGATTAAAAACACTATAAAAGAAAATAACCTATAGTAGAATGACTACGTTTAGGCATAAAATTTCTTTAAGTATAACCCATTGATAGGTTCTTTAAGAGAGAGGCCTTATGGAGAGGCCAGGATGTATGTGCCTTTGGTGAGGCAATGTTGGATAATGTAGGGGCCATGCCATAGTGATTCGAATTTTCCCAGACTGAAGGTATCGTGAATGATATCATAAGTAGGGACTAGGTCGCCTTCCTGAAATGAGCGAAGGTTGACATGGCGGTCAAAGGTGGCCTTTGATCGTTTTTTAGCTACCTCATTGTTCTATAATGAAGATCGGCGGTCTTCATCCAGGGACTCTAAGTTCAACAAGCACTGCTCAATTGGAGCAGTTCTGGGTAATAGCTCAATTGTGGTGCGTAAGGTGGGAATTTCGCACTCGATGGGAAGAGTGGCCTCAACCCCATGGACTAGATGAAATGGTGTGAAACCGGTGGCTGTTTTCACAGCTGTATGATAAGTCCATAGCGCGGAAAATAACATATGGTGCCAATTGGTCTTGTGTTTGTTAACCATGCATTGTAACATGGTCCTGAGGACCTTGTTAACTGTTTTGACCTATCCATTAGACTGAGGGTAATATGCTGAGGTAAACTCGTGGGAGAATCCTAACCGAGATGAGAGTTCGATGAAAATCTCATGTTTGGAGTGTTTCCCATGATCGGAAACTAGTTGGAGTGATACTCCAAAGCGGGATATGATGTGGTTAAAGAAAAAACATGTTGCCGTGTTAGCGGTATTGTTGAAGGTGGGCATAGATTCCACCCATTTTGTGAAGTAATCGACTATGAAAACAATGTATTTGTGGCCGTTACTAGAGGGAGGATTACAAGTCATGAAGTCAATGCCCCATTTACGAAAGGGGCCGACAGTAATGACTGGGTGAAGAAGAACAGGTGGTGCTCGTGCTTTGTTGGTGTAAAGCTGACATTTCTCGCATCGTTTCAGGGCATGAATGTAATCGTGAAACAATGTAGGCCAAAAATACCCTGCTCGGATGATCTTCTGAGAAGTGGACATTCCCAAAAGATGGCCCACACATGTGCCGCTATGGTAGTCGTTCAAGACTCTATCGGCCTCGTCAATAGTCAGGCAGCGACGAAGAATGGTGTCGACCCCTCGCCGATATAAGATGTCTTCGATGAAGAGGTAGCAAGGGGCCTGGTGGCAAATACGATGACGATCATCTCATGAAAGATGGTTACCAAATTTTTGTGTTCAGAGATAGACGAGGAGGTCACCGTACCACGGGTCATCTGAGGTGATGTGGAAGAGATGTTCATCAGGTAAATAGGTATTGACGGGGGCACTGGTAGTGTCAGAGGGGAAGGCCGTGACAAATTCAGCAAGGACGAAAGCTTTCTTGCTCTTGGGTGTTGATAATTCAATATCGTACTCCTCAAGGATAACGATCCATCGGGAAAATTTGCCATTAATTTGTCAATGACTGAGCAAGTATTGCATAGGTTTGGAATCGACAATGACTTTAGTCGTGCAAAGCAAAATGTAATGACGTAGTTTCTGAACTGCGAGGATGATTGCAAGAGCTAGTTTCTCTTTGTGTTTATACTTCAAGGGTGGCCCTGAGAGGTTTTTACTAACGTAGTAAATGACATGCTCATGATCGTCATCACCGATTTGAACGAGAACTCTTGCTACTGAGACAATTGATCCTGAGATGTAGAGGATATAGTCATGATTGTAATCGGGTGCACTAATTAAAGGGGCATTGGAGAGCACCATTTTAAGATCGTCAAATGATTTTTGGGCATGTGCACCCCAGTGAAATGAGATGTCTTGGCATAGTAAGCGAAGGAAACCATGTGCTCGAGTGGTGTAGTCCGGAACAAATCGTCGTAGGAAGTTAGCTTTTCCTTGTAGGATCTGGAGTTGACGTAAATTCCCGGGAGGTGGAATTTCTGTGATGGCTTGGACTTTGAGGGGGTCCATGGTAATACCACTTTGGGAAATGATGAATCTGAGGAGGCGCCCTGCAGTGACGCAGAGCATGCACTTTAGGGGGTTCAAGTGGATATTGCACTAACAACACCGTTGGAAGATGATCCATAAAGCATCCAGATGTTGGGTGCATTTCTTGGATTGAGTTGTGAGGTTGTCCAAGTATGCAAGGATGATATGAGCTAGATCGTGAAAAATATATGTCATAGCCCATTGGAAAGTTGTGCCAGTATTCTTTAGGCCAAACGACATGACACGATATGCAAAAGTACCCCAAGGGGTAGTGAATGCGGTTTTATATTGATCGGTGAGGTGGATTTGGATTTGATTATAACCAAAAAAATCGTCCATGAAGGATAGAGCCTCATGGCCTGCGCAGTCATCGATGATTTGATTGATGAAAGGCGTTGGAAAGTTGTCTTTGAGACATGCGTGATTGAGATCATGAAATTTCGTGCAGATGCGGATAGTGCCCTGTTTTTTGTTAATGGGTACAGGGTTGGAAACCCATGATGTATAGGCGATGGGTTAGATAAACCTGGTAGCGCATAATTTGTCAATCTCAGATTTGATGGCTGCTACTTTCGATGGGTGTAGCGATCGCGGTTTTTGACGAACTGGGGTTATGTCAGGCCAAGTGTCGATGCGATGTTCAACGATCGAGGGATCAAGGCCAGGAATTTCTGTGTATGACCAGGAAAAAATATCCCGATATTCTTGGAAGAGGGCTTTATAGGCGTTGATTTCTTGAGGAGTGAAAGCAACTCCTATGGTGATTTCCTCGATGACTCCATTTTTATGGAAATATCGAGTTTGATGGTTGGGGAAATGTTGGCCATGTTGCGTTCTTCAAAAGCGTCAAGGGAAAGAATGGGGTTGTTGAACTAGTCAATATTCCCTGATGGGATAAAATCTTTGGTTTCGACTGCGTATATGGGGTGTGTATTAGGAGGCATGGAGGCCTCCTGTGGAAAGAAGAGCGCTCGATGGTGGAGCACATCCCATGGGTAGTCGGGGGTGTTTAGTTCCTCGAGTATGTCCTCGTCACAGTGAAATTAGCGGGAATACAAGGGGTCTAAAAGAGCGATATTGGTGACTATCGTCGTGTGGTGGTCCTCGGGTGAAGAAGAAGCAGGGGGAATGATGCAATGAGATTACCATGGTTTACTTGATATAAACCAGATATCGAAGTACTGAGGAGTACCAGTAGTAGTTGGGTGTAATATTTTCGTAGGGAAATGAATAGGAGAATTGGGGGGATTGGGGGGGGGAAATCCTCGGATAAGTCATCCAAGAACCATGGAGGCATTGGGGGTGCCTCGGGTTTAGGAGAAATGATATGAAGAATCTCTAGTGACGAGGTAAGGTCGACTATCGATTTTGTAGGGGGCATCGAGGTTTGAATTAGGGTCAATTGGTGTTGCCTGTATTCAATGATCATAGGACTTTAGTATGTAAAATGATCTAAGGATTCACATAGAAATCAAGGGCATCTCATACGGTCATTGACTAAAGTTGTGACATAATGGATGTCAGTGATTTTGGGAAGGGATGATGTAGCTGGGTTGGGCTCATTATGGAATCTTTGGCATACTACAACTAATGTCTACCGAAAGCACAGCAGTGCTGGGCAATGGTGGGTATAATGGCCATATTCTAAACATATAGCACAAGCAAATTTGGTTCACAACCCTTTACTGCTTGAATGAGGGGTGGTAGCGGCAGTACTAGCTATAGTGGCGAGTGTTGATGGAGTTTGATTGATTGGAATCAAGTTCCGTAAGTTCTATAGTGATGGGCAGTTGTTGGTTTGGTGTTCATCTTTCTCACATAATGTGCAAGGAGGTTGGACACACGGGGGAAGTGGAGTTGTGGGATCCTTCTTCTTTCGTCTGCCCCCAGCTGTGGCAGGGAGGGTAGTGAGTGGGGGTGTAGAGGGTATGGTGGGAGTGAGTATGGGAATCGTCATTGGGATTCCTTCTGTTTGGGGGGGAAGGGATGGCCGAGGGACCATCTCTGGTGGATGTAAATACCAAATTGGAATTGATAACACCATATTAGGGAGGGTAAGTGTTACAGCTACTTGGAAAGCTTGTACACCTGGTGGAGGGTAAAAGAAGGGGATTTGAGTAATGGCTTGGGGAACTGTTTCCCAAACTAGGATATGGCCTTGGGGAGAGGTGGACTCGTGACCATGTGGAGTCGACGAGTGCACAGGAGGCTCATGAGGGGGGAGCTCTGGGACTAGTGTGATGTCAAATATGATAGAAGCCTCCTGAGGAGGAAGGGTATCTTCTATGTTAGTTCCGTTGGATGATACGACGCATACTTGATTGGAGGGATGAAGGAGCGGTGGTGCACCATGGTAAGTTCCTAACAATGATGGGTCTTTGAAAATCTCGGGACCCATTTCGATGAGTGGGTATGCATCATGACTGGTGTGAATGAGAGGGAGAATGTTATCGATGTTGGCAGAAGGGTTAGGCTCGTAATGTGAGACTTGGTCAATGGTAATGATCTTCCCATTATGGGGGAACATCATCGTTTGAAAGACGAAAGAGGCAATTGCCTTCATAGCATACATGTAGCTACGACCGAACAAGATATTGTAATTGAATGGGGCATCGATAACCTCAATGTCGATGAGAATGGTCTTGCCCCCGAGTTCTACAGGGACATTTTGGAAGAGTCCTTCAGGAGATGATGGTCTTCATTCGTAAGCTCGTAAAGTAATGGAAGATGGAATGAGTTCAGGGGAACCAAGTTTCTGCCATACAGACTTGGACATAATGCATGTGGATGCACCTTCGTCGATGATGCATCGATGAACTGTTATGTTATGAATTTTCACGGGTATTTGAAAAGCGATTAGAGTGGGGAGTCTAGGTTCTCTGCTATCGAGATCAAATGTGATGAGGCGAGTATCTGCGGGGTCGACTGCCCCCAAGGCGGAAAGTAATGATTTCCGCTGAGTGGGAAAAGTTTGAAGGACCTCTAAGACTGACATGGCAGCTGGGGATTGTGCTAAGTCATCAACAAAATTGTAATTATGAGTTGCTCCAGCTTGTGGGTTGTGGGCATTCTTGCGTAATGGGATGCAAGGGATGCGAAGAGGTGGTTCTATGTTAGGGTGCGGGTATTGTTTCTGGGGGAATGGGAGGAGATTTAGTGGGTGCCTGGTATTGACGATTACGTGTTTGCAGAAGGATTTCTTCCTCACTAGTGAGGAGGATCGTACGATCTGCTAGATTGTTTGGATTGAGGTACTATCCCAATTGTGGTGGGTTATGCTGTATCTCTTATTGAGTGTTCATCACACCTTGGTGTGGAATGGGATTCTGCAGCACAACTAGGTGGGGTTGTTGCACATATTGTTGTGGGGCCTGCTGAGGGGTAGGTGGTGTTGGAGGATGTGGTAGACTTCCCGAGTCTTTCAGCTGTTTGAAATTGGCAATTTGGGGGCAATGATGAGTATAATGACCAAACTCACTGCAAAGGGCACAAGGGAAGTTGGTTTTAACATTATTGTTATTTCTCCCTTGACGCTTATTGTTGTTTCCCCCATGGGGGTTCTGATTCCCTTGGTTTTGGTTTCCCCCAGTAGGTTGCTTCTGCGGGGGTTGATTTTCGCCTTGACCTGGGTTGTTGTTGTTCTTGTTTCTTCCTTCATTTTTGGCATTATTCGATGGGTGGGTCAGATTTTCCGTATTCAGCTATTCGAAATTTTGATATTGATGAACGGGAGAGGGTTGAAAAAAATTCACCCTAGCATGAGGATGTGGGGGACCAGGAAATGGAAAGTACGAATTCTATGGGGGTAATGATCCGTAAGGTACATAGGAAGGTGTGGTGCTTTCACTAGTACTATAAGCTGAGGTAGAGGGGGTACCAGAACTTGTTTGAATAGGTGGTTGTATGGGGGACGTCGGTGGTGGCCCGCCGATGGGTGGATGCATAGCAATAGGGCATGGTTGTTGATAAGGGGGTGGGGGGAATTAAGAGGTGCCTTCATATGCCGACGGATATTGAGGTGTTCCATACATTGGTGGTTGTTGGGGTTGTGGACCCTGGTGAGTGGTATTACCAATCAGTCCGTCTGTTGAGTGAGACATCCCAGGTTTGTCTTGGCCAAATGGCACAGGTTTTGGGAGATCAAGAAGTACAGTGTACAAGTACCCTGACTGTGAATAGATGAGGTCATATTGTTGAGCCTTACTGATGGCTTCTTCTTCCGATTGAGGGAAGGTGGAAGCTACATCCTTACCGAGGAGAGAAACAAGTGATCTAAGAAACCAGTCAAGACACTATTGTTTGGTGGTTTCTTCTTTGCACAAACTACGTCGCCTATGCCACTCGTGAATGTGATCAGTGATATGTGTGGTTGAGGTTTGTTTCAAATTAGAGAGTAGTTCCATACCATTGTCATGGTGGATTGGTAACTGGAAGAAGGTAAAAAATTCTTTGGCCAAGGACTCGAAAGTCGCATGGGACCCCGATTTTTCATCTACATACCATTTTGTTGATGGGCCAATGAGTGTGCGTTGGAATAATCTAAGTCTAATGGAATCATCCATGATGCTATTGGAAGAGCACCATAGGTGGAAAGTCATGACATGATTGGCAGAGTCATCCCCTGCCTTTCCTTCAAACTTGGGGATGTCTGAAGGTAGTTTGGTGGGCATTGCAGGCCATGTGGGGTCATGCAATATAGGATCATTGGTAAGTTTTCTTTGATTTGGTATGTTAAGAGAGGCCAAATATGGCATCAGGAGTGTTGGTGTAGGATTATCTCCAGCCATGGTAGGAGGGTTTTGTGAACCCGACCCTTGAGGGGGGCTAGGTGGGTTGGTACTTCCCCCTTGAGAGGAAGTTGGTCCCCCTCTTCCATGTAAAGGAGAGTGAGTGGATGGAGGACCTTGGGAAGTGGACCTAAGTAATGTGGAACCAAGCAAGGTTGATCCTAAGACAATGGTAGTCATTGAAGTGTGAGAAGGTGGTGCCGATGAGTGGGCAAAACCAGACACTCCCCCTAAGATAGGAGGGAGATTTAGAAAGTGTCTGGAATGACGGGGATTCTGTGGGTCCTATATGATGTCTGACTAGCTGAGTGAATGTGTGCAAATGGTGGTGAGAGTAATAAAGAAACAAGAGCCTTTGTTGTAATTTTTTGAACTTAGCACAATATATATCTAAATCAACATGTAATTAGAAGTGCATCATACATAAAGTAAAAGCAACATATATGTGGATAAGGGGGTTTTGTCTGCGTGGGGAAACAAAGAAAACAAATGCTCGTGTCCTAAAAGACATAATGTCCTTCCTCTTGAATAGCACTGGACCTTCCAATAGTACTCAACAGTGGGGTTTGAAGTCACTGGAAGAAAAACTAGTGAATGATGAAATAATCGGTTATAATGAGGGGTAAAGGGGGCATATCCTGAAAGAGCTAGTGATATTTCCCAATAGCCACACAAAATTTGATCAAGGTGCAATTGCAGCCCACAATTGCCACCTAGGTAGATGTCCTAAATTTTGATCACTAGGTACCTCAGTCGAAGTGCGACATTTAGATTTTCGGCCTAAGAAATGGGTCACAGGCTGGATCCCGTCCTAGAGGTGGGTGCCTCAAGGGGGGACACATAGAACAATCAGACCTTGGCCTTCAACCCTTCATGGGTATCTCTCTGTGTTATGGTGTTAGGAACACTTGACTTGGAGGATTTTCAGTTCCCTATTTGACAACTTCTATTGTTTTGATAATGAGAGAACTAGATAATGGGGAGTTATTTGGATGCCTATCCCCGAAATCCTACCTAGACTAAAAAATTTCTTTTGGCACCTCTTGTGGAGGAAAACTTAATGAGTTTTTAGAAAAATTTTAGATGTGGTTGTTTGGGAGGTTGGGGGTGTGAACCAACCTCGTTGAATTTAAAATGGGAGTGGATAGTTTCGTCAAGAAAAGGGTGGGCTGTTTCGGAATCCCTTTCAAGGAAACTTACTTTGACCTCCACGTTTCGAGAAAAAACTATGTGAGTGATAAGTGACTTTTGTGTGTGAATGAGTGAAAGTGTGCCAATGTTTTAATCAATTAGGTGTCACCTTGCTGCATGTGGATTTCACTTGGTCCTTACAAGTGTTGATTACCTAATTAACTAAATGCCTTTGGTACAACCTTGCGTAATTCAAAAGTCCCTAGGAAGCTAACATGTGGACATGTGGATCTGTTACTATTCCTTTAACTCCCTATTGTGATTTAATCTAAGAAAATCTTTGAAACTATCCTAGATTGTGATCATGTGGGCATGTGTGGGCCCATTACAAAACCTTTAAACTTCCCTAGTGATTTGATCTAAGAAAGTAAATTTCAACACTATCCTATCTTTGTAGCATGTGGGCATGTATGGGCCCGTTACAATCTTAAGATGTGTTTGAAAAAATAAACTAAGAGGAGTCCCAAGAAGGGTTGTTGTCCTCTCCTAAAGGTTTTAATCTTCTTAAGGGAGATGAAATTGTCCTACAATCTTTTTCTGATTCTCAAGGTCACTTGGAGGTGCGAGAGAAGAGCATACTAAGTGATTGCTATCCAAATTCTAGTCCCAATGCAAGTTATATGTGATTACAAATGATTTCCAACTTATATATTTAGTCAAAGCAAGCCATCCATGTGGAAAAATGAAAGCAACAAGAGGAAAAAATGTTTTTAAACCTCCTAAGTGCCTATATGTTTTGACTAATCCCTTTATATGAATAGGTTACTAAGTGTGGTGCAGCTTAAACATGCATGAAATCACTTTTAAGAAGGCTAGGGACCTTCCCCAAATCACAAAAAAAGCCTTACAATGTGTAATTTTTGCACAAGTGCACAGGTCTCAGTGGAGACAGAGGCGCACTGAGCGCCTGTGTGCAGACCAAAATGAGCTCTTGGGCATAGGTGTGCAAAAAAGAACTGTGACTTAGGCGCATGTGCGCACGATGCATGTCTGTGGGCTAGAAAAACCACGCACGATAGACACACGGCCGTGAGGAAAAAATTCGGATGGAATTCTCTCAATTCAACTTGGAATTGGATGTTTAGTAGGTCAGATTGGGCCAGTTAATGCACCTGCAAGTTAAATAAACCAAAAGAAGAGATAGAAAACCCAAATGGGGTAGGAAATTGATACCTTTCCCCAGTGGAGTTGCCAATCTATTGCACCTCTTTTGTCACCTTAGTGAGAAAAATGGAGGTGCTTGCAAGCTTAGTTGGGTTTGCTAAGCAGGACAGCTGTAAGGAAAAGGGTTAGAGAAATAAATATAAAAGAACAACTAAGAATTAAACGAAGAAATAAAACAACAACTAAACTAATGAACATAGGGACATAAGGACAAAAGAAACAATAAGACCCATGTCACCAATGGTAAGGTTGAGATTAGTGAAAGAATATACCAAGAAGAAAGAGGACTATGAGTCCCTTCTTCCTCCAAGGGAGGGCTCTTTGGACCCCCACAAATAAGCTCTTCTTACAACTTTGAAAATGAAAATGAAAATGGTGAAAGAATTCCTTGCTAATCCACTCAAGGGGTGAGATGGATTGCTCAATGCAATGATGCTAGTATACTCTTGGTGAGAATAGAGGATTCCTCAAGAGAATAGTAGTAGCATAACTTTGCTATGAGATTCCTTGAAAAATGAAGTGCATCCATGGCCTTTTTATAGCATTCCTTTGAGGTATTGTCCAACCAGTTTGTAGTGTGTAAAGAGGCTAATTAGGGCATTTCTAGGTCTTTGACCAGCCACCCAGTCGAATCCAGTCCAGATTTGAGTGTCGAATCAACTTGGAAGCTGAACCAGAAGTGGGTGGGAGGCCGACCACTCTCATAAATGCGTCGTTTCTCAGGTGCCCAGATTTTTGCGACAACAGTCATGCATCATGCGCATGTGCGTGATTTCTGCGTTTTTGTTTTGCGCATGCGTGCGGGCTCCCTGTGTCATCCTAGCGCCCTTTAATTTTAGGATTGGTTGCATAGTTTTTGACCCTTTGGAAATTATTTTGTGGTAATTTTGGTCCATGGGTGACCTCATAACTGTTTGACGATGCTAAATTCTTGTAACCATTTACAGATGGAATTTCAGTGATAAGATCTTTAAACATTGAAATCAACTCTTGAAAAAATGTTTTATTGTTATGAAGCCACCTTCAACAGAAAAATTTTAAGCGACAAATTCAAAACACTTCTCAAGACTCCTTTCCCCTTACATCCATTAATGTATAAATATGCTCGAGCATCAAAGGTTGTTCCACAATGAGAACCATCATAGAAGAAAAATGAAATCTCTTTATAAATGAAGTAGCATCCTATACCTCCTGAACACGTGGAAGTAATGAGTGAGAGAGATTCATCATTTTCTTTGCAGTGAACACAACAACAAGGATTGTTAATCCCCCTATCTTTTATGTTTGTTTCTTGGGGATTTTAGAAAGGTTAGGCTAAAATACATAATCCAAAAATAGGAGCTACAAGACCTCTGTAATCAACAAACACTACCTAGAAAATCCTAACATCCTTATAACTGGAAAGAACAACAAGGAACAATAATTTCATAAATTGATTAGAGAGGGAGTAGCGATAGGGCTTGAATCAGAAAACAATAGGTAGGATACAGATGAAATAGGGATCTAAAAAGGTAGGAGAGGGCTTGAAACTGGCTGGAAATAAGTTATAAAACCACCGTCTATAATATTTAGAGATGACACAGGTGTTTTTTTACATCAGCGGATCAACAAAGCCTTGGGATTCTCCTAAAATTCATTTTTTTCATACTTCTATTTGGCAACAATGATGAGTTTGTGATAGTAGGCACATTCCTTGGCCAAATCTAGTTATTTATCTTAGCAACAAGAGAAATGATAGCAATTAGTGTTGAGGAGGAAAAAATATTTAAAGGAGTTTTGTTGTGTCAGGCCTAATGGGATTATCTTGTAGGACCAACTTGGAAGCCAAATGGAGTGAACATTACATAATTTATGGCAAATAGTTCCTCATTTGTTCCAGTTGCACCAAATCCTTTGCCTCAAGATACTTCTTTGCCACTACCTAGACCATTCCCTATTTCCATCGATGGTACAAGTGGCCATAAAGCATGCATGAATGTAGTATTTCAAGAGACCAAGCTGAGAGAAAATGTAACTGCAGGTCTTAAAAAGGTAACACACTAAGAGTTGACATGATGAAAAAGAATTGCCTAGAAGGGAAAAATGCTCCATGATTAGCTTGCTCCTTTCTATTGCATTGGAGCCTGATAACTTTAATGACTTTACTGTACAAAATGTATCTCAGGATAACTATTTATGAGTTCGAACTCTATTAGGGTCCTAACCCGCACATAGGTAGATCAATATATTCGAATGTAATAAAGGTCAATATTAATAAGGCCTTTCAATAAAATAGAATAAGGCGAATGTAAGAAGACCTAATAGAAGCTTCCACTTCTAGAAGGATCTTCCTTTAGATACTTCTCTTGATAGACATATTTAGTATAAATAAGGGTCGAGGGTATGAAAACCCTAGCTTGGAGATTATTGTAACAGAGCACTGCTCGATTGGAGGTTGCCCCCTCGAAGAGGCCTGTGAACATTACTTTCTGAATCAAAGTGTTATTTATGTTGTTGTTCTTATATCATTTCTGTGTTATTGTGGAGATTATGTTGGA
Organism: Picea engelmannii; assembly: GCA_009831015.1. Classification (NCBI taxonomy): domain Eukaryota; kingdom Viridiplantae; phylum Streptophyta; class Pinopsida; order Pinales; family Pinaceae; genus Picea; species Picea engelmannii. The sequence continues at coordinate 1,378,968 of ML783015.1, forward strand.
TGTATTACTGTTATTTTGCGATTTCTAGCATTTTATTTCTATTCTACATATTTATTATATCTGGTATCTTGCAAGTTGTATCAGAGCACTTTCCTTGGCAGAAATTATGGTATTTTTTTTTCCAGGGTAGAGACGTATTTTGATGTCTTTAAACCACAAAGATCTATTGTTACGTGCATAAACCCATGGTTTAGGGATTCATACACGTAGGAAATACAGGTGGTTCTTAAGTGCACATCTATTGTCCACCCTTGTAACCCCTGTTGGTACCCCTTCAAGTGGTAGCGCATCAGACAAGACCTGTGTACAGATCGGCCTAGATTTCCTAAAGCCCTATTTAGATAAACCTATCGGCCACCAGACTGCTATAGTGTCACCAAAAACAACACTTGGGAAGATACTCTCTAGTACCTGGGTAGTTGGGTAGTACAACTAAGGGTATGGTCTATCCTCCTTAGTTAGTGCCCTGAGATATTGGGTCGAGTACTACTATTGGACCCCGCAAGTATATCAGAGAGCTATAGCACAGGGCAAACCCTTGTCTGTAGAACCCTTGAATACCTAACCCTTGGGGGACAGAAACATAAACAAATTAAAATAGACCAGATCTATTGCCGTACAACTGTGTTCAAGTTGGCGAGTAAATACACATCTCTTTCTGGTTAAGCATTGGGGGATTTCATCACTGCAGTATTCTTGAGACCTATTCCATTGGATTCATCTCTCCGCCCTTATCACATTCATCCATATCATTTTTCGGCAAATTTTTTTACCCCGACCGCCCCTTTTCAGTTCACCCATCCTCATGGCCCATACCTGTAGCCAAGACCTGGAAGCTCGCTTCAAAACCATGCAATCTGGTTTTCTACAAACCCAAAAAGAAGTGAAACAACTCAGTGCTACTGTTGCCTCCATCGATTCGTCCATCAATGCTACCATAAGTACAACCATGCAGTCCTCAATGGAGGAAGTCAAACAAGAACTGACCACCCAGCTTGAATCTATCTTTGCATCACTTTGCACCAAACTGAAGATCCCTACAGATGACCATTTCTCTGAAGCACCTCCAAAGAATGAAGGCGAAACTTCCTCCCATTCCCATACCTTTTAGTCCCATCGCTTTCAACGTGACATACGCCTTCCGCGGGTGGATGTGACCAAATTTGATGGCTCGGACCCCACTAGTTGGGTAACCCAAATGGAACATTATTTCTCTTTATACAAAATTACAGATGACTTGGCCAAACTCTGGTATGGTGTTCTCCATCTAGATCAAGCACGTTGGCAATGGCGGCAATGGAGAAAAACTTCACGTCAAGGGTATATTGCTTGGACCCAATTTGTGACTGAGCTTTATGAACACTTTGACATGGACACCAACCATTTGGGTTGTTTGAAAAAGTTGAAACAATCCGAAATAGTAGAAGACTTCATAGCTGCCTTTGAGCGCCTGGATTTTCAAATAGAGGGCATGAATGATGCTTTCTTTCGAGAGTGTTTTATTAGTGGCCTCAAGGAGGAGATTCGGGCCCATGTCCTCATGGCTCGACCCTCGACTTGGGTGGAGGCTACTAAAAGAGCTAAAGAAGCACAACAGGTTGTATCATCTCAAAATCGAAAACCATCCTTTATCCCTTGCCCTAAACCCATCACTCTCACTACTCCCTCCACCCCATTAAAAATCCAAAAATTGACCAGGGCTGAAACGACTGAATGCCAACTCAAAGGCCTTTGTTATAATTGTGATGACAAATATTTCCCGGGCCACAAGTGTAAGGAACAAAATCTTTTTATGGCCATCTCTAAGAATATTTTAGAAGAGGATGTTGAAACTCCCCTTGTGTCTGACTCACCTGAAATCACTGACATAACCCCTCCCTCAGACCCTCCCGAAGTAGAACCCGTCATTTCCCTCAATGCTCTCACTAGATTTTCCACTCCCCAAACCTTCAAGTTAATCGGTTACATCAAGCATCAGAAGGTTATCATTCTGGTTGATAGTGGAAGCACCCATAATTTTATTCATCGCCGCATTGCCCAAGAAACTCATTGCTACATCCATGTTGTCAACAATTTCCAAATCATGATTGCCAATGGTGGTTCCATGAAATGTGGAGGGCGATGTGAAAATGTGCGTCTCCAAATTGGTGACTACCACCTAAAATCCCATATGTTTGCTATCGACATGGGTGGTTGTGACATTGTGTTGGGCGCATACTGGCTAAGAACTTTGGGTCCCATTCTCATGGATTTTAAGGCATTAACCATGCAATTTGACCAGGAAGGCCAACAATATAAATTCCAAGGCATCACTATTGGTTCACCTGAGGTCATTAGTTCCCATCGCATGGAAAAGCTGTTCAAAAAAGGTCATTCTGGTGTCATTGCCCAACTCCATGCCATTCAAGCAATAAAGACACCCCCGGTGCCGCATGACCTCCAAGCTCTCCATTTTAAACATCAAATGGTATTTTCCACTCCCCAAGGCCTTCCTCCTTCCCGAGGTGTTCATGATCATTCCATTCCCCTTGTACCCGGAAGCCTTCCTCCTAATATCCGTCCATATCGCCACCCCTTCTCACAAAAAAATGAAATTGAGAAAATGGTCTAGGAACTCCTTAATGCAGGTGTTATCTACCCTAGTACTAGACCTTACTCTTCTCCTGTAGTCATGGTCCTGACTTCCGTGACCTCAACAAACTGACCATTAAAGACAAATTTCCCATTCCTGTCATTGATGACCTCCTGGATGAATTGAGTGCCACCCAATTCTTTAATAAACTTTATCTTCGCTCAGGCTATCACTAGATACGTATGAAAGAGGCAGACATTCCCAAGATGACCTTTCACACTCATGAGGGCCACTATGAGTTTTTGGTCATGCCTTTTGGCTTGTGTAATGCCCCCTCCACCTTCCAAAGCCTCATGAATCATGTCTTCCGTCCCTTTCTCTGTCATTTTGTCTTAGTTTTCTTTGATGATATCCTCATCTATAGCAAAACTTGGACAGACCATCTTACTCATGTGGATCAAGTTCTCCATCTCCTCTCCCAGCACCAACTTTTCTTGAAGCAGTCTAAATGTGATTTTGGTGCCTCATAAGTAGAATACTTGGGTCATCTAGTTGGCAAGAATGGCATCAAGGTGGATCCAAAAAAGATTGAAGCTATGCAAGATTGGTCGCACCCAAAGACTCTCAAAATATTGTGTGGATTTATGGACTTAACAGGGTATCATCGCAAGTTTGTTAAGAACTACGGAAATATTGTAGCACCTCTCACTGCTCTCCTCAAAAAGAACTCTTTCACTTGGACTCTAGCCGCTGCTCAAGATTTTCAAACCTTGAAGACGACCATGTGCACCACTCTGGTTCTAGCCCTTCCTGATTTCACAAAGACCTTTGTGTTGGAATGTGATGCCTCAGGGAAAGGAATCGGTGCTATCCTTATGCAAGAGGGTCAACCGTTAGCCTTCACTAGCAAACAACTGTCTGAAAGGAATCTGGGCAAACCCATTTATGAAAAGGAAATGTTGGCTATTCTGCATGCCATTGATCTGTGGCACCCTTATCTCTTGGGGAAACACTTCCAAATCAAGACCAACCATCAAAGCCTCAAGTACTTTCTGGAACAATGCATTTCCTCCCAGGAGAAACAAAAATGGGTGGCTAAGCTCTTTGGTTATGATTATGAGATCATTTACAAGAAGGGAAAAGACAATGTAGTGGCGGATGCACTATCCCAAAAATATGAATAAGAAGGATCCCTTTTTTCTCTTTCCTTCATTGTACCCGATTGGCTCCAAGATGTGCGCCAGGAATGGCTTCAAGATCCCAAAAGTTCACATATGATCCAACAATTGTAGACCAAGGCTCCGACTTCCCTAGGGTACTCTTGGCTCTAGGATGAGCTTTGATACAAAGGCCATTTTTATTTAAGTAAACAATCAAAGCTTAAATCCACGATACTTTATAAGATTCATGCTACACCCACAGCGGGGCACTCAGGGTTCACCAAAACATATGACAGAGTCAAACGTTCTTTTTTTTGGGATGGTATGAAACAGGACATCCGTAATTTTGTCACTGAATGTGAAGTGTGTCAACGCAACAAGGGAGAAATAGTCAAATCTCCGGGCACACTACAACCACTTCCGATTCCACCGGCTATTTGGAAGGATATCTCTATGGACTTTATTACCGGCTTACCCAAATCAGGGAATAAATCAGTCATAATGGTGGTTGTGGATTGCCTTTCCAAGTATTCTCATTTCTGCGCTCTTCAACACCCATTTACTGCATCCATGGTGGCTCAACTTTTCATGGA
>ML783015.1:1385698-1404399 GCA_009831015.1 Picea engelmannii
TATGTATAAAATCAACATACTTTAGTTTCTATGGTGATATCTATGAACAATTCGAAGGTGTGTCCATGGGATCACCTTTATCCCCTATTGTTGTCAACATATACATGGATAATTTTGAAATAATTTCTATCAATACTCCTCCCCTAAAAACAAAAGTTTGGAAGAGATATGTTGATGACACCAACACAATTTGGCCACATGGAAGAGATAAGTAGTATGAATTCTTGAACCATCCCAACAACCAATCTGAATACATCAATTTTAATATGGAAACAACAAAAAATGGTCAACTACCTTTTTCTGGATGTCTTGGCTTCTAAGAAATATGATATCTCTATGTCCCATCAATTTTATCAAAAGAAGACACACACTAATAGATATCTCAATGATAACTCTCACTATCATCCTACACAAAAGATTGGCATCATCATTACTATTGCAACTCAAGTTTTTAATATTTCCAATGAAGAACACTTGGACTAAGTAATAAAACATATCCTTGATGTGTTCAAGAAAAATGGCTACCATGAGATCCAAATAAAGAAAATCATCCACAAAGCACAACAAAGGAAGAGACAAACACATGATAATCAAACACAATGCTAGGATTTTCCGGGGGCAAACAATTCGGCTGAATCGACCAAATTGGCAAATTTTCAAATTTAATTCATTGAGTCAGCCGCATTTGGTAACTATGGACGAATTTGGTCACATAATCCAATTACCCACAATTTGTTTGTTATTATAGAAGCAATTTGTAAAATAAATACACCATATTTAACCCTAGTATCTATCACAACAATAAACAAATGAACATGTGCTTAAAGGACTCCTGGAAAAACTCCAGTCCTCCAGAATGCCCTCACTGTCCTTCTATCAGCTCCCCTTTGTCCTTGGTCTGCATTATGTTGACAGATCTAGAGTTCGACCCTTCTCTAGGAAGCAATTGCAAGGTTCAAACCTCCTCACAAGGGTTTCTAGGGATGGAATGGCACCTCAGAAGCTCCTTTCAAAGCTGGAAAAACCCCACCAAACCCTCAAGCAACATCTACAAGGACTGTAGTAACCCTCGGCATGTATGGTAGTGACAATGAATCTTCCTCATCTCAACAACAGAGTGTGGATTTCTAGCTGGTAAATTATGCTCCTTTAGTGCACCTTTCTGCAACCTCTGAACCTCTGAACAAGTGCATATAGGTATTTTACTTCCGTCCCAGCTGACCTCAATGCATTAAAACATACCAAATAATGTTTGTAATGTGAAGCGTGTAAATGCATTAATATTTATTCAATAAAATATTTCCTTCATTTATTATAATTATTGGATAATGGGATAGAACATTAATTCGATGCTCGATAACCAAGACAATTTTGAATTTTGGGCAGTCGGGGCAAAGATTACGTGTAGAGTATACACAATATATTATTAAAAAAATGTGACTATCTCCAAATTATATAATAAAAAATTATTTAAGACATGCAACTCTTTTAAATTTTAGAATATTTCGATTGGCTAATACATGATGACATGGAATTTGTATTAGGGTTGGTAGGACCATTTTTCAACCAAATTTCCCCTAATGTGTTCATTGTTTATTTACTCTGCAACTATTGGATGATAATGATACATTGATATAACACTTGCATATTGTGGTTAAAAATGATTGAATTTCTCTATTATTGATTCACCCCCCCTGTCATTAATCCAACACCGCCATATTCCATCTTGGAGGACTTTCTGTGCAGTGGACTTTCCTCCAACATGACCCCCCGCAAGTTCAATGTGTCACTCCCACAGTATGTCTTGTCTTTCATGATCTAAGACACATCCCCTGAGGATATTATCTAGGCCCAACTTATACAATTTCCCCATAATCAATTGATAGTCCATTGCTCTAAGCACCATGTGACGTTTCTGAGTTGCAGAGTACATTTCTAGGTAGGATCATGTACTTAAGAATACTATTATGTCTTCCATGTATACTTGTATGGCCTCAACCGAAAATAGGTCTACATCTAGGATTTGATCATCAACTTCTCTGCCACTTTCTCCTGACTCTAATCTAGACAGGTGATCGGGCCCTACATTTCATCTTCGAGGTTTAATGATCACTTCAAATGAAAATTCCTGAAACAGTAACAACCATCGACAAATTCTTCCTTCCAGAATAGGTTTGTTAACTAGATATTTTAATGCAGAATGATCAATAAACAACTTAAAATGAGATCCTAACAAATAATGTCTAAACTTATGTAGAGCATAAATCATAGCTAATCCAAACCTTTATGTGGTTGTATAGTTGCGCTTAACTTGCAACAACTTCCTTATAGCAAAAGAGATAGGATGATCCATGGCTCCATCTCCTGGTTGTGCTAAGATGGATCCCAGGGAAATAGCTGATGTGTCTACATTCACATGAAATTCATTTTCCTAGTTCTAGAATATCATAATAGGTGTTGTGCTAAGATTTTCCTTCAGGATATCGAATGCTTTATCACACTCTGGATTCCATTGGAACACTTCGGATTTCTTTAGTAGATTTTCTAGAGGTGCAGTAATGTTTTCATATCTTCTGATAAACCTACGATAATACCATGTTACCATGTGTGCCCCAACATGAAGCACAATTTCTTAGCGCTCGTAGGTGGAGGCATGTTCACAATAACTGCAACTTTGGTTGGGTCTACCTATACTCCTTCTCGAAATACTATGTGGCCTAACAAATTTCCATGTGGCACACAAAAGATACACTTTATGAGGTTTAACTATATCTGCAATTATCTAGATCTGTCAAACATCAGACATAATAGCGCTACATGTTCCTTCAACAGACTTTATATCGTCCAATCATCCATATAAACTTCTATAAACTTGTGGATGAATTCTCGGAAAGTTGTTATTACAATCCGAGAAAAAAATGTAGGGGCATTCTTTAGGCCAAAGGGAATCACATTATATGAAAATTACCCCCATTATGTTATGAATGTGGTCTTATTTTTGTCTTCTTAAGTAATCCTTACTTGGTGATACCCAGAAAATCCATCTATAAATGAGTAAGATTCTTTCCCTGCAACTTGTTTTAGCACCTCAATAGTAAAAGGTGTTGGGAAAGGGTCATGCACACATGAAGAATTAAGTCTTCTGTAGTCTACATAGACCCTAATGTCCTATGTGCCTTTCTTTCTCTAGATGACTATTGGTCGAACCCATTTTGCTTCTCCCACTGCAAAAATGAGTCCATCTTCCAGCATCTTGTCTATTTCCCTCTTAACCTTCTCTTTCACTTTGGGGTTAAGGCGATATGGAATATTCCTTACATGCTTTGATCCTGGTTTTAGTTCAATTTTCATCTCTCCAATAGCTCCTTTAATCCCTTTTAGCTCTGAAAATGCCTTTGGTAACAAGTCCTCATACTCTTTCAACATGCTATGTATTTATTGGCTACTTTTCTCATCCCATTAATATCCTACCATAGCTATCTTAGGTTGCTTTGTGGTCCCTATATCAAATTTACGCAAATTTAATGGATAATTATAAGAACCATCAGTTTGGCTGGGTATAATGTTTTGTATTTCTATGCTTCCTTCTATTTCCTTAATGGCTAAGTTTCTCAATTCTTCTAAATCATTCGGTTTTCCAAATCCTTCTCAATCTTATAAGATTCTATAGGTCTCTTGTTCAAGTTTAGGTGAAGGTTAGATTGAATTTCTTGGCTATGCTTTGCACATACCACTAGGTCTGATTTCCATTCACCAGTATCTGAAAAAATGAATTGTTTAATTCTCTGCAGGACTAATTTAAGCTCAGGGCACTTAATTGTAAACAAGAAGTCCTTGCAAAATTGATCTACAAACATTTTCCAGTGGCTGGTCTTTCTTATGGTTTCCTCATGTGTGTACCAAGATTTCAGAATTGGACCTAGTGAATGGGGAAATACTTGAAACCACAAGCGAGGTGGTATTTCTGCAACTTGCCACTGTCTCATGCATTATTCAATATGTTCTTTAGGATCACACTATCCATTGAACAGTTGCACAACTTGGAAATTCATCTGCATATTTGATTCTAGATGCTCCTTATCTTCAAATCTATATCATATAGCTTACTTCACATCATCCTAGTTCTCAACTAGGGCTTTGTGATTAGTCCACCATCTGGCAGGGGTGTCCTAGAGGGATAAATCCAACACTGAGATCCTTTGATCCTATGCTATATTTTATTCCATGCTGACCAGAAAACTATCAAGTTCTGAGGTACCATCATATATCAAGTGTTCTCTGACCTCAGTTCCAATCCATCTAGTTTCTCTGACAATTGCACATCTTCTTGAAAATATTTCATATGAACCTTGCTACCAACTGTCAAATGCCAGTTCTGAATCTTCATCCACTAATTGTATGCTCCTCCAACTTACTGATCCATCAGCAGTAGGATTTATGTAGTCTTTTCTCATTCCTACTATTACAGTGTACGACTGATCCAAGTCTTCTCCCTCCATATTGTTGTCTGTTGGCTCCATGTATTGAGGGCCTACATATGGATCCAAGGGTTGAACTACTTTTATTCTATCTGCCTCAAATTTCATCAGGTATTTCTTTAGGTCAATCACCACATAGTTTTCACAAGCCCAATCAATACCAATTAGTGTGGATAAGGGTCCTTATCCCCCATTATTTCGATCACCTTAAAATCAACTAGAGTCTTCACTCCCGCAACATCTATTTCCACATTATCCAGTCTTCCTATTGGAAAAATAAAAAATTAATTGGCCATTATTAGCTGGATTGGGGAATATGTCAACTGGTGTTTTCCTAACGCTTCCCAAGTATTTTTAGGAGGTATATTAACATCAGATCCTAGATCTAACATGACATCATTAATCTCAAACTCATGTAGTTGGGCTTCTAATCTAAACTCTTTTCTAGTTCTTACTTTCCTTCTTTGTACTCTCTGAGTATTCTTCTCGGGAAGATTAGTCGTTATTCTCATTTATGGAGATTCTTCAGTTCCTAGGACTAGGTATAGTGCATTGTGCAACTTTTCTGTCAACTGGTCATTCCTGAGAATATCATAAAATAACTGAAACCAAAGGTCAACTACATTTTGTGACTGCTCTGGTTGTCTCATCGGGACTACAGGGTTTTTGGGTGCAGGGGGTGAAGCAGGGACTTACGCACTCTTAGGGTAAACAATAGGCTGAGGGGGTTTCTCTTGCATCTCAGGGTCGGAGATATTCTAAAATACTTCTATGGAATTTTTAAAGAATAGCTTATGTTTTAGGGGATCATACCTGTCCTCCTTAGGTGCCTATTTCTAGATCTGAGGTAAATTATCAGCATCTGCACCAGCATTTTCCCCTCCTCGAGTAACGATATTAAGGTTGGAAAATTGTCCTCTAATAACTCTCTTTATCTCTAAATTGATGAGGTTAGTTCCTGGTTGACGTACCTGGTCTTCCTATTTTTCAATTAGTTCTAGGCAGTCTTCAGTTGCATGCCCATTGTTTCTGCAGTGAGAGCACCATGGTCACCTTGGATGAGGACAATATCTAGCCATGTGGCCTTGATCATCACAATTGTAGCATATACTTGGTCCTCTTCCCCTAGTCCTTCGTCCTATGAAATATCCTCTTGCTCCACCTCCTCAACCTCTTCCCAATCCCTGAGGGGTTTCATTCACCCTGAATGATGTTCGATCCAGTCTGTCTGCAAGTTCATCCAACGCTCTACATTGATTTGTAGCATGTGTGGTAGATGTGCAAAACTCACAATGCATATTATTCAGTACTTTTGAATACTTCTGAATATTGGGGCATTGTCTTGGCCCATTCCCATGGATTCGACAAATATATCAATATGCAATTGATGGCGCTACTTGATTACCTGGAAAAGCATGATATGGGGTTGGGGTATGGAATGGTAAATTTGTGGATACTTGTGAAACTCCTCCAGTGGGTCCTGGTGAGGGTCCCATTGGACTCTCAGGAGGTCCCATTCCTCTCATTCGTGGACATTCGTTCACCAGATGTCCTTCTATGTAGCATCTGGTACACCAGACTTGCGGTCATCATGGTTTGGGTATCATCAATTCTTGAATATTCTCTGTAAGCACTGGTATTTTCCCTTGTAGTTGCACTAAATTTGCATCTGCTGGGGGTCTGGTCACTCTTAGGCTCCCCGGATATCCTTTCATGGCTTTAATCTTCATTGATTGTTCCAAGGCATCTGTCAAAGTGGTTATCCGTTGTTGTGTTAACGTAATCCATGTCAAAGGTAACAATCCCTGGATATACCATTCTCTTTTATGTTCTTCATGGATCGGATGCGCAAACCTCCTTATATCATGTTTAAACTTCTGGCTATATTCCCAGGCTGATTCACCTTCCCTTTGTTGAATTTTGCAGAACTCAGACTGATATTGTCGTTCTGACTGAGGTATCTTAAACTCTGCTATGAACTTTATCCATACCTTTTCAAGTGTAAACTCTTGACCTTGGACTCTCATTACTCCTATCTCAATGGACTTCATGTAACATTTGAGAGCATGACCTCTCAAAGTAGTCTGGAACTGAACCAATTTATTCGCATCCAGAGCACCTCTCGACCTCCAGATTGCTTCGCATAAGAACCAATGTTTCTCAACATCCTCGTCTCCTTACTCCAGAATTATGGGTATCCAGAAATCCAACCTCCCACGTTACCATCCATTGTTGATCTTATTGCTCCAACCAAAATAAAACCTAACGGTCATGATTGTGATCTACTAGGGCCTCCCAATATCCTCCCAGTATTTGCGCTTCTCAGTTGTGGCTGACTGACTAACTGTAATGGAACAAAAATAGCATAAGAAGGTAGTATAGAATTTACCACTTGTATAGAAGACACTTGGGGTATGGGCGATTCGGGGTTGGTGCTACTGGCTTCAAGACGAGTTTCTTTGATATGATGGGTCTCGTTCTCTTCCTTTGGAGTGGTCTCTTTAGTCGAATTCCTGATCTTTCCTGACATTAGGGTTGAATCTTCTATCTCTTCTTCAATATCCATGTCGACTTCCTTTTCCCTTGCTTCTACACCTTCTTCTCCTTGTCCACCCTCTTGGGGACTTCTTTCTCTTTGTGCTTCTCTCTCACTTAATCTTTAACTCACCATTCTTTCCTATCTTCTCATATTTCACAACTCTTCCATCTTTTCTTCCTCTACTTCTTGGATTGTTTTACTGCTTTCTTTATCTTACAGCACCACCACTTCTCAACTATGGAGGCTATTTTCAAGGCTCTCTCATCTCTTGAGTCCATATCTTATTTCTCCCCTGTTTTTCAAAGAACCATATTCCTTCTCTCAATCCATGACTCTGCCCCAAACTCACCCCACCCCAAGAGAGGGTGTTTACGCTGCCATCTAAGTCGGGGACATAGTCAACATCCCCTCTTCCATCAAGAAAACCTTAATCCATAGAGTGATTTCTCTCAACAGTCTTCCCCTTGCGTATTTCTTGAAATCTGCTTTTTCCCATGAAAACAATTGGTGATTGTCAGCTGTAAACTCGATGATGTATCCATCCAATGTTGAATTGACCCAGAAATTGATTTCTCGCATTACTGGACAATCTAGCCAATGAAGTGTTGCAATATTTTTTGTATCCCAAGAACAGGTCTTCTTGACTCATTCTTGGAATTCTGGAGCTTCTTGGAGCCTATGTATCCAGTCAAAAATTTCTTCTGGGAACTTAACCCAGAATATCTCATACTGGTCACTCAATCTTTCTGAGTAAAAGACTACCTCCCGTGTATCTTTCATAGATTTTCCTCTCAACTCTACTTCTTTCCATATAAGGAGTCACAATTTCTCTCCCACCACTAGTGAATATCAGATCTGTGAATCCGCGGAAACATTCTCCCTACAGGTTCCCTCTTAACCTAGGTTCCAACAACGAAACCATTTTGTTTGCACAAAATCGATCAGACCAGGGTCCTTCTCAGGTTACCAACAAAAGGCACCGAGTAGTCTAGAGCGTTGACATTTTCATCTCCTCCGAAGAGAATAATTCTCACCCAAAGAGAAACCAAGATAAGAAGATAGGGAAGGGAAAGGAGAATACTTAGGTGGGTTTCCAGAACCTGTTGAAGGGTGAAAATGACTGCTCGTCAACTGGAAGAGCAAGTCTGGTCCGGGGTTGTCTAATTAACCCAAGCCGTTTGGATTGACTCACTCTGACAGGTTTAATGGATTTGTTGGCCAATCTAAAGTCCTAAAGGAAACAAATAAATAAATAAAAGAAACAAAATAACTCACTAATTACTAATCACCGATATATATATATATATATATATATGTACATATAAATATACAACTTATTTTAAATAATATTTACACATAGAACTGTTTGTCTAATTTATACACATGTTATACAATTTATGAATTTTAATCTGAACTCACTAATATCAATGTAAAAATGGCTCTTTTGATGAAAGTAAATAAAGAAAGCAAAATGAACTATTTCTTTTTGGTTTGTTTTTTATCTCTATGCATCTATAAGATTAAATATCAAAATACTATGGAAACAGAATATGTAGACAGCAAAAACCAGACCACATATAAGAGTTACTAAAACAAACAAGCAAATAAAAGGAACACACTAACCTATAAATGACTTGAAGAACATGCATCCGACGTTTGTATGATCATGAGTCATAAATCCAGTCTGCCCACGAGACAAATCTGCAGTGCACCTTCATGTTGTTTGGAACAAATGCCAAACAATATATCGACCGTTGTATTTAAATGACAAAATGATAGGACGCAAAATAATAACTGTGATATATAAGACTGCAAGTAATTACACATAAGATAAATCTGACAATAATGACCCGCTTTTAATCACTCAACAAAATTAAGATAAACCTTATCATTCGAATTGAATAATCATTCACTATTTTCATATAACTGAAGCATAAAATTATGAACTGTATGAAATAAATTATCTTAATGAAATAATAATTTGTGAAGACGAAAGCTATCAACAGTCATCAAATTATCAAGATAAACAAATCATGGACAACAACAATATTTACAAGTAGCTAAAGCAGAAATGTAAACATATATTATGTCCAAATTCGAGTATAAGCTGTCCACAACTAGCCCCAGGCCAAGATGTCTTCGTTTACAAAATACGGGGTATTTAAAGAGTTTATGAAATATGATCTTCCTATTACTTAGGATATAATCAGATCCCATTAGATTACAAACATAGAGGGCCTACAGCCACTCATAACTAACTTGTTTTCTATTTCAAAAATTAATAAAAGTTTTTTTTACAAAATAAACATAAAAGAAATACTAATCATCTAAATGAAAAGTGAGACATGTTTCTCCTTAGATGATCAGCATGTAGATCAACCATATCCTGAAAAAACCAAACAAGAATAAGTTAGAAGATTTCTCATAACTAAATTATGATTGTTTATTTAAAAGAGACCTTATTTTTAGAAAAAGATAAGCTACAGGTTTATGTAGCTAGTTAAAATAGTAAAACAAAAATAAAAAATGAAAATGAAATCCTTTATTTTTTAATAACATAATCAAAACAAAAAGTCTAATTACTATTCCAGCAATTTGCCAAAAAAAACATCTAATAAATCCGAATTTATAATGGAAATTGGTTGAGTTTTTTAATGATCGTGTTATTCCTATTTAATCCTCTACTTTGATAGTGTTCATGGTCTTTGACAGCTGCAACAAGTATTCAAAGGCTAATGGATAAGATCGAAAATTCCACCTTGGCAGACAGGTCATCTTTTGCCAAAAATAGACAAGAAGCTTTATCATTTCTACCTTGTTGGCACCTTCAAAACTGGAACAAAGCACTAAATCTGATGTTCTTCATTATAACTTTCATTCATAAACCATCCTCATGCAATTTAGAATGATAAAACTTGGATCTGTGCAAAAATAATGCCTCTGTTCCCTTCTCTGCATTTTCGATGGCTAAAGAGTCAAATTTCTAATTTGTAAACCATGAAAAACTTTGCTTTCGGTGGCTAAGAGTCGCTGTGAAAACTCACCTAAGCCACCGAAAGTTTTGTTTTAAAACTGGCTTTCAGGATTGCAAAATGCATTTTCTCTCATCTTGTTGAGCTTCAATGTTTCTCCTTTAGGCCTTCTGCTATATCCTCCTCTACAATTTTTAAAAAATATCTGTAGCAAAATAAAAAAAACGCTTACCTCAACCGAAACGAAAATTCTGAGATTTTGACCTCTAAAGGACGAGTTGTATCTCTGGAACAATCCAATTTCTGGGGAAACTGTTCGCGATGAAGGTAAAAGGGCTCATTTCGGTTCTGGGTTTTAAAGGGTTTTGTCTAATTCGTAGCGGTTTGCTCAAAATATCTCCTGCAAAATTGTGTCTCTGGAATGCAATTATGGGATTGAACAAACTATAACAAGAAGGATTCAAGACAATTGTGGGTTTAGATGGTAGATTTAAGAATAGACATCAGGATTTTCAGATCTGATAGCTTAGGGTTATTGAAAAGAAAATTCATTCAATAATAAATGCAAACCCAAATGGATTGCCCAGATCATGGCATGATATCCTCATAATCGTTTTTGGCAGTATTATAAAACATCATGATGTGTGTACTTCAACGATTGAGAGCCTAACGGGATCGGCTAGCCGTTTGAAAAAAATTCTGCGTTTTCAGTGACTAACAACACCTTGCACCTGCCTTTTTAGCTGCTGAAACTGTAAACTTTCTTTGACCTTTTATATTCATGAGCTCAAATCATTACTTGCCACCACTGGACCATTACTCCTGGGCTTCTTATTTAATAACTAACCAAAGTTTATAATGTGCCCAAGCAATTCGAAATTGAACCATCAAGCCATTAGAACAATAATAATTGTATTAACACAAATAAATTTTCCCAACGACCATTTAAAAGGATTTGCATTTTAATTACATATGAATGATTTGTAGAAAGATGTTTCTATGGCGAAGATCCTGAAAATGACAATCCAAATTCTATGTTTAATTCATGCTTGCAATCATGAATTAAACATAGAAGAATCGAAAATCAAAAGTAGAAAATAATCTATAAGGATTTAGCCCAAATAGTCATAATAAACTTGTAAAAGTGTTTATAGACAGGGTGATGGCAACCACTCATTAATGAAATGCCTTTCGAACAGTTTATAAAAATCAAAATAAGTGTGGCTGCCAACAATGGCGACGTACTGGGTGAAGCAGTTTTCTCTGCATCACCGACGAGTTCAGGTTAAGAATGTTTGAATGATTTCAAATCAAAGAACAACTGAAAATACATTTGAGCATCTTTGATAATCATGACGTGGTCCAGCTTAAGATATCTTTCGTTAAAAAGAATGAAATCTGGTGACAAACTTCACAAAAGAAAGCCACGACATTTAAGTTAATGTCTCCAATACTGTTGACAGAGCCACTGCTGCCAGCAGGCATCCATAGCCTCGGCAGGGATGTCAATTAACCCACTCTAATGTCTATATCCTATCCAAGAAACTTGAAATCAGAACGAAGGACGCTTATGGCCAAAAACAAGATTCATACTTGAGAATTTTCTTTAACCTGACATCGCTTCGCTGCCAGCAGGCCTATTCAGTACCCCGACGAAGTTGTCTTGGCATCATGCATGCATTTACCCACTGCTAGCAGACCTGTTCAGTGTCTCGGCGAGTTTACAAACACTTTCCATAGCTCTCTCAGAAATTATTCACATTTTGATATAGTTTTAAAGATATTCAACAGAGCGGGGTGACACTGAAAATTCCAGTTTTGACACAACTTAATATTTTCCAGGCCTTTAAATTTTTCTTGCTAACCTTCATCAAGATCTGAAAAATAGTTCATTAATAAAACTAATTTTCGAGGACAGGGAGACATCGTTGATTTGATTTCTTAAAGAGCAGGGACATTGTAAAGAGCTTTTTAAAGATAATCGTGAATACTTTCAAGTGAAAATTGAAACCGAGAAATCGACTTTCAAACAAAATATCATCTTTAACTAGCCTACAATTTTAGAGAAAGACAACAATTGATGCTCTGACAACCCTTTGACAGTTATTGCGAGATGAAGCATTATGTTTTCCTCTTCTGAACTAAAAGGTGACATAGGCACGGTTTAACCAGAAAGCAGTGAAAACAAACAAAAATAAAAAGAACCAAAAACCAGAAAATAAATCAAAACAGAAAAAATATATACCAAGATGGGTCTGAAAACATCATGCGAAAAATTCCTTGGGAAACTAAAAATAAAAAAATAGGAAAAATCCTCGTCGATGTGAAAGAAGTCCTATTCGTGACACCTTGGGTCAGGGTCGAATCTACAATTCAGATTTATTTATCTCTTTACTTTCCATTTAAGATTTTGATAATAATATTGCGGCTTTGAAAAGAAATATTCAATGAAAAGCAGAGAGAAAAGGATCATGTGGACTTCCCTGACAATAATCATGTTATGGTTCTCGTGGTGCGCCCACTTGCGTTCATGACTGCATTATTACAAAGAGAAACAGTGAGGAATAAAATGGAAAAAAAACCTATTCCTAAACCTACCCTAACTACTAAACAAATCAGAATACTACGTGAAGTCATGCTTCCAATGTAGCCATCGGAGTAACTCCAATCTTGCAATGGAAACAAAATCAAACATTACTAACAAGAATGGTAATATATCAAAAAATGACATAAATATATCACACTTACCTTCATAATCATCATTTAGAAACAAAGTAAGCATGATCTTACCATTCCCTCGAAATTTCTTGATGTATGAATCCTCCAGCCATTATACAATCTTGTCGTGATAAGGGTCATAATGGCATGGGCGAGTGTAAGTAACTTTGAAAAAATTGTCAAGATTATGAGGAAATGAAATAACCATCAACCAAGGCTGAAGTGCCCCATTCTCCTAATAATTCTCTAAGTGTTTATTAATTTCTTCACATGGAGGATCTAAAAGGAATATGTCACGCCTACTTCCAAGATACTTAGGTAAAAACAAAGCAAGCACAACTTTATCTTTATTATGAAGATTTTTTATATACAAATATTCAAGCCATCCTAAGATCCTGTCACAAAAATTAGGATGCAAACCATGACTTTGATGAAACAAATATATCAATGGGGAAGTCATCATAAGAGGATTCATGACATCAATTAGATCATTGGTTTGAGTACTTCCTTTGATGATATTGATCATTTCAAAATGTGAAGCATAAACATTAAAATTCAAGCTAATCAAAGAACAAATATGCAACGTAGAATGTTTGATCTCCATAAGATAGAGTGCATTGTCTTTTTCAACAATAAACTGTGTAAAACCATCTCGCAACATGTCCTTTTCCCATGTGAGTGATGAAAGTGAACAAGCGTCAAATCTGATTTTATCAATGTTATGCTTGGAATTAACTTCATCAAATCTTAGCATATCGAAAGGATATGATTGTGGCAGAAAATAGCAGGATGTTGTAGGTAAGGTATCAAGTCCACCAGAATCTAAGAAGAGATCAAGATATAAAGAATAAAAGGAATCAGAAATAAGCACATGAAAAGAATCTCTTGAGCTATGATATTTAACAGTGGTATTCTCAAGACATTTCTCTTCACTTTCTTTAAAATGCTCACTTTGTTTTGGTGACAAATTCCTCAACATAATATAATCATATAGATTTGCCTTCTGTATGATAGATAATTCAAAACTTACGTGACAAACATCTAGTCTTTCCTATGGATAAAGTACATTTTGAGGATGAAGGTTTAAGGTTTCTCCTTCCAAATATCTTCTTCTCTAATCAGTTTCATAGGAATGTTAGAATGTTTAAGATGATTTTCATCATTTAAGTGTTCTTCAATGACTGAGTTTAAATATTGATTAGAGCATGAGTTACAAGAAGGATGATATTCACCTCAACCAAAAATCGAATATTCTTCTACGATGGTCGAAAACTGAAAATATAATGATTCAGAGGAAAAACCAGTTTGGTTATCGGTAAGAACCCGGTCAATAGATTCTACCTCCCTTGATTGTTCAAAATTTTCAGATGGATTCCTCTCATTGTCCGAACTAAATTCTTCTCGCAATTGAGTGATAGGATTTGCAACTGGTTCTTCATTCGCGATTGAATATGACTGGATGGAAGGGACGCAAGCATCATAGCGGAGATTTAATACAAATGACATGTCATCGAGATTAAATTTACAAAGGATATGATAGATTCTTATCGAAAATTCTTTTGAAGATGAATCACCATTGATTAGCAAAGTCTGGAATTCTTCACATAATTAATTGTAATCATAAATTTTGAAAGCATCTAGAAATTCATCTACAAATTAAAACCAATCCAACTCTTTTGTAGCTTGCACAACTCGTGCTTGACCAAAGGTTTATCGAAGGTTTATCGCAGGGTTCTCAAAGATAGCCTACCCTATCACTTCCTTGAAAAGGAGGGAAAAGAAGATTCAGTGGACTGAAGAGTGTGAGAAAAGCTTCCATCGATTTAAGCAGTTGTTAACCAGTGCTCCAATCCTAAATATTGCAGACCCAAATGTGGATTTCGTGGTGTGCATCGATGCATGCAAAGAATGATTGGGAGGAGTCCTCAGTCTGAATGAATTCGTAATTTGTTACGAGTCCAGGAAGATGAAAGAGCACGAAAAGAATTATTCCACTCACTATTTGGAGTTGACAGAAATCGTTCACGCTCTGAGGAAATGGAGACATTACCTCATTGGGAGGATATTTGAATTGAGAACAGACCACAACGGTCTGAAATATTTGCTTGACCATCCCACCCTAAATGCTAGGTAGAGTAGGTGGTTGGAATTTTTGTGTGAATATGACTTTGATATCAAGCATATCAAAGGGAAGGAAAAGAAGGTGGTTGATGCACTCAGTAGGAAGGTGCACAACTTACATCCTACAACCATTAGCATGTACTAAACTAATATAAAGGGAATAATTTTGGAGGCTGCAAATACAGATTTGCAGTACAGGGAGCTGGTAGCAAAGCTACATCAAGGTGAGATTCCACAGAAAGTGGAAAATTATAAATTGGGAACTGATGGAATAATTCTATACTAAAACATAATTTATGTACCTAATGTCCAGGACTTGAAATGTATGATTTTGCATGAAATGCATAGTGTCCCTTATGCAGGGCACCCTATATATTAGAAAACTGTGGCAGTAGTCAAGAGACATTATTTCTGGCTAGGTATGAAGAAAGAGATTGCAGAATACATTGCCAAATGTATGGAATGACAAAAGGTTAAAGCTGAGCATAGGCACCCAGCAGGGTTGCTGCAACCTTTACCCATTCCTGAGTGGAAGTGGGAAGTAGTAAAGATGGATTTCATCACCGGATTGCCCAGAACAGGCAAGCAACATGATTCCAATATGATGGTGGTGGACAAGCTTACAAAATTTTCCCATTTCATTCCGTTAAACACCACTCATAAGGAAATAGATGTTGCTGATATTTTTATGAAGTGGCACGATTGCATGGAATTCCCAATACGATTGTGTCCGACCGAGACCCGAAATTTACCTCAAATTTCTGGAAAGGGTTATTCAAGGGATTCAAAATGAATATGAATTTTAGTACAGCTTATCATCCCGAGTCTGATGGATAGACATAGAGGGTGAATAGAGTAATACAAGACATGCTAAGGATGTATGTGATGGACAAACCATCGAAATGGGAAGACTACCTGCACTTGGTAGAATTCACCTACAATAATGGGTATCAAGCATCATTGAAGATGAGCCCATTTGAAGCGCTTTATGGCAAAAAGTAAAATACTCCAGTAAGCTGGGATAATCCACCTGATAGAGCAGTAGCTGGGCCAGAGTTGCTCAAGGAAATGGAAGAATAGATGCTAAAAATTAAGCAGAATTTGAAAGTTGCCCAAGATAGGTAGAAGAGTTATGATGATAAAAACAGAACCCACAGAGAGTTTAAAGAGGGTGACCATGTTTTCCTGAAAGTAAAAGCTAACAAAAGTTCCCCGAAGCTAGGAAACTATGCCAAGTTGGCAGCCATATTTTGTGGGCCATTTGAAATCCTAGAAAGGATTGGGCCAGTTGCATATATGCTTGCATTACCTGCATTCATGACTGTACATAATGTGTTTCATGTTTCATTGCTTAAGAAATATATACCTGATGCTAATAATGTTATTGATTGGAATGTGATTCAAGTGGAGCAAGAAGGTGTCCTGCAAGTGCATCCTGTGCGCATATTGAATAGGAAAAGAAAATAGCTCCATAATCGAGTTATAGGGCTTGTAAAGGTCCAGTGGACCTAGTACGGTCCTGAGGACACAACATGGGAGCATGAGGATTCTATGCAGGCAGAATAACTGCATCTTTTTGAAGATTTTGGAAATCTTGTTGATACTGTGTGAAAGTTTCACTAAGGACAGTGAAAAAATAAGGGGAGGGGATTGTAATATCCCCAAGGACGAGCCCTGTTGTAATCATGTTTATGAATTGTAAATCATGTTTTGTAGGCTGGTGAGCCGAGTACTAATAAGATGGTAGGCTTATGTGTTTATTGGGCCAAAGATCCTAAGTATTAAGGCCAGAAGCCTGCTTTTGTATATGTATTATGCAGAACATTAATAAAATTCTAAACACCGCTGTGTGCAGACTAACCACGAAGAAAGAGTGATGGGGGAATAAGATTCCATAGAGTGGGTAAGGGAATGGAGGCTGAAAAGTGAAAAGAAAGGCTAAGTGTTGGGCCTAGGGGCTAAGGTAGGGGGCTTACCTCTAAATAGGGATAATAATTTATTATTCCTATTTCCAAAAAAAAACTAAGGTGGGCAATTTTGGGTGTTGTCCTAAGTTCCTGGAGATGAACTCATGCTGATGGAGCACATGCAGCTTCATGGGTGACATGTGTCGGCCCAGGCACATGCAGTTAAAAGCTATAGAAGTCAACCGTGGGGGGGGTTTCTCCTCATTCTGCCATCCTTTGCATCTGATATCTACATATCGCACACATCTCTGAGAACCGGAACCATGAGACCTCTGTGATTGTCCGGTGAATTCCCATAAATTCCATCTGGTCTCTGTGTTTGGCCTCCATCCACAACCTCTGCATAATTTCCTGTCACGCATCCTGTAACCGGAAAACTGTGAGCCAATTTGTGTCTTCTGTAGAACCCGACACCTAGATAATCACCTGAGCGGGTTGTGTTTTAGCGTCTAGTCATTGCTATTTACGGGACTATGCCCATTTTCTGTTGTGGTCGTCATCCTGGTGTCAACTGAGTGTTGATGTTGTTGTGGTTTCCCTAACCCGGTTGGAATTGAGTCGAAGAGTGTGCTGAAGAAGTGGGTTGTCAAGCTCGTGGTAGAATAAGCAGGTTTTCAGGCCTATGAGCAACTCCCTCCAGGTGAGAGAGAGTCTGTTGGGAAGTGGTTTTCTCTCAGAGAGAGTCTATCATCAGCTTCAGAGCTCTGAGAATTTATGATTTGGCTTGTTGCCAAGGCCCAAAGAGGAGGCTAAGAACCGATGGACTCTTCTTGTGAAGGTGTATACTCCTGGGCGGAACATGCATGTGGGGAATGAGAGTCTGTGCATAGTGGGCGTAAGAAGGCTCCTGGAGAGAATCCTTCTGGTTACTCTGTGCAATTTCCCTGTAACCTCAGCCTAGTCTAGGATTCCCTTACCTTGGGTGGAGCTTATTCCTAGCTCGGGGGTGACCCACTATTGAGCGTGATGATAAGTGAGGTTTAAGGCTGGGAGGTTCTAGGAAGGTCTACACATGGTTGGTGGAATTACTCTAGTTTCAAAGACAAGTATTAATGTTGTTCTTAATTTATATGTGATGTTAGTCTGTGATACTTACTATCTTATCATGCATTCTGTTGTGATGATGTTTACTGTTGATTTCATTAATTCTGTATGATGCCAGTAATTATATGTTTACTCTGTTAAGCCATTTAGCTTCATTATTTTTGATTTCATATATCATATATATATATATATATATATATATATATATATATATATATATATAAGTATAAGTGTGTTTCGTGCAGTAGCGTTTGCCTGGCTGGGGACATTACACAAGTGATTACTTGCGATTCTTTAGAATTTTGTTTATGTCCTCGAAAAGCATTAAGATAAGATTTCCAACATCACCATAGTTTTGTTGAGTTAAGAGATTAGGAAGGTTGGTAGTGTGACAAATATTTTGAAAATGAGATCTAATCTGGGTATAGAATGGACAATCTAAGATAAATTGCTTTTCATATTCAACATTGTGATCTAGGGGCTCTGAATCTACCAAATATTCAAAGTTTTTTTTAATAATTTTTATAACAAAATGAGAAAGGAAATGAAAGGCAGATGTGAAATATAACAAGGTGAAAGGAAATGGATACCAAAAAAATCACACAACGCATATCTAATGGTCGTATTAATTGATTTTACAATGTTGCCTTGCAAATTGATGTATTCTCTTTGTATAGTTAATACACTTTCACTCTGTTTCTATTTTTTCAAATGACACAGTAGTGTGTTTTTCATGCATATCATTTTACGATTTCGAAGTTTCAAATTCTTCTATATAAATATTATTATGATAAATTTTTATCTTTTAAATTTTCATCGTATAATTTTGTTAATAAAAAACAAAACACAATAAAAACATTTA
>ML783015.1:1405280-1428388 GCA_009831015.1 Picea engelmannii
TAGTAAACCCAAACAAAAAGAATGATGACTATGAATAAATACTTAATTTGATTCTTAGCTTGAGTTATGCAACTCTGACACCAAATTTGATTCAACAAATGTTGTAGGCCCATCGACAATAGACAACTAAGCTACTACAAGTTACAATGTTACTTCCCAACTTGAGAAATCAGGAAAAAAATAGGCACATAATGGCCCTACAGTCAAAAGAGAAATTGCTAAATTTAGAAGCTCTCTAGGTGTGTTAGGATCATTGACTATTGAAAGTATACCTAGCTCCCCTGGTTTTGAAAGAAGACCCAAGCTTTCAATTTTAGAAACAGAGAAACATAACTTTTCAACAACAGATAATAGGCCTACCTTTTTTACTTTGGTTAGCAATCTCAGTTGTTCCACCCTTGAATGAGAGATCAACATATGATATATCCATAGACAAACAACAAAAAGAAAAAAAAACTATGCAAAGAATGGGGTTTGAGATTACCTTGTCAACTCTCTAACTGTAAAAAGTAGTGGGATGTATTATGTGATTATGGTAGCCTTTGATATCGTCCAAGTCCTCACCAATATGCTCTTCTCAAAACCCAACAAACTCATCTCTCAAAAACCTATCCTTAGATGCATGAATGATAAAATGGAATGTGAAAGATGAGGAAGAAAAACTCCTCATTTTGTATAGAAAGAAGATTACATAAAGCATATTTAAAAGGTATTCGTAAATTAAAATTTCATCTTGTAAAGTGATTGGAACAAAATTCAGACTTCTAAATAAGTCATTGCATTGAAGGTATCCAAAACCACCTGAGAGAAACCATGGTGCTTCTATTTCCATTCTACTTCCTAAAATCCAATGCTTTTTTTTGCATGGAATCTGCAAAAATGTTGGTATCACACAGAGAAGAAGTTGAAGAGTCCCTGATAATTTCCTCAAACACATACCAACCTAACCGACGTGAACTCGACAATTTCTCAACCCAGAATGTTCATTTGCAGGTCCAACTTCCATAATGCCTGTCATTCATCTTTATTGAATTCCCTGAAATTCGGTGGTCTGCATCCACTCCAACCATATCTTACCTCAGAATATTAAACGCAGTAAGCCCAAACAAAAATAATGATGAATATGAATAAATACTTAATTTGATTCCTAGCTTGAGTTCTACAACCCTGACATCAAATTTGATCTGGAAAATATTGTAGGCCCACATAAAACAAACAACAAAGTTACTACAAATTGCAATGCTACTTCCCAACTTGAGTCATCAGGAACAAAATAGGCACATAATGGCCCTACAATCAGAAGAGATATTGCTATATTTATAATCCCTCTAGGTGTGTTAGGATCAGTGACTATTGAAAGTATACCTAGCTCCTCTTCTTTTGAAAGAAGACCTTGGCTTTCAATTTTAGAAAGACAGAAACATAACTTTCGGTAGGAGATAATATGCCTATCTTTTCTACTTTTCTTAGCAATCTCAATTGTTCCACCCTTAAATGGAAAAGGGTAAAATAAGAGATTAGTATATGATATATACATAAACAAACAACATAAAGAAAAAAAACTATGCAAAGAATGGGGTTTGAGATTACCTCATCAAATCTCTAACTATAAAAAATAGTGGAATGTATTTTGTGATTATTGTAGCCTTTGATCTCTTCTAGGTCCTCACCAATATGTTCTTCACAAAACCTGACAAACTCATTTTTCAAAACCCTATCCTTAGATGCATGAAACGATAAAATGGAATGAGAAAGATGAGGAAGAAAAACTCCACATTTTGTATAGAAAGACGATTATAGAAAACATATTTAAAAGGTATTCGTAAATTATAAAAGTTCATCCTATGAAGCGATATGAACAAAATTCAGACTTCCATTATTTAATTTGAATTGTATTTTAGGCATAATATCTCTTGGGTTAAGGACATATCTTTGCTTCTAGAAAACTTGGCTATACCTTTTACTTAGGACCAAATTTGCAATGTAAAGCTCTTTTATTCAGGTACTTGGACTGCATTTTAATATAGCTGCAATCAATTTCAAATGTGGATGTAAGAGTTGCATTAATCAGTGAATGTTGCACAATTGTTATGTAAGGACAATTATTATTTTTGGAAATATCTCTACTGTATTTTACATTAAAAACCAAGATACATGTACATGAAGTATCAAGAAGGAGGGTTGAAACTTTTCTTCTCTTGTTCCCCCGAAATATATGGATGCCTCTTTGTTTCTCCTCTTCCCCCAAATATAGAATGGAAAGTTCTCAACGATTAGCCACGAATAATTCTAAAGGACTAAATTTGAACTTCAAAACTATAACTTTCCATCACTGATTTCAACCAATTAAGTTGGTTTATAACTTCTTATCATTAAGAAAACTTCCCATCATTAATAAAACTTCCCATCATTGATTCAATAGATTAAGTTATGAATTAAGCTAACCCTTGAAACTAAGGTTCATAGAAGATATGTAGCTAAACATTTTATGACTATAACAAAGCAAAGCACAAATATCGGGTTAAAGTGTTATTACAGGCCGAACACTCATCCAAGTTTTGTTTTATGGCTTTTGGTGGGTCTTCTTCAAAACTCATCCATAAATAATGTACCTAATACACATCTACATTTGCTCAAATATGGACTGAATCTTGGTGATGTTCTAGGGCTTAGGGCTTTGGGTTGAKAATTTTCCATTATTTTGTGACTTTTATATGGAAAATGTTTAAGATGAACAAATTTCTATAATAAATTTAGCAAAACAAAAAATCAATCATAAAATTTTGAACCCCGTTCACATGCCTAATCCTCATTATATTTTCTTTTGAAATGAACCGGTTTGATCAGTGAGGTGTCAAATATAGGAAAGAAAACATAATTTTTTTATATTGCTCCCTCCTCCCAGACCTTTGTTATTCTTCTAGATATTTCAAAATACAGAAATGAGTTAGCGAGTTGTGATGGGCCATAGATTGAACGTGATCGTGCATAGTGGAGTAGGAAATAATACTCGACTACAAAATATCTTGGCAACACCCTAGTTCATCGTCGATGTCGCTGGAATATCTATAAGATCAACGCCCCCATTTTTTTGTTACAGTGGGATAAGATAACAATCAAAAGCACATGGATATTTTGATGACATTGTTACAATGGAGAAATAGAAGGGATAAGTCTGGGAAAATATGTTGGGATATGCCTAGAAATATATGGGAAAACATGGGAACAAAATCCGTAATTGAAGTTCTATTGGTTGGAGAGATAATGAGCTAGTTGGAGAGTCAAACCCAAATTATGTTGATGTTATAAATTTTAGGGCTGAACGTTGAATTTTTTGGTATTTTTGGAACATTTATATGGAAGATTTTTGCCCTAGATGTTTTCCTATTATAAATTTACTAATAAAAAATTTCAATCATAAAATTTTCGATTGCTAGATGTTTCAGCGAATTTTCCTAATATAGTGGAGCAAAAAATAATTACAGAGTACAAGTAAATTCTTCAAGTGACCATCTCACATAAAAACAAAATTTTAAAGATATGACAATATCATTCTTTATAAATTGATCCCATATACACTAAAACAAATGAAAACATATGTTCTGGTAGCAAAGAAAATTGTATCGAGGTCCATGGTTTGAAACCAATACCTATTATTTGGTAGAGAAAATTGTACAAAGGTCAATGGTTTGAAACCCAAAATCCATCAAATACCCCAAGCTAGTTGAAGCCAATTCATTTGCTCTTCTATTCATTCTTGGGAATGAAATTAGTCGTCTCTTTCTAATGATAAATCCTGAAGGCCTTGGTGAGATAAGATGGGTATGAGGAATCATAAGAGGTTGAATGAGTAGAACACAAGATTGGCCACCACTAGCGCCCGACCAAACTAGATCCACAAGGTAGCGACGATCTAGCTTAGATAGCCAAATCCAATTTAAAGCTAAATTATTATTTTAAGCTGAATGGAGTTTTCATTCCATGAAAATTTGCTTGATGGAATTGTTATCGCACAATTTGTACTTGCCCAAAATCCAAAGGCAAGTGAACAATAAATTGGCGTAATAGGAGGTTATCATATCACTATCACCTAAATAGCATACCTCTTTCTCTTTAGGGGTAGTACCCTGGGGTAGATGTCCTCAGTGACCTGTGGGTTTGAGAAGGCAAAGGTGATAGTATCAAGAAATTTCTTCCCCTCTCACAAGTCACACTGATCAGAGGCAAAGATCTGCTTAAGTGCACCTGCCCAAAACAAGAAAACACTATTTGCAAGTAACAATTGATATTAGTGCTTCGTAAAACCTTGGATTTTCAATAAAATCAATAAGCTGATCTAAAATATGAATCAACAGAAATTTATAACATCAATGTATATATAATGATATATTCACAATTATTCCTTAAAAAAGCTTCAATAATGACCCAAAATGATAACCTAGAATTGGCAATATGCTAGCATTTGACAGAAGCAAAGAAGGCAATGTAAAATCAACTTTAACACTTGATTTTGGGATCTTTTACTGTTGTCATATATGGTTGTAGCTTTATTTTGTAAAAACAACAATAATGTTAGTAAGTTAGTCTAATCTAAGGTTAGGAATAGTTAGCAAAGATCTTGAAGTAGATGGTTTAAAGGCTGTTTTCATCAATCAATCAAATGCAAGGTATAAACTAGTGTCTTTAGGGTTAATGGAGTCACTTTTGTAGCAGTAATATTAAGGGAAAGAAATGATAGTAGGTGAACTAAAGACAAGACAAAGGATGGTTGAGGTGTTGGTAACCCAAGGCCTCAATCATCCAAAACCCTAGAAGGAAAACGACCACTAGGAAGAAGGTAACCCTAGGCCCTAGCGGTTTTCCTTCTTCTTTAGATCAAGCTTGAAACAAATAAAATCTTAATGAAGAAAAGGTACTAGAGTGCTACTAAGGTAGGGATCTATCATGTGCTTCAATGAAGGTGTGTTCTAGAAAAATCAAGTAGGTGGATAACTATTGAGAGAAGGACAATAACATGTGCTTTTCTCCTAGGGTTTCACACTAGCAATTTCATAATCTTAAGAAATCGAAAGTAAAAGATACCATAACCATTCAAAGAAAGAAGAATTGCATATTTTCACTTACATTCACCAAAAGTAATCTAGTCACAATCCCTAGTTGAAGACTTTCCACCATGAAAATGACAAAAATCACCAATAAAAGCTCCCTCCAAGAGCTGCGCACCACTTAGTTCATCCAATAAGCTTTAAAAGAGGCCGAATTTCAGACCTCACACTTGTGTGAGTGAAACATGATGAAAAATACAAGGGATTTCCCCCTTATTTATACAATTCAAATGACCTTTAATTACAAATTAGGTCTAAAAAGGTCGACATGGCGAGTTACATAAAAAATCTAGTTTTTTACATAAAATTAACAAATTAAACCCTAAAATGGGTAGAAGAGGTGACGTCATGCCATCCTAGGGTGACATTGGGACTCATAAGTGAGACGTTGGCCTCCATGAGAAAAATGTTAGGCCTTCCAAGGCCTCTGAATCATGTCACATGTGCCACTTGGCACACAATTTCCTCCATCATGTCCATCTGACGTTGGATGATGTTAAGGGTCACAAGGGTGACGTCATGGGCCTCCCAAGGCCAACATTTAGGGGGAAGGAAAGACCCCCCTGGGTCCAGGCCTACCAAGGTGCCTCTGGTGGAACATCCTTCTTTTTCTTTGGTACAAGCCTCTGGTATATTTATGCCCCTGGTTGGGGTCTCAGCATCCATCTGGTGAGCTTTTATCCCTATGGAGGTTCGAGCTAATCATCTCCCCATATGTACATGTTCATTAGGCATGGTCCTGAAGTAACAACAAGTACGCTCTCCATGGGCTCATAAGTCACAAGGATCATAGAAATGTCAATCACATCTAATAATCAAGTTACCCAAACATGTGCATAAAACCCCCCTTTTCCCAGACAAGTGCTCAAAGACGTTATGTTATTCAAGTTTAGAGAGAGTTCCAGGACGTCCTATTGGGATAATTATCCTTAGTTGTGGGTTATTTTCAGGTGAAGACCAATCGATGTCATGTAAGTGCATGAGATGGTGTGGGGGATGTTTGGGCAAGGGGTGCAATGATGACAGGGAAATGTAGTTCTTACATGTGGGTTCCTTTGAAGAGGGTGAGCTGCACCTTGTCATGGATGCAATTGTTTCCTAGCCCATTCAATGTCTTTTTACTATTTATCTTATTTCTTTTTCTTTCAAGAGAATAGTTGGGGGACATTGCCCTGGCGTGGTGACCAGTGGTGACAGCGTTACCCACAAACATTTCATGGATATGAGAAGGATGGCTCGCAATGAGACCCCCTTTCTCTTGGCTATGCCACCAAGAGCCACTACCCTGGTGTGGTGACCATATGAATAGTAGTCTCATACTGCTACATGCCCATGGTCCTAATAGGATGACTTGTGATGAGACCCCATATCCACCAAATAGGTCTTGAGTTTTATTTTTATTTTATGGGTCCCCTCTTTTCTTGTTGAGAATATTTTTATTGCTTTCTCTGGGATCCCTGGGAGAAGCATCTCAAGGTTTGATCTTTGGCTTTTAATTTTTCCAGCTAATTTTACCCTCTGGGCCTTTAGCCCTTTCTTCCCACAAGGCAAGGTACAACCCTTACAAGCTTGGAAAACCCAATGCCCAGACCAATGTATGGGATAGATGAGAGGGAATATGATGAAAAGAAATAAGTATGGAAGGAATGGACAATGACCTTTCATAAACCCACCCAGTGGTTACTCACTCCTAAGGGAAACAACTTGCTAGGGAATTATGTCATCCCCCCACGTATGGACAAGTTAAAAGGCATAATTTCCAAGAAAATGTCATGAATAAAAAGAGAATTAAATGCACATATTCAAATGCTTTGAGAACCAGAGTGACACATACCATGATACCTGGACTCATTACCTCATGGAGCAAGACCCACTTCTACTTCAAAACTAGGTTGATGGGATGGATGTTGTTGATGCTGGCAAAATGGGGGAGTTGAAGAAGAAGGATGGGCCCTCTAGGGCCAAGCTCAAGTCAATATGGCTCTTAGTACTCCATGTCTAGGACCTATGGGCCTCGAGACATAATCTCCTTATTTATCCCTAGGATAGGGGATAACGGGAATCATTTCCAAAGGAAAGAAATTCCCATTGGTTGTATCATGTTCCATACTACCACATGACTACTAGATCAACTATTTGTATTAAAACACTTCCCCTTTCCAATTAAGACAAAGAGAACAATGAAACCACGTTAACTCGCTAGGCTATGCAGACTAGGTTTATTCTGGCTATAGAGTGAATCTTGTGGAGATATAAATGAACAAATGAACATTGTGGAGCGAATTCAGGTCTAAATTCAGTCGAAAGAAACCTAGAAGTCACTTCCTATTCAATAGTTTGGAGTTGGTGAATGAGGGGATACGTGTGGATAGTTCGAATTCGGTGAGTGGGGAAGATGCGTGGAGGAATAATATTGGTCAATGGTTAAAGAATATATGGAAATTTCTAATATGCCATCAATAGACGACGAAGGGAAGAGAAGATTCGTCCCTTAAAAAATGCCTTTGGCGTAACAATGAAATTCCACATAATATATAAAAAAATATTTTTTAACTAAATTATATGTAAACATATATGAAGAAAGGTGTCGAATTCCAACTACTTAAATAAAACAAACAAATAGGGGAGGCTACCGATCAAATGTGTCCTAATGTGACGGGTGGCATAACCAAAGAAAACGATTGATCATCGTCTGAGACTTCCCATTGACATAAGAAAGAGCGTAGCATGATAGCTGCCTTCCCACACCTGAAATTCTACATAATATATATTAAAATTTATTTTTTTAACTAAATTATATGTAAACATATATAATACAATTTTGTGTTAATAAAAAAAAAAACACAATAAAAACATTTATAGAAATAAATATGTTAATCAATATAGAAGTATTATAAAATAAAAATGAAATTTTACATTATATATGTGTGTGTGTGTGTGTGAACATATATATTATTAAGATTATGATTTTGAGAATGTAGGTTTCCATAGTTACTAATAATGTTCAAGCAATTTTTGGATAATCATTGTGTATGAGGGTTTTGAAATGTCCAACATTTCGAGTGGACACTCCACCCATCATCAAGGACATTACAAGATAACATCTTGAGAGTGTCTCTATATCTAATTTGAAGGAGCTATGATTAGGTTGAGATTTTACACAAAGAGACATGTTAAATGAAGCACCTATATCCCTCGAACAAATTCAAAATTCTTACATGATATAGGGGATTTTGAATTCCGTCTTTGTGAGAAATTATCTATGTCTTTGAACTCATTTGTTGCATGATGGGGGAGAAATTTGAAAATACTTACATGTAACATGATATTCATTCTTGCATTGATTTTTAAGAATCTCCACAAGATTTTCCAAACAAATCCTCTTGTGTTAGTGTTTGATCTAACCTCTTTCTGTTGCACTAGGGTTTGAGTCAGCATGGTGTAGAAATGAAAAACAAAAACTTGAGAGTATTTTTATTGATGTCTCACAAAGGAAGGTTGAATGTACTAGCGAATGTGATGAGGAAAACATTGCGGTAGATTTTAAGTGAATTTAGCAGTGAGATTAACCTAGCCAGTGGAGAAATTGGGTTGTATACCAGCTTCTTGGATTCAAAATACCATCATGGCACTTCATATGACCCACTAACACATGGAGGAAATCATATTTATTTCTCTTTAGGTGCCAAACCTAGTCCCTTTTGGAGACTCATTTGATTACATATAACATGGACCAAATTAGGACTAGGCTCCCCCACAAAATTCTTTTCAGATTCAAGCAGTATTGCGTGTGAAGAATATCTTCAAAAATGTTGTTGATGAAGGGGCCTCCAATTGTATTATGTCCATGTCATTTTGGAGAGCTATCGGTTCCCCGGATATTGTGCAGTCTAACACCATGTTGAAGGAATTTGATGGCCACACATTTAGTCCTCATGGAATCATTTTTTCCTTTTTTTGTGGAGTGAGGTGGAAAGAATGTCTCAATCAAAGTTGAGGTAGTCGATGTCCCAATATATTACAATCTATTGCTTGTGGCATAGATGGTTCTACGTGATGATGCATGTCATCTCCTCGGTCTCTAGGGTTATATGTCTTCCCCATCAAAGAAAGGTGGGCATTATCAATCAATTGGAATATTGCACGCTCGATTGTAGGAATAAAAATGGTACAAATTTCCCATTCATCAATGGTTACTCGAGTGATTATGATAGTGTTTGTGTGGATATGTTCAAGGATTCATCACAAATGGCTACATTTACCCTGACCACACCACACACTACATAAAACACAACTCCTACTTGTATGATCTCTTTGGGCACTATTGAATCACAAGGGTCCTTAGATCCTTAGGTAGTGCCTAATCCTTTAGAAGTTGAATCATTTGGAGTGAGCAGGTCACTTAGTGAAGTCAATATTGCCTCTCATGTGGTCTCTATACAAAACACAACTCCTATGTCTATGATCTCTTTGGGCATTATTGAATCACAAGGGTCCTGATATCCTTAGGTAGTACCCAATCCTTTAGAATTTGAATAATTTGGAGATAGCATGCCTCTTAGTCCAGTCAATATTGCCTCTCATGTGATACAATTAGAATTTGTTGACACTGGTTAGAAACTTCATCCTAATATGGAATATGATTAGTATACCTCACCCATTTGGGTTTTCAATTATCCTAATTCCCTTGATTTCTTGGATACTAAGCTACCTTCAGATAAGGCCATCCTATAATTCATGTCTACAGTTGATAAGTCATGTGAATATGTGCATCATCTATCATCATTTTATCTCAAAATGGAACAGTTGGTGGGTGACAACAAAAATCTTGGACAAGGGAAACTTCCTATGTCATTTAGTGAAGTGTCAAGTCTTGATCAAATTGAGTCTCGGGTTTCTTTTTCAGAACTTGTTGTTGCGCCTCTTTCGTCACCTTGGTGAGAAAACCAGAGGTGCTTGCAAGCTCAGTTGGGTCTGCTGAGCAGGACAACTATAGAGAAAAGAGTTAGGGAAAGAAAACAAAAACTATAATTAAGAATTAAACTAATAGATGCAATAAAAACTAAAATCATGAGCATAGGGACATAGAAACAAAAAGAACCAAAAGACCCATGTCACCAATGTTTGAGGCTGATCTATTGATGAAAAAAAAGCATGAAGAAGAAAGGGGACTATGAGTCCCTTCTTCCTACAAGGGAAGGCTCTTGGACCCTCACTAGCTAGCTCTTCTTACAACAAAGAAAAAGGAAAATGGTGATGAAAGAACTCTTTACAAATACACTCAATGGTGAGGTTGATTGTCCAATGTAATGGTGCCAATATGCTTGTGTCAAGGATGGAGTCCTCAAAACAATATAGGCAGCATAACATTACTTTGAATTCCTTGAGAAAATGAGGTGCATTCATGGATTTTTATAGCATTGCTTTGGGTTATTGTTTAACTGCTTTGTAGTGTGAAAAGAGGCCATTTAGGGCATTATTAGGTCTTTGACCAGACCACCAGTTGGATCCAGCCCAGATTTGAGGGTCAAATCGGCTTGGGAGCTGAACCATAAGTGGTTGGGAGGCTAACCACTTCCATAAATGCGTTGTTTAGCATGTGCACGACTTTTTGTGATAATAGTCGCGCATCGTGCGCTTGTGCGCGATTTCTACGTTCTTGTTCCACGCATGTACATGCGCGCCCAATGTCTGCAAAGCGCTCTTCAATTTTTCACTACTTTGTATAGTTTTTTGACCTTTTTGAATGTTGTGGTGTTAATTCAGGTCCATGAATGACTTCATCACTGTTTGACGATGCTGAGTTCTTGTAATCATGTGTGGACGAAATTTTAGTGATAACAGATGCCCCCTAATGGATGAGGTTAGGAGCATACATATAGCCGAAATCCATCAATGTTTCTTCTACTAAGAATGTTGTTGTAAGAGAGAGTAATAGTGTGATTGTACAGAGCAATCTGTTGGAGGGAAAAAGGAACCGATAGGACCCGACCTTCCATGAGGTGTGTAAAATATAAAACTGTGTACAAACGAGGCAGGCATGCCCCATGCTCATGTCATGTAAATCTGAAAAAACATGACTGAAGAATTGGTGTAGACAACTGTAGTTCCCTCGGGGGCGGTTGTGATAAAGGCAAAAGAAAATTCTGCAAATGAACATACTCTGAATAGTAGGTGGTGGTCGTGGTAAGAAGTAGCAGCGATTATGTGGGCATTGATAGCCCAACCAAGTTCAGAGGTCTTCAGCAAATGAGAGAAATAACTGCAATAGTCGCAAAGTAAGACCCACCGTAACACGAGAAAGTGTTGGCGTTGAATGTTATGGGGGTCAACGACAGCAGGGAGCAATGGCGTTTCACCCTGTGTCATCCAAGATATCTCATTGAGTGGAGAATGAGAATCAAGATACTGTCTCCCTTTTGGAAAATTGTGCTGATGTCGACAAAAGGGGAACGCGACTCCCAGAAGAAAAGGGATTCGTGAAATCTACTAGGTGAGGTGAGGAAGTGGCAGAGGTACATGGACGAAGTCAAGATGTGGGAAGATTCAAGACTGTCCTTGGTTGGAGGATGTATGAGATAAAAAGTGGCTGCAACCGTTCAACAAGGTCGAGTGTCAGGGGGGACAACAAGACCGGGGATAAGTTGTGCCAGAGGCGGGACAAGGTGAACAAATTTAGAGGGTAGAGGTAAGTGACCTGTGGGGTAATCTGAAGATATGGACGATGTCGGGCAAGGAAAGATGATAAGTAGTGCTCCAACCAAGGGTGACATGGGTTGCGGTTGGCCAAAAGCAAGTCGCCAAACGTGACGACAAAAAAGGGTAATGTAACGACTAAAAATAAAGGTGTTTGTACAATAAATAATGAATAATTGGGGAGAAATGTACAAATACAGAAATGGGTGCCCCAATGTGATATGGGTGGCCCATGTAGGGCATAATTTGCTTGGAAAACTGATGAAGGGTGGGGGCCCCATTGGTGAGTTTCTTTATGAGGTAGGTGAAATGAAGGTAGGTTCACAGATGGGCAAACTGATTGTGGATGAAATGGAGGGTTCATGATACTGCGGAGGTGCAGGTAAAAAAGAGAACCAAGAAGAGATAATCTGGGAGTCCGTGTGGGAAGATAGAAAAATGAGGAGAAGGAGTATGTGGTTAATTCACGACATGATGAAAGACTATCGGGACTTCCATCCCTAAAGGGTAATGAAAAACAACATGAGTGTTGAAAAAGTGTCAAAAGGTGCTATAAATGGGACAACTCATGTGAGTAAGAATGCTACTGGGTAACAGTACCGAAGATGCAAATGGAGGTGTGGGTACTGCAGAGCCGGGAATGGGGATCCTAGAGGCAATATCAGAGGGTGTGACTGGAAATGTAAGTGCGATACAGCGGGAAAGACTACATGCCAGTTTTGAGTATATACCTGAAGGGGTTGTGCCGATGTATAAGGATCAAGTACCTGTGCACATGAAAACCAAATACCCAAAGTGAACAATATCTGAATAGAATCGAAGATATGAGCATGTATTTGATAAGCGTGAATATGTGCATGCGTACCTGACCAAGGTAAAAAAAAGGTGCCCTGGGGGCTCAGGATGAAAAGAGGCCCAGGGACTATTATGATGTAGATGACGGGATGTTGATCCTGTGGCTAAAGACAGATTGAAAAATGGACACTGTGAGCTCCCGGAATGGTGAGTGGAAGTTTGGCAAAAGGCCTATATATAGTTGTAGGGCCCACATTGCCACCTCATTTGTACCTACTACAACAGTGACTGGACGAGCAGTTTTCAGAGGAGATTTGGAGATTTGGGGAGGATGAGGCATCCAATTGGTGATTAGCGAGTGTCAGGTTAGTGGTTTGATCATCCTGCATAGAAATAGGATTCCATTTTTTGGGCAGGGGCTGTATGGGGGGGTGTACAGAGACATTTAGGGGATATGGGCCCCATATGCGCGGGTGATCCGGTAATAGCCGCACATATGTGCGCGCCTATCCACCGGATATACGCTCATGGGGGCACGGTAGAGGGGATTTAAGGCACGCTCTAAGGGCACACCTGTGGGTTTAACAGGCGCACCCAAGTGCGTGTCTGTAAGTTGAACAGGCATGCACAAGTGCGCGTCTGTAGGTTGAACAGGCATGCATCCGTGTGCGCCTGTATGGTGAACATGTGTGCTTGGGAGCATGCCTATGAGGCAAATAGGTGTGCACATATGTGCACCTGTGTAGTGAAGAGGCGTGCATGTGTGCGTGCCTGTGGGTAGTAAAACCGTGCCTAGGAGGCAAGGTTTAGGTGTATAAAAATGAGTCTTTTTTATGTTGTTGATGGTTTCTTGAGCTGATATAGGACTCTGTGTTGTGTCTGTAGGTGGATGGTTGTGATGATGCCAGTGGGATGGCGAGAGCGAGACTGGTCTCAGCTACGAGACGTCGTGGCCATTGAGGGGCCAGGTGTGCGTGCGACTTTGGCAGCCTGTGGGTTGCTAAAGTTCTTTGAGTGCCCATTGATACAGGCACATGAGTATCTCTTATAGTTCCTGATCCAGATGTGGAATCTGGAGCTGCACTGCTTCCTCGTGTGAGGAGAGCAGATCCCCTTCACTGCGGTGGAGGAAGTATATTTCTTGACTGGGCTTCCCTTTCAGGTAACGCCTCTACCGGTGGAGCCGGTGTTGCCTAGGGGTACGCTGCTCGAGACTATTGGCCAGAGATATTGTTTGGGTCAGAACTTTATGTCTAGGATGGTTGTGAGCATTGCGGCTATAGATTCCCTGGCGCATAACTGTATAGCAGCGATGATTGTGCGAGTATATGGGTCACTGGCAACCCAGCGGATCAGTGGTGGCCAGCTTCTGGTGCTGGAGAGAGTTTTGGCCGGCGAGCGTTTCGCTTGGGGGTTTACGCTACATGCGAGGATGGTGGGGCAGTTGGACCACTGTCGGTCCACTGATATGGGGGAGTTTGCCTTCGGGTCCATCCTAGTGGCCTGGTTTCTAGAGAGGGTGCCGATGTTGCGCCTGAGGATTCTATTGGAGGTGCTTGGGGCATGAGATCCGCGGTTGAGGTGGTGGTCGATTGTGTTTCTTCGCCATGGTGGTGGCGACGGTGGCCACTTATCTTCTGCGGCGGCGACGCAGGTATGGCGGAAAATATCGCAGGTGATCTTACATTACCCCTATGTCGGGGTGGACTTCTAGGATGATCCAGACATGGTGCTACCTCTATGGGAGGTTTTTGATCATCGAGGTATGTTTGGTGTTGATGTGTATGTTTTTGATATTTTGTGTTTGAGATAGCAGTCCATATGTATATGATATAGATTCTGATACTATATGTTGTTTGTTTGCATGTGCATATGTGGCACCTCGCGGGCGCGAGGTAGAGTTGCAGCAAGCACCGGAGAGACCGCCGTGAGGAGAGAGACGTCAGCGTGATGAGGCCGCAGTGCGACCAGCTGAGCCTGAGAGGGCAGCGAGGAGGCACCGGTTTGATGACCCTGGTGTTGGGCCATCACATGCTCCTTCGGTGGTGGTCAAAGCTAATTATGAGGACATACGCCATCGTCTGGAGACGATACTATAGGAGGTGCCTGAGGGCATATGGTCTCACATCCAGGATGAGACTTTCTTGGAGCAGTGTGTGGGGGTGCTGCCACCATGGCGGTCCATAGTACAACGAGAAACAGTGGCTACTACGTTGATGACTGGACGACTGCCGCCGAGGCAGGAGGGGACGGCAGGGGGTGGACCACCACCTCCTGGGGCAGGAGGTGGTGGGCCGCCACCACTTGAGGGAGGAGCAGGTGGTGGTGCTCTAGAGGCACCGTGAGTGGTGCTCTGATGCATTTGATGTATATATATATATATATATATATATATTGTATATAGGCTGGTGAGCCCATTTTGTATCGAGGTGCTGCATTGGCCTGCGAATACGTGTATTTTTTGTATGTAAACATTTAGATGGCACTGTGGACCTATATATATACATGAGTATACTTTTTTATGGTCAATGTGGTGTTTACATGTTTTTGGTTAATGTTTTGATGATGTCTATTCTATGTATATGCTGTGACAGGATTGTGATATGTTTATGTATGTGTAGAGGTAGCTTGATGTGATATATGCCAGTCTAACACAATATTAGCTAGGTTATCTGTAATTTGATTCAATTGTCTTGGAATATGTGTAAATTTAATGGAATCAAAATGTCGAGATAAAGGCCTAACCTGCAGGTATTTGCAAAAGAGGCAAGGATCACGGACGTGGTACACATTGTTGAGCTGGAGAACGACTAGTTGAGAGTCGAGGAAGATGCTAAGGTGACGAATATGATGATGTTGGGTGTCGGCCAAGAGGCCAATGACAACAGTGTATTCGGCTTGGTTGTTGGTTGCTAACCCCAAGCATATGCTGCTCGAATGGAGCATTTCATGTGAGGGGGTGTAGAGAGCCCATACAGTCGAAGTGAGACTTTGTGTCCAATAGCTGGCGCCATCAGCGTAACCGATGTGGTAGGCTGGTGGAGGAAGCATCTGTCAAGAACACAAAGGATAGTTTAGACGTGAGGGAAGGAGAAAAGGATTAAAAATGCTAGAAAAGAAATAACCTAAAGTAGAATGACTACGTTTAAGCATAAAATTTCTTTAAGTATAACCCATTGACGAGTTCTTTGAGAGAGAGGCCTTCAGGGGAGACCAGGATGTATGCGCCTTTGGTGAGGCAATGTTAGATAATGTATGGGCCATGCCAGAGTGATTCGAATTTGTCATGGCCAAAGGTATCATGAGTGATATCGTAAGCCAGGACGAGGTCGCCTTCGCGGAATGATCGAAGGTTGACATGGCGATCAAAGG
Organism: Picea engelmannii; assembly: GCA_009831015.1. Taxonomy (NCBI): domain Eukaryota; kingdom Viridiplantae; phylum Streptophyta; class Pinopsida; order Pinales; family Pinaceae; genus Picea; species Picea engelmannii. The sequence continues at coordinate 1,421,249 of ML783015.1, forward strand.
TAGCCTTGGATCATTTTTTAGCTTCCTTGTTGTTCTGTAAGGAAGATCGACGATCTTCATCCAGAGACTCCAAGTTCAGAAAGTGTTGCTCCATTCGAGCAGTGTCAGGTAATAGCTCAATTGCAGTGTGGAAGGTGGGAATTTTTCACTTGATGGGAAGACTTGCCTCAACCCCATGGACTAAATGAAATGGTGTGAAACCACTAGCGGTCTTCACAGCCGTTCGGTAAGCCCATATCATAGAAAATAACATATGATGCCAATTGGTTTTATGTTTATTAACTGTGCGCTGCAACATGGTCTTGAGGAATTTGTTAACTGCCTCGACCTGTCCGTTAGACTGAGGGTAATATGGTGAGGCAAACTCGTGAGAGAAGCCTAACCGAGATGAGACTTCAACGACGATCTCTTTCTTGAAGTGTTTTCCATGGTCGGAAACGAGTTGGAGGGGTACTCCAAAGCGGGATATGACTTGGTTAATGAAAAAACTTGCTGCAGTGTCAGCGGTGTTGTTGAAAGTGGGCATAGCTTCTGCCCATTTGGTGAAGTAATCAACGGCGATAATGATGTATTTATGACCATTGATGGAGGGGGGATTACAAGTCATAAATTCGATGCCCCATTTGCAAAAAGGGCCAGCAGTAATGATAGGGTGAAGAAGAGTGGGGGGAGCTCGGGCTTTGTTGGCATAAAGCTAACATTGCTCACATCGTTTCACGGCATGAATGCAATCATGAAACAAGGTAGGCCAAAAGTAACTAGCTCGGATAATCTTTTGAGAAGTGGATATACCCGAAAGATGGCCCCCACATGCGTCATTGTGGCAGTCGTTTAAGACTCTATCGGCCTCGTCAATAGTCAGGCATCGACGAAGAATGGTGTCGATGCCCCGCCGGTATAACATGTCTCCGAGGAGAAGGTAGCGGGGGGCCTGATGGCGAATACGTCGACGATCATCTCGTGAAAGGTGGTTACCGAACTTTTGAGTTCGGAGGTAGACGAGAAGGTCATCATACCAAGGATCATCCAAAGTGATGTTCGTCAGGAAACTCGGTGTTGATGGGGGCACTGGTGGTGTCAGAGGGGAGGGTCATGACAAGTTCGGTGAGAACGAGGGCGTTCTTACTCTTAGGTGTGGAGAAATCGAGGCCGTATTCCTAAAGGATAACGATCCATCGAGCGAATTTTCCGTTAACTTGCCGACGGCTGAGCAAATACTGCATAGGGTTGGAATCTGCGACGACCTTTGTGGTACAAAGCATAATGTAATGGCGCAGTTTCTGGACTGCAAGGACAACTGCAAGAGAAAGTTTCTCTTCTTGTTTATATTTCAAGGGTGGTCCTGAGAGGTTTTTACTAATGTAATAAATGACATGCTCACGATTATCATCACCGAGCTGGATGAGGATGCCGGCTACTGATACAACTGATGCTGATACGTATAGGATATAGTCGCGATTATAGTCAGGTGCACTAATTAAAGGGGCATTTGAAAGCACTGCTTTAAGATCATCAAATGACTACTGGGCATGGTCATCCCAGTGAAATGGGATGTCGTGATGTAGTAAGTGAAGGAAACCGTGTGTGCGTATGGCGTAATCTAGGACAAAGCGTCTAAGAAAGTTAGCTTTGCCCTATAGACTCTGAAGTTGTCGTAAATTCTGGGGAGGTGGAATTTCGGTGATAGCTTGGACTTTGAGGGGGTCTATGATAATACTGCTTTGGGAAACAATAAAGCTGAGGAGGCGCCTTGCGGTGACACAGAACACACACTTGAGAGGATTCAAGCGAATGTTGTACTAACGACACCATTGAAAGATGATTCATAAATCATCGAGATGCTGGGTGCGTTTCTTGGATCGAGCTGTGAGGTCATCCAAGTAGGCAAGGATGATATTGGCTAGATCGTGAAAGATGTATGTCATAGCCCGCTCGAAAGTTGCGCTGGCATTCTTTAAGCTGAAAGGCATGACACGATATGTGAAAGTAACCCAAGGGGTAGTAAAGGTGGTTTTATACTGATCGGCGGGTTGAATTTGAATTTGATTATAGCCATAGAATTTGTCCATAAAGGAGAGAGCCTCGTGGCCCACACAGTCGTCGATAATTTGATCGATAAAAGGCGTTGGAAAGTTGTCTTTGGGACATGTGTGATTGAGATCGCGAAAGTATGTGAAAACGTGGATAGTGCCCTATTTTTTGTTAATGGGTACAGGGTTGGAAACCCATGAGGTATAGGTGATGGGGTAAATGAACCTGGCAGCGCGTAACTTGTGAATTTCGGCTTTGATAGCCGTGGCTTTGGATGGGTGTAGCGGTCGCTGTTTTTGGCGAACTGGTGTGATGTCGGGCCAGGTGTCGATGTGATGTTCGACAACAGAGGGATCGAGGCTAGGCATTTCCGTGTATGACCAGGCGAAAATATCCCTATATTCCTGGAAGAGGGCTTTATATGCGGCAATTTCCCGAGGAGTGCAAGCAGCTCCAATTGTGATTTCTTCGACGATGCCATTTTTAATGGAAATGTCGATTTTAATGGTGGGGGAAATGTTGGCCATATTGCCTTCTTCAAAAGCATCAGGGGCAGGAATGAGATTTTTGAACCAGTTGATAGGCCCTAATGGGATAAAATCCTTGGTTTCGACGACGTAAATGGGGTTTTGGTTAGGAGGCATGGGGGCCTCCTGTGGAGAGAAGAGTGCGCGATGGTGTAGCGCATCCCAGGGAGAGTCTGGGTGGTTTAAATCTTTGATTATTTCTTTGTCGCTTTGGAAGTGACGAGAATACAAGGGGTCGTGAGGAGTGATCTCAGTGATAGTGTGGTTGCCCCCTGATGAAGAAGCATGGGGAACAATGCTAGGAGATGGTGAGGGTTCACTCGACATAAACCATATATTGAAGTACTGAGGGGTACCCATGGTGGTTGGATGTAGAGTGTCTGTAGGGGAATGAGAAAGAGAGTTGGGGGGGTTAGGGGGTGAATCCTCAGACAAGTCATTGAAGAACCATGGAGGCATTGGGAGTGCCTCTGGTTCGGGAGAAATGACATGAAGAGCCTCTAGTGACGAGGTAATGTCAATGATCGCCTCTGCGGGTTGATGAAGTAGGGTCAATTGACGTTGCTTGTATTCAAGGATCATAGGACACTGGTAGGTAAAATGAGCTAATGAATTGTAGAGAGAGAAGGGGCGTCTCATACGTTCATTGAATGAAGTGGTGACATAACGGATGTCAGTGATATTTGTTCAGGAGGATGTAGCAGGACTGGGGTTGTTCTAGAAGTTCTGGCATATGGCGGCTAATGTCTACCAAAAGCATGGCAGTGCTGGGCAATGATGGGTATAATGGCCATACTCTGAACATATAGCACAAGCGTATTTGGTTCTCAACCCTTTACTACTGGAAGGGTGGGTGGTAGTGGTGGGACTAGTAGTAGTGGCAGGTGTTGGGGGAGTTTGATTGAGGGGGATCAAATTCAGTAATTTAGGTAGGGATGGAAAGTTGTTGGTTTTGTGGCCCTCTTTCTCACATAGTCCACAAGGTGGTGGGATGAGTGGAGGAAGTGGAGCAGTGGGCTCCTTCTTCTTTCTCCTGTCCCTAGTTGTAGCAGGGGGGTTAGTGAGTGGGGCGGTGGTGGGGGTAAGGATGGGAATCATCATGGGGATTCCTTCCTAGGGAGGAAGGGATGGTTGAGGGACCATCTCTGGTGGGTGTAAATACCAAACTGGGATTGTTAACACCATATTAGGTAGTGTGAGCGTTGCGTCTACCTGAAAATCTTCGATACCGGGTGGAGGGTAAAAGAAGGGAATTTGAGTGAGGGGTTGGGGAGCTGTCTCCCAAACTGGACTATGTCCTTGGGGAGAGGTAGAATCGTGGACTGGTGTGGTCAACGAGTGTCCAGGAGGTTCTTGAAGGGGGGGTTCTGCAACGAGTGGGCCGTCAGGTATGATATAAGCCTCTGTAGGAGGAAGGGTATCCTCTGTGTGAGTTTCATTAGATGATATGACACACACTTGATTGGAAGGGTGTAGGAGTGGTGGTGCTCCATGATATGTTCCTAATAAGGATGGATCTTTAAAAATCCCAGGACCCATCTCGACGAGTGGATATGTGTCATGGCTTGTGTGGATGAGAGGAAGAATGTGTTGGCAGATGGATTAGGCTCATAATGTGAGACTTGGTCAATGGTAATGATCTTCCCATTGTGGGGAAACATCATTGTCTGAAAGATAGAATATGCCACTGCCTTCATAGTGTACATGTAGCTACGACTGAAAAAGATATTATAATCGAGAGGGGCATCGATAACTTCGATATCAATGAGAATACTCTTGCCCCCGAGTTCGACGCAGACATTTTGGAAGAGCCCTTCAAGAGAGGATGGTCATCCGTCATAAGCTCGTAATGTGATGGCAGAGGGTATGAGTTCCGGGGAACCAAGTTTCTGCCATACTGTTTTGGACATGATGCATGTAGATGCACCTTCATCGATGATACACCAATGAACTGTGATGTTCCATATTTTGACTGCTATTTGAAAAGCGATCAAAGCGGGAAGATGAGGTTCTCTGCTGTTAAGATCAAAGGTGATGAGTCGCGTATCTGCAGGGTTGACTGCCCCCAAGGTGGAAAATAGTGATTTCCGCTGAGTAGGACAAGTCTGAAGGACTTCCAAGACTGACATGGCAGCTGGGGATTGTGCTAAGTTGTCTACCAAACTATAGTTATGAGCTTCCCTAGCCTATGGATTGTGGACATTCCTGCGCAATGGGATGCGAGGGATGCGAAGTGGTGGTTCAGTGGAAGGGCGAGGGATCACCAACGGGGGTCCCGTCGGTGAAGGGTTTGTTTATGGAGGGATGGGAGTAGAATCAATGGGGGTATGATACTAACGATTACGCGTTTGTAGAAGGATTTCTTCCTCACTGGTGAGGAGAATTGTACAATCTGCTGGATTGTTGGGGTTGAGGTATTGTCCCACCTGAGGTGGGGGATGCTGTGTGTCCTATTGGGTGTTTATCACACCTTGATGTGGAATAGGATTTTGTAGCACGACAAGAGGGGGTTGTTGCACGTATTGTTGTGGTGCCTGCTGAGGGGCAGGCTATGCAGGAGAATGGGGAAGACTACCAGAGTCTTTCAACCATTTGAAATCAGTGATCTAGGGGTAATGATGAGTATAATGGCCGAACTCACCACAAAGGGCACAAGGGAAGATGGTTTTAACATTGTTTCACCCTTGGCATTTATTAGTATTTCCCCCTTGGAGGTTTTGGTTCCCTTGGTTTTGGTTTCCCCCAATGGGTTGGTGCTGTGGGGGTTGATTCCCGCCTTGACCTGGGTTGTTATTCCTGTTCTGTCCTTTCTTCTTGGCATTTTTCGATGGATGGGTTGGATTGGCTCTATTCAACTGTTCAAAATTTTGGTATTGTTGAACAACAGAGGGTTGAACAAAATTCACCCCAGCATGAGGATGTGGGGGAGCCATGGGTTGTGGAGGACCAGGAAATGGGAAGTACGGATTCTGTGGTGGTACTGATCCATAAGGTACATAGGAAGGTGTAGTGTTTTCTCTAGTACTATAAGCTAATGTTGAGGGAGTACCACTGTTTGTGGGAATAGGTGGATGTATGGGAGGTGTCGACAGTGGTCCACTGATGGGTGGAGGTATAGCAATAGGGTATGGCTGTTGATAAGGGGGTGGGGGGTAATAAGAAGTGCCCCTGTATGCCGGTGGGTATTGAGGTGTGCCATACATCGGTGGTGGTTGGGGTTGTGAACCATGGTGTGTGGTGGTACCGATGAGTCCGTCAGATGAGTGAGACATCCCAGGTTTGTCTTGGCCAAATGGCATAGGTTTTGGAAGATCAGGAAGTACCATGTATAAGTACCCTGACTGTGCATAGATGAGGTCATACTGTTGGGCCTTGCTGATGGCTTCCTCTTCATATTGAGGGAAGGTGGAAGCTACATCCTTACCGAGGAGAGAGACAAGTGATCTAAGAAACCAGTCGAGACACTGTTGCTTGGTGGTTTCTGCTTTGCACAAACTACGTCACCTATGCCAATCGTGAATATGGTCAGCGATGTGTGTGGCTAAGGTTTGTTTGAAATTAGAAAGTAGTTCTAGACCATTGTTGTGGTGGATGGGTAATTGGAAGAAGGTCAAGAATGCTTTGGCCAATGACTCAAAAGTTGCGTGGGACCCCGATTTTTCTTCGACATACCATTTAGCCAATGGGCCAGTGAGTGTGCGTTGAAATAATCGCAGTCTGATGGAATCATCCATAATTCTATTGGAGGAGCACCATAGGTGAAAGGTCATGACATGGTTGGCAGGGTCATCGCCTGCCTTTCCTTCAAACTTGGGTATGTCTGAAGGTAGTTTGGTTGGCATTGCAGGCCATGTGGGATCATGCAATATAGGATCATTGGAGAGTTTGGTGAGATCCGATATGTTGAGAGAGACCAAATATGGCATCTGCAGTGGGGGGGGAAGATTAGCTCCGGCCATAGTGTATTGTGAACCTGACCCTTGAGGGGGGCTAGGTGGGTTGGTTCTCCCTCCTTGAGAGGAAGTGGGTCCCCCACTTCCATGTAAAGGAGAGCGAGTGAACGGATGACCTTGGGAAGTTTACCCAAGTAATGTAGAACCAAGCAAAGTTGATCCTAAAATAGTAGCACTCATAGGAGTGTGTGAAGGAGGTGCCAATGAGCGGGCATGACCAGATACTCCCCCTAAGATAGGAGGGAGGTTTAGCAAGCGTCGTGAATGATGGGGGTTCTGTGGTTCCCCTATGTTGTCAGACTAGCTGTGTGAATGTGTGCAAAAGGTGGTGCGAGTAATATAGAAACAAGAGCCTTTGCGTTGAATGTTTACACAATATATATATCCAAATCAAACTGTAATCAGATGTGCATCATACATAAAATGAAAAAGAAGCAAACATGCAGGTAAGTGGGTTTTGTCCGCGTGGGGGAGTCAAAAGAAATCAAATGCTCGTGTCCTAGAAGACGTAACATCCTTCCTCTCAAATAGCACTGGACCTTCCAATAGTACTCAACAGTGGGGTCTGAAGTCACTGGAAGAGAAACTAGTGAAGGATAAAATAATTGGTTATAATGAGGGGTAAAGGG
>ML783015.1:1483224-1510507 GCA_009831015.1 Picea engelmannii
GACTTGAACTCAAGACCTCTTACTTAATAAGGCAAGTTTTAACCAACTGGTCTAGCAAAACATATTGTAATGTTAAGAAGGAGGATTGGGGGTGTTGTTGTTGTTGTTGTGGAAGACGGCCTTGGAGAGCATGCTCCAAAAAAACTCTTTTCACACAAGAAAAAAATTTCGCTTCTCGATGACAACAAAGGTTAGATCTCGGTTAGCTTACCCGGAAGATGCACCTTTTCCTATCTATTTCTAATTTGCTGAGATTGTAGAGCATACGCAGATCTAAAAGAGTAGCAGCCCGGAGAAAAAAAAATACAAACCGAAATAAAATCAAAACTTTGCAAAAATTTAAAAATGCGTATTCAGACTTTATACCTCCGGATTCTGATTGTAATGGCCGTATCTTGGGAAAACGGAAACCTTTTAGAGTGAAACAAAAAGTGTTCCTGAATGAAAAGCATGCTCCAGACACAATGGAACAGTCCTTTCAGCCCAAAAATGTATAGAAATGCCAGAAAATGGAGATGAGGCAACTCGACTTCACGATCTCGATCTATAACAGGAGCGGGTCTTCAAACAGGATCTGATACCATGTTCGACAACACAGGTATTCCAACAAAGGAAGAACAACTTCAGTAACCACTCACATAACCAGATCAAAGATCAACACACCGATGTTTTCACGTGGTAAAACCCCTACGGGGAAACATCCACGGCCCCAGCCAACGTGCCCACTTGGAGCAGTTTATTAATGCAAAGAAAAAGATTACAGAGAGATTTTACAAGAGAGTTTCTCACAATCAATCATCGGTAAATGACCCTCCATGCTCTTTAAATATATATCATGGACCAATCGGGTGTTAAGCCACAGATCAATGGCCGTTAAGATCGAGGAGAGTATGAACCGTCGTATCACTCTATGTCAGGAACATATCGTGACCGTCGGATTGCCTAACTACAAATGCATACTAATGCATACTAAAGAAGCACACTTTTACCTAATGACATATAAGACCAAGTAGATCTTAACTAACTCCTAAGTGTCTAAATATCCTAACAGAGTCTTGAACGTTGAAGTCCCGAACCATGAAAGGCGCCTTTTGGTGTTAGCGCATGGTCACGAGGAAGTGATCACATGGAGAGAGGTTAAGGGAGTAGCCAATAACCTCAGCCCTTTTTCAGGTTTTGCCAATTTGAAGGACAAGGAGCCTGGGAGAGCTCGCATGCAAGAGTCCCGAAACCCTGAAACATGAAAGGAGTGTTGTTTAGAACAGAGAAGGGCATTGAAAGATGAGTGCGTGCATAGGTTTTCGCAAGGCCTGTGCCAGGGAATTAAAGGGACCTATGGATTTATTCAAGGGGTTCCAATAGGAGCCCGAAGAGGCATTTCGGCTCAGAATTTGGAACGATCCAAAGACCGGGAGGTCACAGAACCCTGCTGAGGTAGGGAAGGGTCTGCATCAAAGTGGTATCAGAGCTTTATTTTGTTTGTATATTGCAGGAAGAGGGATCCAGACGAAAAGGAAGACAAAGTGTTGAAGCTCTATGATGATTGTTGCAAGGTGCGCAACAGTCAATAGATAGTCAGAAGGACTGTAGGAAAGGTTGGAAGCACTCACGGTTGCAGAGTGACATCAACAAGTTTGCCAGGAGGGAAGAAAGGAACAGGAAGATGGTTACTAAAGGCCATGGACATGGTGAAAAGAAGAACCAACAACATTAGAGAAAAGATGAAATGGATAAAGAGCTCACTGAGATAAGGGCGAGAATGGAAGAGCTTGCACTGCGGATGCAGCCGGATGCAAAGCCGCATTGGGTATATGAATGGACCATGAAACCAAAGATGAGATGACCAGTTAAAGAAATGTTGGCCAGAAGATGACGAAGACTGTTAAAAGGATGACTGAGGTACACTGAAAGCCTCAAAGACATAGAGAAAGTGGTTCATGTGTGTGAACCAGAAGCCGGGAGAAATCTCAGTGATGATGAGGAAGAGAGATCATTTTCAGATCTCATAAACTTCCAGGAGGGCAGGGATGAATTTTCAAATTGTCAGGTGGGAAATGAAATGAGATCATTGGAGGATCTCATAGACTATCAGGAGGATAGCCATGGAAATTCATATTTCCAGGAGGGAAATGGTATGAGATTAATAGAGGATCTCATAAATTGCCAGGTGGGTAGAAGTGGACTTTCAAGTTGCCATGTGGGCAATGGAAAGAGATCAGTGGAAGGTCTCACGTACTGCCATGGGAGCAGTGGTAAAAGTTCAAATTGTCAAGTGGGCAATGATATGGGATCACTAGATCTCATAGACTGCCAAGTGGGCAGCAAAAAATTCCCAAATTGCCAGGTGGGTAGGGGAAAGGAGATGAGACTGCCTGAGAGTCTCATGAACTCATAGGAGAGTTCAGATCAGCAAGGAGTGCTGAAAGAGAAGGAATATCATAAGAGCGTTCTGATGATTGGAGGGATAAGAGTATTCATACCCAATAGCCGAGTGGAGGCTGATGCACATGATGAAGGTGCAACAGAGGAAGAAGGACAGGCATAAAAAACTGTCACGAAAGAAGAAGTGGATCAGACACTGACATTTTCCTAAGGAGATGAAGGAGATGAGCATTCAAAAGAATGGCTCAAAATTTTCAGCCAGGAAGCTGAAAAGGAGATGATTGCAGCACTGGAGCTTGTAGCAGAAGAAGATGAGAATTCACTGGAATGGCTCGAAATTTTCAGCCAGGGAGTCAAACAGAAGGTAACTGTAGTACTGGAGAGACTACAGAAGTGGAACAGGAGGAAGCAGCCAACATAGATTTTGTTTTTCTGTGTGAAGAGATTGAATCTTTGGAGAGAAGGGTGAAGGTGTAGGGCATGCAGATCCAACAAATCAAGTTGGATATAGAGGGAGAATACCAGCCCAATGAGCGACTGGAGGAAGCTAGAAATACACCAGCAGGAGAAATGGCAGAAGAAAAGTTGTCAAAGGGATAAGCTAAGAAAAAGCTTAGTGAGGAGACTGCAAAATTGAAATCTGCAGTAGAGTGGCAAGATAAGGCCACAGGAGATGGATAAGATTACAAGGGGGATCGAGTCGATCTACCCATTTGCAAGGAGGAAGTGCAACATAGAAGATTATATAAAGAAATCCAGCCACTGGAGCAGCTGGACGAAGTCATTGAGAAGATCAGGAGGCTGATGTCGAGGTCATCACAGGAAGCAATCAACAAGAGGAAGATGAGCAGAGAAGAACCTGCCATAGCAGTAGGGATGCAGCCGCAGTAGCAACAAAGAAGTAGTGGAGTGGATGAACAACTCCAAAAGAGAGCTTGGGATCCAGGTGGATTCAGATAGCCATGATGGGAAGCTCATGAGCAAGAGCTCATGAATTTTCATAGCTATGGAGTATGATGCAAGAGCATCGCTCCAATCCAGCAATGCGCCATTTAGAAAACACATCAAGCGTACATTTAATGGAAGGAGAGAGGCATAGCCCTCTCATTTTTCAAAATTTAAAGTTTTCCTTAAATGGTTGTAAGGCTGAGATCTAAATCCGATTCGGACTAGACAACCATTCAATGTAATTGAATGTAAATTAATGAGAGTTGGTGAAGATGAAGGAAAGCGCTCGAGGAGCCCCCTTTTGTAAAAAGATATTCTTTTGTTTTCACTAAGGTAAGAAGAATAGAGAGAATAGAGAGATAGGAGAGGAGAGAGAGACTCTATTGCAGTCCGAGATCGAACACATTGTAATTAGGCATTCTTGATTAATACAAACAGAACAGTTTTTCCTGCATGTCGTTGTTCATGTGGTTGTGAGTTTATGAATGAATGTCTCTATGTGTTTATGTGTCTTTTATGAATGTTGTGTGTTCATTCATGCTGTAGATGTATGTTAAGTTCCATTTGCAGGAGATAGACAAATTTTCCTATCTGTGATTTCTTTGATTTCAGGTTTGGGTTCTTTGTGGCTTCATACAAGAGGTTGCATGACAGAATACTGCGGGTTCTGTAAGCCAATGCAAGGAGTGAACTTCTAAATTCTACAGAATTTCAGACAGAGACGTGCTAGAAGGGCTCACAAGCTGAAGTTATTGACTCAAGAGGAAGCCTCAAGGTTGTTGAACACCTTGAAGGAGAAACTCTGCAGAGGAGAGAACAGAGAGGAGAAGCAGAATTGTTGAGAATTCTGTAAAGACTCTGCCAGAAGGGCATTGAGTAAATGCACATGATGCATTGAGGAGAACTCTATTTTGAGTTCAGTGAGAAGACAGAGTCACTGAATATTCTAGAGAACTCTGTCAGGTGGGCATTGAGTTGGTGCAAGTGTGCACAGAAGGAACTCTTGTTTGAGTTCATAGAGAAGAGAAGTGTCACAGGAGAAGACACTCACAGGGTTACTGAACACCCTGCAGGCTAAGAAAAGCGTGCTTGGGCAGGAAGTTCCTAGAGGGCACTTACATCCCTTCAAGGAGAGAAAGGGATAGAGACACTTTGAGGTCAGAGCCACAGATAAGCTCAAAAGAGATAGCACCATTTCATGCAAAGGTCCTGCAAGAGGTTGTAGAGTTCAAAGAAACCTTTGAGGTTCAGAGAAATAAAGTTTAAGAGGAGGAACGCCTCTTAAGAATACAGGCGGGAGCTAAGGTTATAGGCTTCATGGCAGAGACAAAGGCCAAGGCCTTTTGGAGCAAGATATTTTCCAAGGGAAAGGAATAAGGGCATGCTCAAGGTAGAGCACAACTAACGTTAGATCAGCTGGAGAGGCGAGATCTGGGTCGTTGAAATCTATGTTTAGACGCACGTAGGAAACTGCACAAGGAAGAGAAACAGATCTGGGCCGTCAGATCTAGTGCAAAGGACCGATAGCCATCAGATCTAGAGGAAGGTGCACAGAGTTTAACCTTTGGAAGGTTGCGCAAGAAAGGAGCTGAAATGAACGGTGGAGACGCTTCGTGGAGAAGTGCAAAATCCTGTGGGCCATTGGATCTCACAGAGCAGCGAGGGGAATAGGGCCAAGTATCTTCCAATACTCTAAAGCTCAAAAAGGATAGCGACCATCAGATCCAGATCAACGACAATCATTGATCTCATACAAGAGTTCCCATATCGGAATTTGGGGATTGGAGTGACAAGAGATTTTGGAGTCATTGCATCGTGAACTCTCGGTTTGTGAAATCCTAAAAAGATCTGAGCCATGATGGGAATTTGGGGATTCGGACACCAGGATATCGAGAGTGAAGAGTGGCTGAAATCACGAAAGGAGAAATCGTGAAAGGGACCAGGGTCGTCCATCAAGGAGGACACGGGGCGAGCCGGCAAGGTTTCAGGGAAATCTCCGAAAGGATGTGGGTTGTCGATCCAGTGGGATTGTAGCCATTGGTTCAAGAGGGATATGGACCATTGATATCTCAGCAAAGAGATTTTAGCATTCCGTTGACAGGGGATTCCGTTGACCCGGGTGTTCGAGAGGCCAGGAGTCGGGAGACGTGGAGTCTCGACTCACGAAATCACGAAACAATCGTGATCGTCGATCGAGGAGGACGCAGGACCGTCAGATCTGGTTTGGGGAAGGACCGGGATTTGGGGTTTCAAGAGGTAAAGGGACGAGACTCTTGAGTGTTGAAGTCTCGAACCAAGAAAGGTTCCCTTTGGCGTTAGTGCATGGTCATGAGGAAGTGATAACATGGAGAGCGGTTAAGGGAGTAGCTAGGAACCTCAACCCTTTTTCGGGTTTCGGCAATTTGAAGGAAAAGGATCCTGGGAGAGATCACATGCAAGAGTCTTGAAACCCCAAAATGCGAAAGGAGTGTTGTTTAGAACAGAGAAGGGGGTTGAAAGTTGAGCGCGTGCATAGGTTTTCTCAAGGCCTATGCCAGGGAATTAAAGGGACCTGTGGATTTGTTCAAGGGGTTCCAACAGGTGCCTGAAGAGCCATTTCGGCTTAGAATTTGGAACGATCCAAAGATCGGGAGGTCGCAGAACTCTGCTGAGGGAGGGGGTGGTCTGCATCACCTTCTAGGGGCTTCTAGACTAGTCGTAAGGGTCCTGCAACTTCACAAAGCCATATATACTCAACTGTGAGGAACCATGTGACGTACCACATATCATCGAAAATGACACGACGTGTACTATCCATCTATGATAGTCTTCCCTGCAATTACATTGTCCTTCATGTCCATAATCTTGAATCAAATTTGGGTTCCTTAACCCCACCTATGGGGATACCAGAAATTTCTACTGGACATCTCCAAGGGTTGACATCAATCTCCAATATCACTCCCCAAGGGTTGACATCACTGACAACCAACTGTCCTAACCAACTGTCCAACAATCTCCCCCTTTGGCATTGATGGAAACACTTAGAAATGACAATACTCATTCTTATGCTCCCTCTATGACCATCGATCCTCATCAATGTTTCTATCTCTCCCCCTTTGAAATCAATGGAAAATGGTATCTCTCTTTGGGACTTCTCCCCCTATTTAGACTTTGCTTGAGGATTCTCCTCCTATCTTCATGCCTCTTATCTTGATCTACGTTTTTATGCTTCTATTCCTTCTCTGCATTTCCATGCCTCTGATTACTCTCTCTCCCCTTTTGACAAAGGGTAACTTTCTCTTGGACTGCTCTCCCTAGATGAACTCTCCATGGGGATGCTCTCCCTATCTTCACTCTTCTAATCTCTTCTTTGACTATTTCTATCCCCTTGACTTCTCTACAATATGTCATGTAGATAAAATGTAGGTTTTCATGTACCTTCTTCCTTTTGGAGTTTTTGTCCATTAGTTCTTCCTTGTGTAAATCACTGACATATATAAAAAGCATTCAAAGTTTAAGCATTCAAATGTTTCATTATCAAGATCATCCATTGTCTCTGAGTTAGTCTCTAAACCAATCTGTCATGAAATCACACTCTCATCCTCCATCATATATCTGTCCAAACCTTCTAAGTGTTCTTATGAATCCATCTTTGTCCATACTATCCATAACTCTTCTACTCAACTGTTCACAATGTTAACCCATCTGTCACTATACTATCATGAAGTTTTCATGGCTGCAACTGATCATCACATATCAAATGTGTCCATTGATCTTCTCTATCTGCAAACCAATCTCTACATGTATGGAACAACCTGTACTGAAGAAATATCTGCATGAAAATAATCATAACCTTCTTCCTGTGTATCTCCCAACTGAGACTTGTGTGGGAACACTTCTTTCTTAATTGATCAATTTGTCATTTTGTACCTCTGTCATCGAACCATTTTGAAACACTTCAAATTGCTCAAAAGAGAAATATTTTATATGTAGAGTTATTTCCTAGAATCCCTCTTTCAATATTCATATTTATTGGGAGTCTCCAAGATAGGTGGCTCAAACAAATACCCGCTCTGATGTTGATTAGTCTTCCTCTTTGTCTGTAGACTCATCATCCTTCTGAACTCTGACTTCTTTATTTCATCATGTGGATCGATTTTGTACTATAATTCCTAAAAGTACAATCTCTTGGGCCCACTCTTTATTCACCTTCTCTTCTTTTCTTTCTCGCGCTACTGAAAATCGTGTGATCTTTGGGAACTATTCTTTATTTACTTGTTCTTCTTGTTTTTCATTTATTCTCCAAACCTTCATGTATATGACATCTTCCTTTTTCCCTATAGATTTGTCATAATATTTCACTTCTATGTATCTTGAGAGTGCAAACTCTAGGACTTGTTCTTCCTTTACCTATTCTTCATTATGATCTTGATCTCCTTGTTTTTGTCATACTATGTAAAGTCTTATAATTTCTAGAATCTGTTCTTCTCTCACTTTATTTTCTTCTCATTCTTTCCTTTTCCAAATATTGGTGTATCTAATATATGTTTCTTTCTTCATGGATGGCACTATCATGCTTCTACAATTCTAAGCTATATGACCATAGTTGGGGCATTTGTAACATTCAATATTGCAAGGAGCCACATAAGCACTTATTGCCTGAGTATTTCTTCCATATGCTTTGTAGTCTGCAACTTTATGTCCAAAGTTAGTACAATAAAAATAATAGCCATAAAATAAATTTTGATACCTGGGGGTGAATGATATTATTTGTGGTGTATTCCTTCTGAATTCCTGCCTTGGTTGATCATGATTGAAACTTATTTGTGGCTTGAATGTAAAGGGTCTTCTTGAAGATGTATCTTTATCATTTTTCTTAGATTATGGTTGACCATGATTCCTTCCTTTGATTGCTTTTGCATAACTCTTGCTCTTTTCTTCATTCTTCTTTTCTGTTAACTTGGAATGTTTCTCTTCATTCTCTACTATTGATGTGGATGTTTTTGTCTCTTCAACGTTCTTACTAAGCTTGAAAACTTTTACTCTCAACATGACAACTTCTTCTTCAAGCTTCTCTACTTTTTCTTCTTCTTTCTTCAACATATGATTCCTCATGACTTATTCTATTCACTTTGCTTCTTCAAGTTGGATAATCAATGTGATTATTTCATTTTCAAGTTCTCTTTCTCGTTAAATGAAATTTGCTTCATGATTATTTTTCTTTTCAATCTCAATATTTTATTCTATTTCAATGGGATTTTCTGTCTCATCACTTTCAATATTCAAATAAGGGCATTCAATTCCAAGATGTTATACTTCTTTACAATTAAAGAAAAAATACTCACCTCTATAGGCTTATTCATCATCTGAGTTGTCACCTGCTTCATTTTCTTTTGTTCCTTTCCTTGTGTAAATATCTTGTAGGCCATCCCAAAGCTCTTTGGTTGATGCACACTATCCGACTTTGTTTTTTACTAAATTAGGTAATCCTTTCATGATAAAATCCATTTATATCTTGTTGTTCCTTTTAAATTCCTTCTTGGTTGTAGTCTTCGAAGGTTTTTTCGTAGCGATGTATCCTCTAACAATTGATTTCCAAACATCATATTCTTTTTCCTATAAAAATGTTTTCATCCTGATACTCCACATTTCATAGTCCTAACCATTCTGACCATTGAAATGTGGTATTCCATTTTTATACAAAATGTTGCTCTCAGTGATCTACCTTCCAATGGTTAAACTTCTTCCTAAAGGACCTACTCTGATACCAAGTGTTAGAATACTGAGAGGGGGAGGGGGTGAATCAGTATGATCACTCAATACCACTTTTAATCACAATATGTATTATTTAACTTTATCAGTAGTATTCAATGGTTTATCATTTATGCATTCAATACATTATTGCATCATGAACAATATCATCCAGCATTTCATAATAAACAATGATAGAGAAAACATCCACAAATACACAATACACCAATATTTACGTGGAAACCCATTGTGGGAGAAAAAACAAAAATGATTTTCTTATATGTATTAAGAAGTACTTTCATAGGAAGCACCAACTTCCTTACTTTCCAGCTACAAATGGAAGGAGGCTCCAACCCCCTAGTTTCTCAGACTCCAACCTGAAGGAAACTCCAACTCCCAAATTATCTGGCTCCAACCAAAGGGAGGCTACAACCCCCTAGTTTCTCAGGCTCCAAACTAGAGGAAGCTACAACTCCTTAATTTTTTGGCTCCAACCAGAAGGAGGCTACAACCCCCTATGTTCTTCAGATACAACCAGAAGGTGGCTACAACCACCTATCCTTGCCTCGTCCCACCACCCTGAAATATAAATTTAGAAAACATGTCACTACCACTGAATCAACCACTTCCACTTTCAACCTATCACTGCCAACCTGTCTCACCAATCTGTCACAAAAAATTGTCACATCAATCTGTCTCAATCAACCTATCACATAAATCTCATCAACCAAGATAGATCTAATCACCAAGACAACTCACAACCATATGCACAATATCACCAAGACGTGCATTAATAAAAACTACTCATATCAACTCAAACCATCACCAAGATGTGCATCAAACATACCAGATCTAATCTCATAGATCATATACCAACAACACCCAGAAATTCCTCTAGCAATGCACCACATGATATACCAATATAACCAATAATGTGACTCAACATATCTRCCTCAAATCATACTCTACAACAGATATCATACATCCAATAGGGAATATACCAAACCTCACAAAGTCATGTCTCAAGCATGCTTCACAACACCACTAAGATGCAATCTCGAAACATAATCATGAACATACCTTTAACTCTGTAGTAACCCTATTGTATCTGGTCTCTGACAAACATACTTGTAGTCTCTCCTCAGATTCTACAACCTAGAATAAACATATTCTCTTTCCCCTTTTTACAAATCCATGCTTTCTTCTTCTACTACATGTGGATGTCCACGCTTTGTCCCACTGTGGCCTGCGGATGTTTGTTCCCTAATGGATATGCAACTCACGGATTTAATGTACGTGACCATATCTCTCTGAATCTCACGGATGTCCATGCTTATCTATGCCTACGTGCTCTAGCGGGAAAACCCCCCTATGGACTACACTAGGGTTCAACATGTAGGCAGATCTAACTGTCTAAAAGTCTCCTACTTTTATAAATACCCTGAATATACCCCAGATTAATACATGAAAGACAAAGTGAAAATATGAGGTAACTTTACCTTTTACTCTACGTCTGGTGTCGATCCTTTCGCATTCTATAGCTTCACTGACTACAAGCCTCCTCTCAATATTGGACTGCATTCACAAATAGATAAACAGGAAACTACAAACATGCATCTCATATATAAATCATGTGTTAGATGTTAGTATAAGACATAAATTGAATACAAATATTTGACACATCATATTTCGGGAGATAAAAAGTATTCCTTTTATTGATATCACAATGTTTACTTACAACCAGTTCGGCGACTGCTCCACGAACCTAGTCCGGGCTCCTCTTCACCAAGCTCCAACTGTGATTCCACGTATCTTTCTCCTCTCACACTTCTTCTATGGAAATGGCATAGGCTTATGATGGAAGAAAAAGGGCTAGAATGAGAAATTTTTATGCAAATCTCATAAGGTGGTTGCAATTATTTGGGGAAAGGAGGGGATCTGAAATGGGTAGAGTTTCACAGTTCTTATGCTTGGTCTAGGAATGAGACCCCAAAGCCTCATTTTATATGAAAAAAGATGTTTATTTGGTTGGGTGACGGGCTATAGGCGGTGGATCAGTTGGGAAACTACCTAATAGTCCGTAACCTCAACGAATTCCTTGAAACTTTTTAATTTTTTCAATATTTGTGGGTATACACGGGTTGTAATGGTGCATCTATCATTTGTACACGAGCTGTAGCGATGCAGTAAGCGTCTGTATGTAGGCAGTAATGGTGCAGGGTGTGTACATCTTAAAAAATAATGCTTTTAAGAAGAGCTTCTCAGTGATGGCTTGGCAAAAATAGAAAGTAAGAGGGCCTGATGCTAGGTATGCATGTATGGTGCAATTTAGGGTTATAGTAGATGCCCCCTAATGTGTGAGGTTATAAGAGAATCTGATGGCCGAAATACATTACAAATATTCACCAATGTACGAAGCGAGTGAGCCCGAGACCAGAGTTCCGGAGGTGTCATCTGCAAAAATAACAATCATCTCTCTGAGGCGGGCATACCCATGCTCGGGATGAAATAAGTCATGGTTTCCAATCAAATACACTGCAGATACATTTCATATAATTATTTAAAGTGTAGCCGTGAGAGATACACAACGGATCTACATCTCCAAATCAAAGATATACATGTATAATATCCATCTTCAAGAAGCGAATGACGCCTGATGGATGGAGATGAGGTCTTCAAAGCTCGAGCAAGTACTTCAAGATCTTCAAAACTCAGGTAGGAGTGTAATGTGAGTGTACGATATCACTACCCAGAGGTCTTCGACAACTCGTCGGGAACAAACAAGAGGATCTCGATGATCAGGAAAATAACTTCATTGATTTCAAACAAGGACTTCATTGGTATTTTGGGATGGTCGGTCATGAGTTCAAGAGACAAACTATAGAAAGGCCGACTTAGGTTGGGTAAAAATTCCCTTGGATAATAGCACGACAGATGATCAGACTCAGGTAGCATGATGTTGACATAATTCTACGATGCAGAAGGAAACACAAACTCTCCATATGTTTGGAAGGATAACCAAACGAAGGAGGACACAACTCTATGTAACGAGAACAAATTCCTAAGGTCATATTAGATCCCAAAGCTTGACGAAAAAATGGAAGAACGTGCTTTGTCCAAGGTTGACTCATTGTGCTGCCAGAAAAAGAAAATATATTTCCCGTCCTCTTTTTGGGGTATATTTTAGTTTTTTGTCTTTTTCAATATTTTTGAAGAGCTTGAAAGAGAATAAAAGAATGCTACATTACAAAGGAGGAATGAGTGTCGCAAGCATACTAGTTCCAAGTGCAAGGAACACACTAATGCTCATATCAAGGAGACATGTGCAGGAAAATGACACTTTGGAAAATTCCTCTATGGGTCAAGGTGTCAGGTCGCAGAGGCAAAGTGCTACAAGGCTTGTGTATAAGGCATACTTCAAAGGTTCAGTTGAGAGCAACATGGAGCCGGCATTAGGCCAAAGATGCAGAGATGCAAATTCAATTAGCGGGACACGATGAAACCCCCTTCAATGTATTTTTCACGAGCCCAGAAAAGGTAAGATCAGTGGTTTTTTCACATTTAGAGAGTCTGAAAAAACATAAAATAAGACTCCACTGGGATACCTTTTTCGAAAATAGTCTAGTCGGATCGAAAAAAGGGGTAAACTAGCACTGAAGAGACATCTATTCAAAACAATTTTAATGAGTGTGACACAGACAAGATCACTCGGCAATCTTTTCAATTTTAAGGAGTCTGAAAAGAGCTTAACTATGGACTCGCAACCTTTTTCTAGATTTAGTCTTCTTAGCCCGAAAAATTATAAAATCTACTTAGGAGAAATCTCCCGAAGAGATGAATTTCCCGAGGTGTACCTTTTTCATCCTTAATCTAGAGGCCAGAAAAAGGGGTAAACTCATACCAGTAGATGTTTTTCTAGACCAATTTAACGAGTGTGAAAGAACAAGGTCACTTGACGATCTTTTCAATTTTAAGGAGTCTAAAAAGAGCTTAACTATAGACTCTATATCATATGTTCTTCTGGATGATTTAAAGAGTGTGAAATAACAAGGTCACTCGACGATCTTTTCAATTTTAAGGAGTCTAAAAAGAGCTTAACTATGGACTCCGTGGGGGTTCCTTTTTCGTAAATTTAGTGCCTCGGGCCCAAAAAAGGGTTAAACTTATACCTGAGAATACTCTTCTAGCGAACTGAAGTTCCTAGAGTATACCTTTGTTTGTACAATTGAACATATGGACCAAAAAATGGGTAAACTATCGCCGGACTGACATGCCTTCAATTTTTAGTTTGGCGAGCGTGAAGAAAAACAAGATCGCTCGACAATCTTTTGATGTTTAGAGAGTCTGAAAAGGGCTTAAAGAAGACTCTTTTTTGGGAGTCTCGAGGGTGAGACCAAGGGTGATGAAACATCAGGTGTATGAGTCTCAATCTCGTAATCATGGTAGGACTAAAAGGACTCCTAAGCCTAAAGTCATTAACGACGGCATGAACACCAAAATGCAACCAGGATCTACCTAGGGAATCCATGTAGAGGTAGGATCTACCACCTCACCACGACACTTCTAAAGCAACAATGATGGTTCCGTACCGCAGTTTGGTGGGATCGATCCTATGGAAAAGTGAAAAAAACCATGAGATGAAGAAAGTGGAGGTGGAATCCTAACTTAAATGAAAAAAGTTGGGAAAACGACTTTTACCAAAGGACCTTTAAAAGTGACCTATCTCCCAAAAACATTTCCAAGCCAAAAAAGTGAAGTGTATCGTAACATCCAATGATAAACTCAAGAACCATGTTAAATGATTTTCAAGCCAGAAAAAACGACAAAAGGGTTCGAAAAAGTGGCAAAAAGGACAAAACAGTCTATAAATAGAAGATGACAACTAATTTTCACCATTGCAAATTGAGAATTAACCAAAAAGCTAAAAATACCCCTTTGCTAAAAGAGTTGATTTCGGGAGTTTCAGAGGACGAAATGAACTTTCGCTCGGACCAAGTAAGTACAAATCAACCCCTCTTTCATTTCAATACTTCCCTTATGCTTTTCTTTTAGTTTTTTTTGGGGGTACACTCCTAAAAAGGGGCGGCCCTACATGTACGTGGGTTGTCCAAGGATAGCTCGCGTATGCCTGTGGGCAGAAAACAATATACCCGCGTGCATACGCGACTGTGTCCAAGACAACCCACGTACACCCTCATTAACAAAGAAAAAATGAAAAAACAAGACCTAACTCCCTCCATGAACTTGTCATTTGATAGGATGTATGTACATTGGAGAGAGAGGGAGCATGAAGATATTGATATCTTGGTCAAAGAGGACCCTGCTACTATCACTGCATTGAAACAATGCGGGTTATGGAAGTTCTTCCGGTGTCCACTCATGAGGGCACAAGCCAGGCTGTTGAATACCTTGTTGGATTATTGGCATCCTGACATTGAGGCGTTTATGCTCGATGGGCAGTTGTTGACTCCAACGAATCAAGACATATAATTTTTGACTGGCCTCTCGAGGAGAGGGGAATCAGTCAACTTGCATTCTTTTCTCCTAGGGCCCCATAACATCGTCGAGCTGATCGGACTACATTGTGAGACAGGCACTAAGAAAGTAGGTTCTCAGGTTCCAATCCACAATATCACCAACCTACCACTGAAAGTGATAGTTTTTCTCATTGGACAGATCACTGGATCTGGGGCCTTACATTAGGCCTCTCGGGCGCACATGTATTGTGTAGTGCAGTGCTTGAAAGCACGAGTGTTCGACTAGAGCACGACCATGCTTGACTGCATGAAGAGACAACTTACAAAGTGTCATGGGTGGAGTAACAAAAACTTTAGGTTCGGTATTGTTTTGTGCTCGTTCTTCTTTGAGAGGGTACCCAGCATGAGTCCATGAGAGCTAGTACAGGGGCATGTGGCCTCCTTCCCAGCAGTGTGTAGGTGGGCAGCATTGTTGTTGCAACAGGGGGGAGGAAGGACCATAGAGGCCTTTGACAATACGTTTTTTGACTAGTGGGCATGAAAAATTATGCCCATAGAGGACTACCCCTATTCCAGAATCAACTTCTCCAGAGATCCAGACATGCCCATACCTTCTGGAGGAGAGAGAGGAGAGATAGGTACATTTTATTTTTAAAGTTTATTTAATTTTTTAGTTTCTTTTTATATATACCATTTTTATATCACTAGATTATTTGACAAATATGTATCTGTTATGTACAGATGTGGGGCCAGTGCGTCCAATAGACCTCGCGAGGACCAAGCGACATCCTCGACTAGAGGAAACACCAATAGCAGTTGTTGGACCAACAAAAGTAGCAGGGGGACCTCCAGCCGAAGAGGCTGAGAGGGTGTTGAGATGGGTGGAGTGGAACCTCACTGTTCTCAATCATACAATTCACATGGCCGAGATCGAGGATCTCCCGCCATCAATGCAGCCTCACATAGTTGGGGTGCCATAGACCTGGGTCCAACTCTTCCGACGTTTGCAAAACATCATCGTTCACTATGGCATGGCCAACAGGCCCCGTGCTTAGCTAGGATGGACCACTTACGTGATGAGGGCACTCTTTTGTATATTTTTGAGGGCATAAGCCTCGCGATGTATACCAAACATATTATTTTTTAGGCGTTCGCTCCCACCTATGTACTCAGAGACTTTTATATATATATGTGTGTGTATTTACATATTTTATGTCTTATGGATCACATTTTTACAAATGTATGTACAATGTATGTGTGTGCTTCTTTTTATGTGTGTGCAATATGCCAATCTAATACTTGATTAGCTAGAGTATCTGTCATTTGACTGAATCTCCTAGGAACATGGATATACATAATGTAATCAAAGTATCATTCCAAGAGACATACCCTAAGGAATTGCCAGTGTAGAGTAGGATCATAAACATGGTAAAACCCATTTAACTAGGAAAGAACTAGCTGAGCATCTAAGTAGACCCGAAGGTGAGAGATATCATGCAACAAAGCGTCACGAAAAAACTCTATTACTGCATTGTATTTGGCGACATTGTTTGTGGTGTCACCTAAATAGATACCTCTAGAATATAGCCACTGGCCTTGAGGTGTGAATATCCCCCAAGATGCGAAAGAAAGCCTCCAAGTGTGTCAGCTAGTGTCATCCGCGAACCCAACGAACACCTATGATTCACTTGACATTTGCCACAGTGAAAAAAGATGACATAAATAACAACACGTCTATAAAATAAAAAGACAAAAACTAATTGTATAAGAACTATACATATGTACAAGAAGTCACCCAAGGTGACCCATCTACGAGTAATACTTCTTGAGGTAGAGCCCATTTCTAGGCTCCGCCAAAGCATTTCCCTCAAATTCAACTAGACGATAAACGCCCTTCTTTAATACCCCCTTCATGATGAAAGGTCTGAACCATATGGGTTTGAACTTGGTTTCCCCCAGGGGATCCCTATCTTGGTTGTAGACTAGGACAAGGTCACCTTCGGAGAAAATCTAAGGATGGATGAACCGATCATATTGACACTTGACTCGTTGCTTGTGAGCCTTGTTGGCCAAGGCTACATCACGACGTTGCTCATCAATCTACTCAAGATATAATAAGCGTTCCTCAAGCGGTGAAGTTTCTGGAAATAAATGTATTTCCAGCTTTAGAGATGGGATATGACACTCTATAGGAAAGACTAATTCCATCCCGTAAACAAGTTGAAAAGGTGAGAAACTGGTGGCAGTCTTTACAGACATTTGGTAGCCCAATAATGCCAAGTACAACATCAAATGCCAATTTGACTTGGCAGAATTGATCGTTCGTTGTAGAATATTATTGAGGGACTTATTCACAGCCTCCACCTGACCATTCTCTTGTGGGTATTAGGGTGATGAATTCTCTTGCCTCAACCCAAGATTTGATGTTAACTCAAACATCATTTTATTCTGAAAGTGACTGCCATGGTCAGTGACAATCTCCTTCGGGATGTCAAACCTTGCTATTATCTGATTGAAAATAAAAAGAGTTGTTGTCTCACCATCATTATTGAACGTTGGTATAGCTTTGACCCACTTTGTGAAGTATTCTACTAGTATGATGATATAATGATGCCCCCTGGCTGAAGCCGGGTGGCATGTAGTATAATCAATCCCCCACTTGGTGAAGGGACCAACTGTAATGGCGAGAAACATGGGAGCGGGGTGTGCCCTCATATTCCAAGAGAAGATATGACATGGGTGGCACTTCTTGACCGATTCAACGCAATCCTTGATTAATGTCGGTCAAAATTAACCGGCTTGTAGAATCTTTTGGGTTGTTGCCAACCCATACAAATGACCACCACATGCTCCAGTGTGGCAGTCATTAAAAACGATTTTCACTTCTTCATGAGTGAGACACCGATGGAGAATGCAATCTACACCTCGATGATACAAAGTGTCATCGAGTATGAGATAGTTTTTTTCCTGATGGCGTATATGTTGACGCTCATCATGAGGAGCAGAGGTGGGGTACTTCAAAGTCTAGATATAGACTAGTATATCTCCATACCACGGGTCTAAAGATGAAATCAGAAAAAGATATCCTTTAATCGGTGATTCCTCGGGCGTAACATCACCTGATTGGACTGGAAGTTCTGAGATAAGTTCTGCAAAGACTAGTGACTTTTTGGATTTTGCGGAAACAAAATCCAAGTCAAATTCCTGGAGGATAACAATCCATCTTTTAATATTTTTGTTCATGATGCGTCGTGTCAACACATACTAAAATGGATTCACAACATGAACGACGATGGTCTTTCGAAGCAAAATATAATGATGGAAATGTTGGACAACATGCACTACTGCCAACACAAGCTTCTCAACATGAGAGTAGTTGAGTTATGGTCCAACTAGGCCTCAAATCAGGTAATAAATCACGTGCTCTTCGAGTAGTTCATTCTCTTGAACCAAGACCATACCGATGGTTGACTCTGCAGCGGCCAAATACAATAATAAATATTTATTATAATTGGGAGGCCGGAGCAGAGGGGTAGACGTAAGGGCGTGTTTCAACGCTTCGAAAGAGCATTGAGAGGCTTCGTCCCAATGGAAAGGGACTCCCTTCTTCAGTAAATGCATGAACCCTTTAGTGATTTCGACATAGTTTGCGATAAAACGCCAAAGAAAGTTTGCTTTACCCTATAAGCTTTGAAGTTGAGGGACTGTGCACGGGGGAGGAAACTATACTATCATCTCAACCTTTAGAGGATAGACCATGATCCTTGTTGTTGAAACTATGAACCTAGAAGACGAGCCGACGTCACGCAAAAACTGCATTTTTTTGGATTCAAGCGAATCCGATAGTAGCAACATCGCTCAAAGATTAGTCAGAGGTGCGTGGGATAGTCAACTTTCTTACAAGATCGTGATGGTAAATCATCAAAATAAGCCTCGAATATATGTCTAATTTCATGGAAAGCAAAAGACATGTCCCACTGAAAAGTGGCTCCAACATTCTTTAGGCCAAAAGGCATCCTATGATAAGAAAATGTGCCCCACGGATAGATAAAAGTTGTTTTATGTTGGTCTTCGGGCTTAATTTGTATCTGGTGGTATCTCGAAAAACCATCCATGAAAGAAAAGACCTTAGAGCCTTTGCATTCATAGATAATATGATCAATGAATGGGGTGGGGAAATTATCCTTTGGACAAGCCTTGTTCAAATCATGAAAGTCCATACACACACAAATCGTTCCCTGCTTTTTTTTGACTGGAACGATATTTGACACCCATTGAGTCAACTGAACGGGGTAGATGAAACCGGCTTTGAGAAGTTTCTCTACTTCAACCTTAATAGATGTTGCTTTCTAAGGGTTAACCAGATGAAGCTTCTGTCGGACTACCTTGGCGTCGGGATAAGTCATTAGTTCATGTTTGACAATTCTTGGATCGATGCATGGAATTTCCTCGTAAGACCAGGCAAAAATGTTGCGAAATTATTTAAATAAATCTGTGTAGATTTGAATCTCCTCGGGGGATCATTCCTCTCCAATGAAGACATTCTCCACAACACCAGGGGTTCTGGAGATGTCAATAGGTATCATTTCAGTGATGGTTTCCATATTACCCTCAGCATAAACTGCGTGCATAGCCATAGGATCAATAGGACAAGGCCTATATCCAGTCATAGTCAACATGAATTCTCCTGCCTCTATTCTTCTTAAATCTCGGAGGAAATCATATCTATGATGGAGATCATCCCAAGGTCTGTTCGGACCAGTCAATGCCTCTATAATTGACTCATCAAAGGGAAATAAAAAGTCTAAATAATTAGTAGTGGTGAGGGAACCTTGAGCCCATATAGGCTCAAGAACTGGATCTAACTTCTGTGTGGGAGTCGGATCGGGGTCGGTTGAAGCTTGCTGGACAATACTATATGCAAATTCTGCAGTGGACAAGGGCATGGACATTCCAGGAATCCTTCTCCCTTCCATCATAGACGTTGGGGAAGGAAGAGTCCATGGATCATTAAAGTAAGTTATATGGAATGACAAAACTTGAAATATTTCATCCCTAGGCTCGTTGGAAACAACCGATATGAGATTGACATCATTGGAAGGAGGCAGGTAATCAAAAGTACCTATAAAAGGTGGGCACAAGCTAACCCCCATGTTGATGATGTCGGGCTGAGATTTATCAATCATTGGGACTGTGGATTCCCCCAATGAAGGGTTAGGCCTGGAGAAAGACAATTGATCAATGGTTACGATTCAACCGTCATGTGGAAACAACAAGACCCAAAAAACTGTGTCAACCACTGCATGCATTGCATATGTACAACTCCTTCCTAACAACAGGTTGTAGTTGAGAGGCACATTGACCACTTCAACTTCGACTGAAATGGTCTTCCCTCCTAACTGCATGGGGAAAGAATGGGTGATTCCATGTGGTCTAAAAGAACGACCATCAAAAGCAGTAAGCAAAGTAGGTCACGAAGACAAAACGGGTTGGCCAATGGCCTTCCAACATGACAACGATGTCATGCAAGTCGAGGCACCCTCATCAACCACCATGCGGAAAATATTCTGGGTAAAATATTTTGTGGGGTGAGCCACTACTATATGAAACACAACGTGGTATGGGAGACGAGGTTTCAAGTCAGTCGTATCAAGCATGATCGTTCTCATATTATAGGTCTCAGCGGATCCTAAGGCAACTAACAGATCCTTTCTCTATGAAGGGAAGCTCCGGAGGATCTCCAAAGGGGACATCACGCAAGGTGTTTGTGACAAATCCTCCACCACGGAGTAGTTCTAGGTGGCCCTCACATTTGTATTATGTGAATCTTTCTTGAACACCCCTTTCGGGATGTGTGTCATTGTTTTGTCCATCGTCTTCTCAATCTGGAGAGGAACTGATAGTTTTTCATCTTCTTTACCCTTTTTAGCAGTGTTTGGCATTATGTAGTCCTGTTCCCTAGTTGCTATGTGAGTGTCACCTTTCAACATATAAACGTTCACGGTCGAGTGATTACTAGAAGACTGAGAGGGTCCCTGACTGCCCCCATCCGTGCTCGAAGAGGCTTGAGTTAATTTTTTCCCATGTGGAAATGGATTTGTTAACACAGAAGGTTGATGCTACGCCAATAACTTCTAGGCCTCTGCAAGCTGAGGGCACAGATGGGTCGGATGGTTTTTCATGCAAAGGTTACATGGATACTTTGAATTTCTTTTCTCTATGATGCCCCTGCCAACATTGTTGGTGGGTTCTTATCCCCCTTACCCTTCTTGTTTCGTTGTTTTTTCTTCCCTTTAGGCTGTTGGTTGGCCTTCGGGTTTGTGTACCTCTGACGTTTGAGTAGGGGGGGCATCCAAAATAGAGGTTTGGTTGGCCGCTGTCTGTTGTATCAAAAATTGTTGCAATTGATTCGACAGTTGCTCAGTGGGCTTAGCTTGTGATGAACCAACTATACCATCGGCATGTGGTCCAGACTTCTGTTTGGCCTTGTCAAGGATACACTGTGGTGCATCTGGCAAAACTTCATAGACTAAACCAGATTGAGAGTATATTAGTTCAAGCTGTTGAGCTTTCATTATCACCTCTTTCTCAGAAAACACTCCTGATGTTGCAACGTCATTGGATAACTGGGGTACCAAAGACTTAAGGAACCACTCCAGTAGGAAAGTCGGTGGGACTGGTACTTTTATCAAACTCTTTTGATGTCGCCATTCTTGGATGTGATCTGAGATATGATCCACTTACCCATTTCATCCTTTTTCATTCTCAACTATAATAGTTTCCATCTTTCCTGAAGATCTACGAGTGCCCATTTCACTGCAAGAAAAAAACCAAGGATCCATAGGAAAAAGTTAACAAGAAATTCAATTCAACAACATTTCAAATTAACTAAAATGGAGTTCCTATATTTCCTTTTATGGGATTATTGTATGCGAATCAAATAAAATCATCGGCAACTGAATTAAACAAGAGTATATCAATTCTACATTGAACAACAATGTAAACAACATAATTGAACAAGAATGATAGTTTGTTACTCTGTAGTATCGTGATATTCATTCTTGCTACATTTCTTTTGTTTCGCCTCTTTCATCACCTTAGTTAGCAAAATAGAGGTGCTTGCAAGATTAGTTGGGTTTTCTAAGCAGGACATTTGTAAGGAAAAGGGTTAGAGAAAGAAATACAAAAGAACAACTAAAAATTAAACTAAGAAATAAAACAACAACTAAACTAATGAACATAGGGACATAAGGAAAAAAGAAACAATAAGACCCATGTCACCAAGGGTAAGGTTGATATTAGTGAAAGAATACACCAAGAATAAAGAGGACTATGAGTCCCTTCTTCCTCCAAGGGAGGGCTCTTTGGACCCCCACAAATAAGCTCTTCTTACAACTTTGAAAATGAAAATGAAAATGGTGAAAGAATTCCTTTCTAATCCACTCAAGGGGTGAGATGGATTGCTCAATGAAATAATGCTAATATACTCTTGGTGAGAATAGAGGATTCCTCAAGAGAATAGTAGCAACATAACTTTGCTATGAAACTCCTTGAAAAATGAAGTGCATCCATGGCCTTTTTATAGCATTCCTTTGAGGTATTGTCCAACCAGTTTGTAGTGTGTAAAGAGGCCAATTAGGGCATTTCTAGGTCTTTGACCAGCCACCCAGCCGAATCCAGTCCAGATTTGACTGTCAAATCAACTTGAAAGAAGAACCAGAAGTAGGTGGGAGGCCAATCACTCTCATAAATGCGTTGTTTCTCAGGTGCACGGATTTTTGTGATAACAGTCGCGCATCGTGCTCATGTGCGTGATTTCTGCGTTTCTGTTTCGTGCATGCGTGTGTGCTCCCTATGTCATCATAGAGCCCTTTAATTTTAGCATTGGTTTCATAGTTTTTGACCCTTTGGAAATAATTTTGTGGTAATTTTGGTCCATGGGTGACCTCATAACTGTTTGACGATGTTGAATTCTTGTAAACATTTGCAGATGAAATTTCAGTGATAATAGATGCCCCCTAATGGATGAGGTTAGGAGCATACGTATAGCTGAAATCCATCAATGTTTCTTCTACGGAGAGTGTCATTGTAAGAGAGAGGGATAGTGGGATTGTCAAGAGCTACCCGTTGGAGGGAGAAGGGAACCTGTAGAACACAACATTCCATAAGGTGTGTAAAAATAAACTCTGTACAAACAAGGCGAGCATGCCCCATGCTCGTGTCATGTAACTCAAAAAAAGGAATGATGTGTTGATGTAGACAACTACAGTGCCCTTGGGGGTGGTTGTGATAAAGGCAGAAGATAATTCTACAGAGGAACATACTCTGACCAGTTGGCAGTGATATCTGTAAGAAATATCATGGATGTTGTAGGAATTGATAGCCCAGCCCAGTTCAAAGGTCTTCGGCAAATATAAGAAATAACTGCAATAGTTGTAAAGTAAGACCCACCGTAACATGAGAAAGTGTTGAAGTCCAATGTTATGGGGGTCAACGATAGCAAGGAGCAATTGTGGTTCTCCCTGTGCCATCCGAGATCTCTCATTGGATAGGTAATGAGAATCAAGATACTGTCGCCCTTCTGGAAAACTGTGCTGATGTTGACAAAAGGGGGACGCGACTCCTAGAAGAAAAGGGCTTCGTGAAATCTATGAGATGAGGTGAGGAACTCGAGGAGGTACATGGTCAAAGTCAAGATGTATGGAGATTCAAGATTTCCCTTGGTT
Organism: Picea engelmannii; assembly: GCA_009831015.1. NCBI lineage: Eukaryota > Viridiplantae > Streptophyta > Pinopsida > Pinales > Pinaceae > Picea > Picea engelmannii. The sequence continues at coordinate 1,506,488 of ML783015.1, forward strand.
GGGGGTATATGTGAAGTATAAGTGGCTGCAACTGTTCAACTAAGTTGAGTGTCAGGTCGACAACAAGACGTGGGATAAGTTGTGCCAGAGGCAGGACAAAGTGAACACATTCAGAGGGCAGAGGTAAGTGACCTATGGGATACTCAGAGGATATGGACGATGTCAACAAGGGTAGATGATAATGAGTGCCCCAACCAAGGGCAACATGGGTTGCATTTGCTAAAAAGGGAAGAAGGTCTCCAAAGGTGACGACAACAAGTAAATGTAAATGCTGGAAACAAAGGCGTTTGTACAATAAATAAAGAATAATTTGGGATGAGGGTACAAGTACAGAAATGGGTGCCCCAATGTAATATGGTTGGCCCGGGTAGGGCACGAATTACTTGGAGAACTAGTGGAGCGTGGGGGCCCCATGGGTGGGTTTCTTTATGAGGTAGGTGAAATGAAGGGAAATTTGCAGATGGGTAAACTGATTGTGGATGAAATGGAGGGTTCATGATACTGCAGAGGTGCAGTTAAAAATAGAACCTTGAAGAGATAATCTGGGAGTCTGGTGGGAAATCTAGCAAAATGAGGAGATTGAGTATGTGGCTGATTCGCGACATAATTTAAGACTATCGGGACTCCCATCCCTAAAGGTTTGAAAAACAACATGAGTGTCAATTGTGCAAAAGGGTGATGTGAATGGGACAAATCATGTGGGGGAGAGTGCTACCGGGTGACAGTACCGAAGATGCAAATGGAGGTGCTGGTACTGCAGAGCTAGAGATGGGGATCCTAGAGGTAAATGACAGAGGGTGTGACTGGAGATGCAAGTGAGATTCAGAGGGAATGATTACATGTCAGTGTTGATGATATACCTAAAGGGGTGGTGTTGATGTATGATGACCAAATACCTGCACACATGAAAACCAAATACCCGACGTGAACAATATCTGAAGAGAATCGAACATACGAGCATTTATTTGATAACGTTGAACATGAGCACATGTACCTAGATGGGGTATGAAAAAAAAAAAAAATGGCGCCCAGGGGGATTAGGATAAAAAGTGGCTTGGGGACTATCGTTATGTAGATGACGGGGTTTTGATCCCGTGGCTAAAGATGGATCTAAGAACGGACACCTGGAGCTCTCGGAATGTTGATTGGAAGTTTGGCGGAAAGGCCTATATACAGCTATAGGGCCCACATGGCCACCTCATTTGTACTTGCTGCTAGAGTGACTGGACGAGAGGTATTCAGAGGAGATTTGGTGATTCTGAGAGAATGAGCTGGTCGATCCAGATTTAGCGAGCTTCAAGTTAGTAATCTGATCATCCTGCATAGAATTAGGTTTTCCATTTGTGGGAAGAGGCTGTACGGAGGGTCGTATAGGGGTTTTTGGGAGGTGGCCCCCCCAAGTGTCCGAGTGATCCGAAAATATGCATGCACAAGTGCGCACCTGCCATCCGGATAGCTGCGCACAAGTGTGCAACTGTGTAGTGGGTAGGCGAATTTTGATGTGCGCCTGTGTTCATGACAGGGGCGCATCCATGCGCCCCTATAGGGTAAACAGGCGCGCACTGAGGTGAACCTATGAGATGGACATGCATGCCTGTGGGGTGATCAGGTGCGTATGTGTGCACACTTGTGGGTTAAATAGTTGTGCCTTGGAGGCAAGGTTGACGGGTGTAAAACTTGTTTTGTAATTTTTTTGATGGTCAATATGGCTAATCGAAGACCATTTTATGTGGATGCAGGTGATCATTGTGCACGATGCCAGTCGACTGGTGAGAGAGGGATTGGTCTCAGTTGAGGGATTCCGTGGCAATTGAGGATCCAGGGGTATGTGCTACTTTGGAAACCTATGGGTTGCTGAATTTATTTGAGTGCCCATTGATACGGGCGCAGGAGTATCTCCTGCAGTTTCTTATTCAGATGTGGAGTCTGGACCTGCACTATTTTCTGGTGTGAGGAGAGCAGATTGTCTTCACTGTGGTGGAGGACATATATTTTTTTACGGGGCTCCCGTTTCAGGGAACACTCCTACTGGTGGAGCCAATATTACCTAGGGATGTGGCACTAGTGATAGTGGGCTGAAGGTTCTATTTGGGGTGAAATTTATGTCAGGCTCCATTGTAAGAATTGGGGCGATGGATGCTCTAGCACATCACTGTATAGCAGCGATGATTGTGAGAGTGTATGGGTCCATTGCGACTTAGCATATCAGTGGTGGTCAGCTATGTGTGATAGAGAGGGTACTGGTCAATGACCACTTCGCTTGGGGGATTACCCTGAATGCTAGGATGGTAGGGTAGCTGGACCATTGTCGGTCCACTGATACAGGAGAGTTTTCCTTTAGGTCCATCCTAGTGGCCTAGTTTTTGGAGAGAGTGCCTATGTTGCGCCCTAGGATTTTATTGGGTGCTCCTGGGGTGCAAGAGCTGCGAATGAGGTGGTGTTTGACTATTTTTCTTCGAAACAGTGGTGGCGAGGGCGGCCACTTCTTTATGGCTAAGGTGACGCAGGTGTGGCGACAGATGTCGCAGGTGATATTGCAGTTCCCATATGCTGGTGTTGTCTTTCGGGATGATCTGGACATGGTGTTGCCTCCGGGAAAGGTTTTTGATCACGAGGTATGTTTATGAGTTTTGATATATCAATTTGTTTGTGATAGCATGACATATGTATTTGGTATAGATGTTGATACTATCATTTTGTCGTTTGTATGTGTAGATGTGGCACCTCGCGGGTGCGAGGTTGAGTTGTTGAGAGCGTCGGCTTGCCAGGAGTTGGGGAGACCACCGTGGGGAGGGATGCGGGTAAGAGAGAGGCGTCGACGTGAGGACATCGAGGCGAGACCAGTTGAGGGGGATGGAGCAGTGAGAAGATGCTGGTTTGATGACCCTGGTGCCTGGCCAACACAAGCTCCTCCGACGGATGTCGGAGCATATTTTGAGGATATTCGATGCCACCTAGAGGCATTGCTATAGGGCGTGCCTGAGGGCATGTGGTTGCGTATCTAGGATGAGGGCATCCTGGAGCAGTGTGTGGGGGTTCCACCACCGTGGTGGGTCGTGGTACGATGAGCAGCAGTAGTAAGTGCTGCTATGACCGGACAATTACCTCCCGGTCCGAAGGGACTAGTGGTGGATGGGGGACCACCACCTGAGGGAGGGGTAGGAGGTGGTGCTCTAAAGGAACCTTGAGTGGTGCTCTATGTATTTTTTGTATTTTTGTATATAGGCCGATGAGCCCATTTTGTACCGAGGTGCTTCACTGGCCTGCAGATACTGGTATTTTGTATGTAAACATTTGGATGGTACTATGGGCCGACTTATATATAAATGAGTATACATTTTGAGATCTATGTGATGTTTACATGTGTTTTCTGGATGATGTCTAATTTATATAAATGTTGTGACAGGTTTTGATATGTTTATGTATGTGTAGAGGTATCTTGATGTGATATATGCTAGTCTAACACAATGTTAGCTAAGTTATCTGTAATTTGATTCAATTGTCTTGGAATATGTGTAAATGTAATGAAATCAAAATGTCGAGATAAAATTATAAACTGTAGGTATTTTCAAAAGAGGCAAGGATCGCGGATGTGGTACACATTGTTGAGTTGGAGAACGACTAGTTGAGAGTCGAGAAGGAGGCTAAGGTGAAGAATACGATGATGTTGGGCATCAGTGAGGAGGCCAATGATGACAGTGTATTTGGCTTGGTTGTTGGTGGCTGAACCCAAACATATGCCACTTGAATGGAGCATTTCATGTGAGGGGGTATACAGGGCCCAAGCTGCCGAAGAAAGATTTTGTGTCCAATGGTTGGCGCCGTCCGCATAACCGATGTGGTAGGTGTTGATACTGAGAGGGGGGTGAATTAGTATCAATACAATTTAAAACATTTTTCAACTTATACTTAAACCATTCAATTATATCCAATGAGCAATGAACAATAGTATAAGAGTTACACCAATACACCACAATACACCATGCACAATATATGAGAAATAATCAATAGTTTTTGTTC
>ML783015.1:1514583-1532545 GCA_009831015.1 Picea engelmannii
TACTTCCTTTTTCAATTCACTTTGTCATCTTCAAAAATTCATTTCTCCTCAACCATGAGGATCCATGTGACATGCCACATACCACCGGAAACAACATGATGTATACTATCCATTCATGGGTGTTGTATATGCATGTTCATTTTTCTTCATGTCCAAATACCTTTATCAATCTTGCGGTCCAAAACCCATGACTAGGGTTGACATCAATGACAACAATCAATCTTCCAACAGTAGGCTAGTGAAGGAAGCATCTGTCAATAGCACAAATGATAGTTTAGACGTGAGGGATGGAAAAAAAGATTAAAAACACTATAAAAGAAAATAACCTAGAGTAGAATGACTACGCTTACGCATAAAATTTCTTTAAGTATAACCCGTTGACAGGTTATTTAAGAGAGAGGCCTTCGAGAGAGGCCAAGATGTATGTGCCTTTGGTGAGGCAATGTTGGATAATGTAGGGGCCATGCCATAGTGATTCAAATTTTCCCTGACCAAAGGTATCATGAGCGATATCATAAGCAAGGACGAGGTCACCTTTCTGAAATGAGAAAAGGTTGACATGGCGGTCAAAGGTGGCCTTTGATCGTTTTTTAGCTGCCTCATTGTTCTGTAATGAAGATCGACGATATTTGTCCAGGGAATCTAAGTTCAGCAAGTGCTGCTCCATTGGAGCAGTGTTAGGTAATAGCTCAATTGCGTTGCGTAAGGTCGGAATTTCGCACTCGATGGGAAGAGTGGCCTCAACCCCATGGACTAGATGAAATGGTGTGAAACCAGTGGTTGTTTTCACAGTTGTACGGTAAGCCCATAGCGTGGAAAATAACATATGGTGCCAATTGGTCTTGTGTTTGTTAACCATGTGCTATAACATGGTCTAGAGGACCTTGTTAACTGCTTCAACCTATCCATTTTACTGAGGGTAATATGGTGAGGCAAACTCATGGGAGAATCCTAACCGAGATGAGAGTTCGATGAAAATCTCATTCACGAAGTGTTTCCTGTGATCGGAAACTAGTTGGAGTGGTACTCCAAAGCGGGATATGACATGGTTAAAGAAAAAATGTGTTGTTGTGTCAACGGTATTGTTGAAGGTGGGCATAGCTTCTGCCCATTTTTTGAAGTAATCAACTGCGACAATAATGTATTTGTGGTCATTGTTGGAGGGAGGATTACAAGTCATGAAGTCAATGCCCCATTTACAAAAGGGGCCAGCAATAATGACTGGGTGAAGAAGAGCAGGTGGTGCTCGTGCTTTGTTGGTGTAAAGATGACATTTATCGCATTGTTTCACGACATGAATGCAATAGAGAAACAATGTAGGGAAAAAATACCCTGCTTGGATGATATTCTGAGAAGTGGAAATTCCCAAAATATGGCCCCCGCATGCGCCACTATGGCAGTCGTTCAAGACTCTATCGGCCTCGTCAATAGTCAAGCAATGACGAAGAATGGTGTCGACCCCTCACCGGTATAAGATGTCTCCAATGAGGAGGTAGCGGGGGGCCTAATGGCGAATACGACGACGATCATCTCGTGAAAGATGGTTACCAAATTTTTGTGTTTGGAGATAGATGAGGAGGCCACCGTACCACGGGTCATCTGAAGTGATGTGGAAGAGATGTTCATCGGAGAAATCGGTATTGACGGGGGCACTGGTAGTGTCAGAGGGGAAGGCTGTGACAAATTCGGCAAGGACGAGAGATTTCTTGCTCTTGGGTGTTGAGAATTCAAGATCGTACTCCTGAAGGATAACGATCCATCGGGCAAATTTTCCATTAATTTGCCGACGACTGAGCAAGTATTGCATAGGGTTGGAATCGACAACGACTTTAGTCTTGCGAAGAAAAATGTAATGACGCAGTTTCTGGACTGCGAGGACGACTGCAAGAGCTAGTTTCTCTTCATGTTTATACTTGAAGGGTGGCCCTGAGAGATTTTTACTAACGTAGTAAATGACATGCTCACGATCGTCATCACCGATTTGAACAAGAATTCCTACTACTGAGACAGTTGATGCTGAGATGTAGAGGATATAGTAGCGATTGTAGTCGGGTGCACTAATTAAAGGGGCATTAGAGAGCGCTATTTTAATATTGTCAAATGATTTTTTTGCATGTGCATCCCAGTGAAATGGGATGTCATGACATAGTAAGCGAAGGAAACCATGTGCTCGAGTGGCGTAGTATGGAACAAATCGCCGTAGGAAGTTAGCTTTTCCTTGTAGGCTCTGGAGTTGACGTAAATTCTAGGGAGGTGGAACTTTTGTGATGGCTTGGACTTTGAGGGGGTTCACAGTAATACCTCTTTGGGAAATGATGAATCTGAGGAGGCACCCTATAGTGATGCAGAGCACGCACTTGAGGGGGTTCAAGCGAATATTTTATTGACGACACCGTTGGAAGATGATTTGTAAATCATCCAGATGTTGGGTGCATTTCTTGGATCAAGCTGTGAGGTCGTTCAAGTATGTAAGGATGATATGAGCTAGATCATGAAAAATATATGTCATAGCCCATTGGAAAGTTGCACCAACATTCTTTAGGCCTAATGGCATGACACAATATGCAAAAGTACCCCAAGGGGTAGTGAATACAATTTTTTATTGATCGATGAGGTGGATTTGGATTTGATTATAACTAGAGAAACCGTCCATGAAGGATAGAGCCTCATGGCCTGTGCAGTCGTCGATAATTTGATCGATGAAAGGCATTGGAAATTTGTCTTTGGGACATGCATGATTGAGATCAAGAAAGTCCGTGCAGACGCGGATAGTGCCCTGGTTTTTGTTAACGGGTACAGGGTTAGAAACCCATGATGTATAGGCGATGGGGTAGATGAACCTAGCAACACGTAATTTTTCAATCTCAGCTTTGATGGCTGTTGCTTTGGATGGGTGTAGCGGTCGCTATTTTTGATGAACTGGGGTTATGTCAGGCCAAGTGTCAATGCGATGTTTGACGATCGAGGGATCAAGACTAGGCATTTCTGTGTATGACCAGGCAAAAATATCCCGATAAATTTCTTGGAAGAGGGCTTTATAGGCGTTGATTTCTTGAGGAGTGCAAGCGGCGCCTATGGTGATCTCCTTGAGGACTCCATTTTTGATGGAAATATCAAGTTTGATGGTTGGGGAAATGTTGGCCATGTTGCCTTCTTCAAAAGCGTCAGGGGTAGGAATGGGATTTTTGAACCAATCGATATGACCTGATGGGATAAAATATTTGGTTTCGACTGCATATATGGGGTGTGGATTAGGAGGCGTGGAGGCCTCCTGTGGAAAGAAGAGTGCTCGATGGTGGAGCGCATCCCATGGGTAGTCGAGGGTTTTTAGTTCCTCGAGTATTTCCTCATCACAGTGAAATTGGCAGGAATACAAGGGGTCTAAAAGAGCAATATCGGTGACTATCGTTGTGTGGTGATCCTCGGGTGAAGAAGAAGCAAGGGGAACGATGCAATGAGATTGTGATGGTTCGCTCGATATAAACCAGATATCAAAGTACTGAGGAGTACCAGTAGTAGTTGGGTGTAATATTTTTGTAGGGAAATGAATAGGAGAATTGGGGGGATAGGGGGGGAAATCCTCGGATAAGTCATCCAAGAACCATGGAGGCGTCGGGGGTGCCTCGGGTTCATGAGAAATGATATGAAGAATCTCTAGTGATGAGGTAAGGTCGACCATCGATTCTGTAGGGGGCACCGGGGTTTGAATTAGGGTCAATTGGCGTTGCCTGTATTCAATGATCATAGAACATTGGTATGTAAAATGATCTAAGGATTCAAATAGAGAGCAAGGGAATCTCATACATTCATTGAATGAATTTGTGACATAATGGATATCAGTGATTTTGAGGAGGGATGATGTAGCTGGGTTGGGTTCGTTTTGGAAGATTTGGCGTACTGTGGCTAATGTCTATTGAAATTACGACAGTGCTGGGCAATGGTGGGTATAATGGCTATATTCTGAAGATATAGCGCAAGTGAATTTGGTTCCCAACCCTTTACTGCTTGAATGAGGGGTGGTAGCGGCAGTACTGGCTATAGTGGCGAGTGTTGATGGAGTTTGATTTAGTGGAATCAAGTTCCGTAACTCCGGTAGTGATGGTCAGTTGTTGGTTTGGTGTCCATCTTTCTCACATAACGCGCAAGGAGGTTGGATGCGTGGGGAAGTGGAGCTGTGGGCTCCTTCTTCTTTCGTCTACCCCCAGCTGTGGTAGGGAGGGTAGTGAGTGGGGGTGTAGAGGGTATGTTGGGAGTGAGTATGGTAATCATCATTGGGATTCCTTCTGTTTGGGGGGAAGGGATGGCCGAGGGACCATCTTTGGTGGATGTAAATACCAAACTAGAATTGCTAACACCATATTAGGGAGGGTAAGCATTACGGCTACCTGGAAATATTGTACACTTGGTGGAGGGTAAAAGAAGGGGATTTGAGTAATGGCTTGGGGAACTATTTCCCAAACTAGGATATGTCCCTGGGGAGAGGTGGACTCGTGACCACGTGGAGTTGACGAGTGTGCAAGAGGCTCATGAGGGGGGAGCTCTGCGACTAGTGGGACATCAGATATGATAGAATCCTCATAAGGAGGAAGGGTATCTGCTATGTCAGTTCCGTTGGATGATACGACACATACTTGATTGGAAGGATGAAGGAGCGGTGATGCACCATGGTAAGTTCCTAACAATGATGGATCTTTGAAAATCCTGGGACTCATTTTGATGAGTGGGTATGCATCATGACTGGTGTGAATGAGAGGGAGAATGTTATCGATGTTGGCAGAAGGGTTAGGCTCATAATGTGAGACTTGGTCAATGGTAATGATCTTCCCGTTATGGGGGAACATCATCGTTCGAAAGACGGAAGAGGCAACTACCTTCATAGTGTACATGTAGCTACGACCGAACATGATATTTTAATCGAGTGGGGCATCGATAACCTCAATGTCAATGAGAATGGTCTTGCCTGCGAGTTCTACGGGGACATTTTGGAAGAGTCCTTCAGGAGACGATGGTCTTCCATCGTAAGCTCATAAAGTAATGGCAGATGGTATGAGTTCGGGGGAACCAAGTTTCTGCCATACAGACTTGGACATAATGCATGTGGATGCACCTTCATTGATGATGCACCGATGAATTGCTATGTTTTGAATTTTCACTAGTATTTGAAAAGCGATTAGAGCGGGGAGTCTAGGTTCTCCACTGTCGAGTTCAAATGTGATGAGGCGAGTATCTGCGGGGTTGACTACCCCCAAGGCAGAAAGTAATGACTTCCGCTGAGTGGGACAAGTTTGAAGGACCTCTAAGACTGACATGGAAGTTGGGGATTGTCCTAAGTCATCAACCAAACTGTAATTATGAGCTGCTCTAGCTTGTGGGTTGAGGACATTCCTGCATAATGGGATGCGAGGGATGCAAAGCGGTGGTTCTGCGTTAGGGTGCGAGATCACCAATAGGGGTCCCGTTGGTGTGGGTATTGTTTCTGGGGGAATGGGAGGAGACTCAGCGGGTGCCTGGTATTGACGATTATGTGTTTGCAAAAGGGTTTCTTCCTCACTGGTGAGGAGGATCGTACGATCTGCTAGATTGTTTGGATTGAGGTACTGTCCCAATTGTGGTGGGGTAGGCTGTATCTCTTGTTGAGTGTTCATCACACCTTGGTGTGGAATGGGATTCTGCAGCATGGTTGGGTGGGGTTGTTGCACATATTGTTATGGGGCCTGCTGAGGGGCGGGTGGTGGTAGAGGATGTGGTAGACTGCTTGAGTCTTTCAACCGTTTGAAATCGGAAATTTGGGGGCAATGATGAGTATAATGACCAAACTCACCACAAAGGGCACACGGGAAGTTGGTTTTAACATCATTGTTATTTCTCCCTTGATGCCTATTGTTGTTGCCCCCCTAGGGGTTCTGATTCCCTTGGTTCTGGTTGCCCCCAGTAGGTTGGTTCTGCGGGGGTTGATTTCCGCCTTGACCTGGGTTGTTGTTGTTCCTGTTTCTTCCTTTCTTTTTGGCATTATTCAATGGGTGGGTCGGATTTTCCATATTCAGCTGTTCGAAATTTTGATATTGCTGAACGGGAGAGGGTTGAACAAAATTCACCCCAGCATGAGGATGTGGGGGAGCCATGGGTTGCGGGGGACCAGGAAATGGAAAGTATGGATTCTTTGGAGGTAACAATCCGTAAGGTACATAAGAAGGGATGGTGCTTTCGATAGTAATATAAACTGAGGTAGAGGGGGTACTAGAACTTGTTTGAATAGGTGGTTGTATGGGGGGTGCCGACAGTGGCCACCTGATGGGTGGATGCATAGCAACAGGGTATGGTTGTTGATAAGGGGGTGGGGGAAAATAAGAGGTGCACCCATATGCCGGTGGATATTGAGGTGTTCCATACTTTGGTGTTTGTTGGGGTTGTGTACTGTGGTGATTAGTATTACCAATCAGTCCGTATGTTGAATGAGACATCCCGTGTTTGTCTTGGCCAAATGGTTTTGGGAGATCAAGAAGTATAGTGTATAAGTACCCTGACTATGAATAGATGAGGTCATATTGTTGAGCCTTACTAATGGCTTCTTCTTCTGATTGAGGGAAGGTGGAAGCTACATCCTTATCGAGGAGAGAGACAAGCGATCTAAGAAACTAGTCAAGACACTGTTGTTTGGTGGTTTCTGCTTTGCACAAACTACGTCACCTATGCCACTCATGAATTTGATCATCGATATGTGTGGCTAAGTTTTGTTTGAAATTAGAGATTAGTTCCAGACCATTGTCATGGCGGATTGGTAATTGGAAGAAGGTAAAAAATGCTTTGGCCAAGGACTCGAAAGTCGCATGGGACCCCGATTTTTCATCTACATACCATTTGGCTAATGGGCTAGTGAGTGTGCGTTGGAATAATCTAAGTCTAATGGAATCATCCATGATGTTGTTGGAAGAGCACCATAGGTGGAAAGTCATGACATGATTGGCAGGGTCATCCCCTGCCTTTCCTTCAAACTTGGGGATGTCTGAAGGTAGTTTGGTGGGCATTGCAGGCCATGTGGGTTCATGCAATATAGGATCATTGGTAAGTTTGCTACATCTGGTATCTTAAGAGAGGCCAAATATGGCATCAGGAGTGTTTGTGTAGGATTAGCTCCAGCCATGGTAGGAGGGTTTTGTGGATCTGACCCTTAAGGGGGGATAGGTGGGTTGGTACTTCCCCCTTGAGAGGAAGTTGGTCCCCTGCTTCCATGTAAAGGAGAGAAAGTGGACGGAGGACCTTGGGAAGTGGACCCAAGTAATGTGGAACCAAGCAAGGCTGATAATAAGACAGTGGCACTCACTGGAGTGTGAGAAGGTGGTGTTGATGAGTGGGAAAAACCAGACACTCCCCCTAAGATAGGAGGGATATTTAGCAAGCGTCTGGAATGACGAGGACTCTGTGGGTCCTCTATGATGTTCGACTAGCTAAGTGAATGTGTGCAAATGGTGGTGAGAGTAATAAAGAAACAAGAGCCTTTGTTGTAATTTTTTTGAACTTAGCACAATATATATCTAAATCAGCATGTAATCAGAACTGCATCATACATAAAGTAAAAGCAACATATATGTGGATAAGGGGGTTTTTTCCACGTGGGGAAACAAAGAAAACAAATGCTCGTGTCCTAAAATACGTAATGTCCTTCCTCTCGATTAGCACTAGACCTTCCAATAGTACTCAACAATGCGGTCTGAAGTCACTGAAAGAGAAACTAGTGAAGGATGAAATAATCGGTTATAATGAGGGGTAAAGGGGGCATATCCTGAAAGAGCTGGCGATATTTCCCAATAGCCACACAAAATCTGATCAAGGTGAAATTGCAACCCACAATTGCCACCTCGGTAGATGTCCTAAATTTTGGTCACTAGGTACCTTGGTCAAAGTGCGACATTTAGATTTTCAGCCTAAGAAATGGGTCACGGGCTGGATCCCATCCAAGAGGTGGGTGCCTCAAGGGGGGATGCACAAAACAACCAAACCTTGGCCTTCAACCCTTCACGGGTATCTCTCTGCCTTATGGTGTTAGGAACACTTGACTTGGAGGATTTTCAGTTCCCCATTTGACAACTTCTATTGTTTTGATAATGAGAGAACTAGATAACGAGGATTTGTTTGGATGTCTATCCCCGAAATCCTACCTAGATTAAAAAATTTATTTTCACACCTCCTGTGGAGTAAAACTTAGCGAGTTTTTAGAAAAAAATTAGATGTGGTTGTTCAAGAGGTTGGGGGTGTGAACCAACCTCGTTGAATTTAAAATGGGAGTGGATAGTTTCATCAAAAAAAGGGTGGGTTGTTTCGGAATCCCTTTGGAGGAAACTTACTTTGACCTCCATGTTTTGAGAAAAAACTATGTGAGTGATAAGTGACTTTTGTGTGTGAATGAGTGAAAGTGTGCCAATTTTTTAATGAATTAGGTGTCACCTTGCTACATGTGGACTTCGCTTGGTCCTTACAAGTGTTGATTACCTAATTAACTAAATGCCTTTGGTACAACCTTGTGTAATTCAAAAGTCCCTAGGAAGCTAACATGTGGACGTGTGGGTCCGTTACTATTCCTTTAACTCCCTATTTTGATTTAATCTAAGAAAATCTTTGAAAATATACTAGATTGTGATCATGTGGGTATGTGTGGGCCCGTTACAAGACCTTTAAACTTCCCTAGTGATTTGATCTAAGAAAGTAAATTTCAACACTATTCTATCTTTGTAGCATGTGGGCATGTATGGGCTCATTACAATCTTAAGATGTGTTTGAAAAAATAAACTAAGAGGAGTCCCAAGAAGGGTTGTTGTCCTCTCCTAAAGGTTTTAATCTTCTTAAGGGAGATGAAATTGTCCCACAATATTTTTCTGATTCTCAAGGTCGCTTGGAGGCACGAGAGAAGAGTATACTAAGTGATTGCTATCCAACTTCTAGTCCCAATGCAATTTATATGTGATTACAAATAATTTCCAACTTATATATTTATTCAAAGCAAGCCATCCATGTGGCAAAATGAAAGCAACAAGAGGAAAAAATGATTTTAAACCTCCTAAGTGCCTATGTGTTTTGACTAATCCCTTTATAAGAATAGGGAACTAAGTGTGGTGTAGCTTAAACATGCATGAAATCACTTTTAACAAGGCTAGGGACCTTCCTCAAATCACAAAAAAAAACCTTACAATGTGTAATTTTTGCACAGGTGCACGGGTCTTAGTGGAGACAGAGGCGCATTGAGCGCTTGTGCGCAGACCAAAATGACCTCTTGGGTGCAAGTGCACAGAATAGAACTGTGACTTAGGCGCATGTACGCATGATGCACGTCTATGGGCCAGAAAACCCATGCACGATAGACACACGCCCGTGAAGAAAAAATTCAGATGGAATTATCTCAATTCAACTTGGAATAGGATGTTTTGCAGGTCGACTTGGACCGGTTAATGCACCTGCAAGTTAAATAAACCAAAAGAAGAGCTAGAAAAACCCAAATGGGGTAGGAAATTGATACATTTCCCTAGTGGAGTCACCAATCTGTTGCGCCTCTTTAGTCACCTTAGTGAGCAAAATAGAGGTGCTTGCAAGCTTAGTTGGGTTTGCTAAGCAGGACAGCTGTAAGGAAAAGGGTTAGAGAAAGAAATATAAAAGAACAACTAAGAATTAAACTATTAAATAAAACAACAACTAAACTAATGAACATAGGGACATAAGGACAAAAGAAACAATAAGACCCATGTCACCAATGGTAAGGTTGATATTAGTGAAAGAATACACCAAGAAGGAAGAGGACTATGAGTCCCTTCTTCCTCCAAGGGAGGGCTCTTTGGACCCCCACAAATAATTTCTTCTTACAACTTTGAAAATGAAAATGAAAATGGTGAAATAATTCCTTGCTAATCCACTTAAGGGGTGAGATGGATTTCTCAATGCAATGATGCTAGTATACTCTTAGTGAGAATAGAAGATTCCTCAAGAGAATAGTAGCAGCATAACTTTTCTATGAAATTCCTTGAAAAATGAAGTGCATCCATGGTATTTTTATAGAATTCCTTTGAGGTATTGTCCAACCAGTTTGTAGTCTGTAAAGAAGCTAATTAGGGAATTTCTAGGTCTTTGACCATCCACCCAGTCGAATCCAGTCCAGATTTGAGTGTCAAATAAACTTGCAAGATGAACCAGAAGTGGGTGGGAGGCTGACCACTGTCATAAATGCATCATTTCTCAGGTGCACAGATTTTTGTGAAAACAGTCATGCATCATGCACAATTTCTGCGTTTCTATTTCACGCATGCTCGCACGCTCCCTATGTCGTCATAGTGCCCTTTAATTTTAGCATTGGTTGCATAGTTTTTGACCCTTTGGAAATGCTTTTGTGGTAATTTTGGTCCATGGGTGACCTCATAACTATTTGACGATGCTGAATTCTTGTAACCATTTGCGGACGAAATTTTAGTGATAACATCTTTAAACATTGAAATCAACTCTTGAAGAAATGTTTTATTCTTATGAAGCCACCTTCAACAGAAAAATTTTAAGTGACAAATTCAAAACACTTCTCAAGACTCCTTTCCCCTTACATCCATTAATGTATAAATATGCTCGAGCATCAAAGGTTGTTCCACAATGAGAACCATCATAGAAGAAAAATGAAATCTCCTTATAAATGAAGTAGCATCCTATACCTCCTGAACAAGTGGAAGTAATGAGTGAGAGAGATTCATCATTTTCTTTGCAGTGAACACAACAACAAGGATTGTTAATCCCCCTATCTTTTAGGTTTGTTTCTTGGGGATTTTAGAAAGGTTAGGCTGAAATACATAATCCAAAAATAGGAGCTACAAGACCTCTGTAATCAACAAACACTACCCAGAAAATCCTAACATCCTTATAATTGGAAAGAACAACAAGGAACAATAATTTCATAAATTGATTAGAGAGGGAGTAGCGATAGGGCTTGAATCAGAAAACAATAGGTAGGATACAGATGAAATAGGGATTTAAAAAGGTAGGATAGGGCTTGAAACTAGCTGGAAAAACCACAGTCTATAATATTTAAGGATGACAAGGGTGTTTTTCTACATCAGCGAGATCAACAAAGCCTTGGGATTCTCCAAAAAGTCATTTTTTTCATACTTCTATTTGGCAGCAATGATGAGTTTGTGATAGTAGGCACATTCCTTGGCCAAATCTAGTTATTTATCTTATCAACAAGAGAAATTATAGAAATTAGTGTTGAGGGGGAAAAAATATTTGTTTTGTTGTGTCAGGCCTAATGGGATTATCTTGTAGGACCAACTTGGAAGCCAAATGGAGTGAAAGTTACATAATTTATGGAAAATAGTTCCTCATTTGTTCCAGTTGCACCAAATCCTTTGCCTCAAGATACTTCTTTGTCACTACCTAGACCATTCCCTATTTCCATCGATGGTACAAGTGGCCATAAAGAATGCATGAATGTAGTATTTCAAGAGACCAAGATGAGAGAAAATGTAACTGCAGGTCTTAAAAAGGTAACACACTAAGAGTTGACATGATGACAAACAATTGCCTAGAAGGGAAGAAATCTACATGATTAGCTTGTTCCTTTCTATTGCATTGGAGCCCGATAACTTTAATGACTTTACTGTACAAAAAGCATCTGAGGATAACTATTTATGAGTTCGAACTTTGTTAGGGTCATAACCCGCACATAGGTAGATCAATATATTCGGATGTAATAAAGGTCAATATTAATAAGGCCTTTCAATAAAATAGAATAAGGCGGATGTAAGAAGACCTAATAGAAGCTTCCTCTTCTAGAAGGATCTTCCTCTAGATACTTCTCTTGATAGACATATTTAGTATAAATAATGGTCGAGGGTATGAAAACCCTAGCTTGGAGATTATTGTAATAGAGCGTTGCTCGATTGGAGGTTGCCTCCTTGAAGAGGCATGTGAACATTGCTTTCTGAATCAAAGTGTTATTTATGTTGTTGTTCTTATATCATTTCTGTGTTATTGTGGAGATTATGTTGGATATATTATTGTTATTCTACCATTTCTAGCATTTTATTTATGTTCTGCATATTTATTATATCTGGTATCTTGCAAGTGGTATCAGAGCACTTTCCTTGGCATAAATTGTGGTATTTTTTTTTCAGGGTAGAGACGTATTCCGACGTCTTTAAACCACAGAGATCTGTCATTACGCGCATAAACCCGCGGTTGAGGGATTGATACATGTAGGAAATACAAGTGGTTCTTAAGCGCACATCTATTGGCCACCCTTGTAACCCCTGTTGGTACCCCTTCGAGTGGTAGCACATCAGACAACACCTGTGTATGGATCGACCTAGATTTTTTGAAGCCCTTTTCAGATAAACCTATTGGCCACCAGACTACTATAGTGTCATCAAGAATAACACTCGGGAAGATACTCTCTAGTACTTGGGTAGTCAGATAGTACGGCTAAGGGTATGGTCTATCCTCCTTAGTTAGTTCCCTGAGATATTGGGTCGAGTACTACTGTTGGACCCCACATGTATATTAGAGAGCTATAGCACAGGGCAAACCCTTGTCTATAGAACCCTTGAATACCTAACCCTTGGGGGATAGAAACATAAACAAATTAAAATAGACCAGATCTATTGTCGCGCAACTGTGTTCGGGTTGCCAAGTATATACACATCTCTTTCTGGTTAAGCATTTGGGGATTTCATCACTGCAGTATTCTTGAGACCTGCTCTATTGGATTCATCTATCTGCCCTTATCACATTCATCCATGTCATTTTTCAGAAAAAAAAAATTACCCCACCCGCCCCTTTTCAATTCACCCATCCTCATGGCCCATACCCATAGCCAAGACCTGGAAGCTCGCTTCAACACCATGCAATCTGGTTTCCTAGAAACCCAAAAAGAAGTGAAACAACTCAGTGCTACTATTGCCTCCATCGATTCATCCATCAATGCTACCATAAATACAACCATGCAATCCTCAATGGAGAAAGTCAAACAAGAAATGACCACCTAGCTTGAATCTGTCTTTGCATCACTCTGCACCAAACTGAAGATCCCTACAGATGACCATTTCTCTGAAGCACCTCCAAATAATGAAGGCGAAACTTCCTCCCATTCCCATACCTTTTAGTCCCATCACTTTCAACATGACATACACCTTCCATGGGTGGATGTGACCAAATTTCATGGCTCGGACCCCACTGGTTGGGTAACCAAAATGGAACATTATTTCTCTTTATACGACATTACAGATGACTTGGCCAAAATCCGGTATGGCGTTCTCCATCTAGATCAAGAACGTTGGGAATGGTGGCAATGGAGAAAAACTTCCCGTCAAGGGTATATTGCTTGGACCCAATTTGTGACTGAGCTTTATGAATACTTTGACATGGACACCAACCATTTGGGTCATTTGACAAAGCTGAAACAATCCAGAACAGTAGAACACTTCATAGTTGCCTTTGAGTGCCTGGATTTTCGAACAGAGGGCATGACTGATGCTTTCTTTCGAGAGTGTTTTATTATTGGCCTCAAGGAGGAGATTCGGGCCCATGTCCTCATGGCTCAACCCTCAACTTGGGTGGAGGCTACTAAAAGAGCTAAAGAAGCACAACAGGTTGTATCATCTCAAAACTGAAAACCCTCCTTTATCCCTCACCCTAAACCCGTCACTCCCACTACTCCCTCTTCCTCATTAAAAATCCAAAAATTGACTAGGGATGAAATGGTTGAACGCCAACTCAAAGGCCTTTGTTATAATTATGATGACAAATATTTCCCAGGACACAAGTGTAAGGAACAAAAGATTTTTATGGCCATCTCTGAGGATATTTCAGAAGAGGATGTTGAAACTCCCCTTGTGTCTAAGTCACCTGAAATCACTGACATAACCCCTCCCTCAGACCCTCCCGAAGTAGAACCCATCATTTCCCTCAATTCTCTCACTGGCTTTTCCGCTCCCCAAACCCTCAAGTTAATCGGTTACATCAACCATCGGAAGGTCATCATTCTGGTTGATAGTGGAAGCACCCATAATTTTATTCATCCCAAGAAACTCATTGCTACATCCATGCTGTCAATAATTTCCAAATCATGATTTCCAATGGTGGTTCCATGAAATGTGGAGGGCGTTGTGAAAATGTGCGTCTCCAAATCAGTGACTACCACCTAAAATCCCATATGTTTGCTATCAACATGGGTGGTTGTGACATTGTGTTGGGTGTAGACTGGCTAAGAACTTTGTGTCCCATTCTCATGGATTTTAAGGCATTAACCATGCAATTCGACTAGGAAGGCCACCAATATAAATTCCAAGGCATCACTATTTGTTCACCCGAGGTCATTAGTTCCCATCGCATGGAAAAGCTTCTCAAAAAAGGTCATTCTAGTGTCATTGCCCAACTCCATGCCATTCAAGCAACAAAGACACCCCCGGTGCTGCATGACCTCCAAGCTCTCCTTTCTAAACATCAAATGGTATTTTACACTCCCCAAGGCCTCCCTCCTTCCCAAGGTGTTCATGATCATTCCATTCCCCTTGTACCCGGAACCCTTCCCCCTAATATCCGTCCATATCACCACCCCTTCTCACAAAAAAATGAAATTGATAAAATGGTCCAGGAACTCCTTAATGCAAGCGTTATCTGCCCTAGTACGAGCCCTTACTCTTCTCCTGTAGTCATGGTCTTGAAGAAAGAATGTTCTTGGAGAATGTGTCCTGAATTTCGTTCCCTCAACAAACTGACCATTAAAGACAAATTTCCCATTCCTGTCATTGATGACCTCCTGGATGAATTGAGTGGCGCCCAATTATTTAAAAAACTTGATCTTCACTCAGGATATCACCAGATACGTATGAAAGAGGCAGACATTCCCAAGATGACCTTTCGCACTCATGAGGGCCACTATGAGTTTTTGGTCATGCCCTTTGGCTTGTGTAATGCCCCCTCCACCTTCCAAATCCTCATGAATCATGTCTTACGTCCCTTTCTCCGTCATTTTGTCTTAGTTTTCTTTGATGATATCCTCATCTATAGAAAAACCTGGACAGACCATCTTACTCATGTGGATAAAGTTCTCCATCTCCTCTCCCAGCACCAACTTTTCTTGAAGCAGTATAAATGTGATTTTGGTGCCTCAGAAGTATAATACTTGGGTCATATGGTTGGAAAGAATGGCATCAGGGTGGATCTGAAAACGATTGAAGCTATGCAATATTGGCCACACCCAAAGACTCTCAAAATCTTGCGTGGATTTCTGGGCTTAACAGGGTATTATCGCAAGTTTGTTAAGAACTACGGAAAGATTGTAGAACCTCTCACTGCTATCCTCAAAAGAAACTCTTTCACTTGGACTCCAGTTGCTGCTCAAGCTTTTCAAACCTTGAAGACAACCATGTGCACCACTCTGGTTCTATCCCTTCCTGATTTCAAAAATACCTTTGTGTTGGAATGTGATGCCTCAGGGAAAGGAATCGGCGCTGTCCTTATGCAAGAGGGTCAACCTTTGGCCTTCACCAGCAAGCAACTGTCTGAAAGGAATCTAGGAAAACCCATTTATTAAAAGGAAATGTTGGTTATTCTGCATGTCATTGATCTGTGGCACCCTTATCTCTTGGGGCAACACTTCCAAATCAAGACCGACCATCAAATCCTCAAGTACTTTTTGGAAGAACGCATTTCCTCCCAGGAGCAACAAAAATGGGTGACTAAGATCTTTGGTTATGATTATGAGATCATTTACAAGAAGGGAAAAGACAATGTAGTGGCGGATGAACTGTCTCGAAAATATGAAGAAGAAGGATCCATTTTTTCTCTTTCCTTCATTGTATCCGATTGGCTCCAAGCTATGTGCTAGGAATGGATTCAAGATCCCAAAAGTTCACATCTGATCCAACAATTGCAAACCAAGGCTCCGGCTTCCCTAGGGTACTCTTGGCTCTAGGATGAGCTTCAATACAAAGGCCGTTTTTATTTAAGTAAGAAATCAAAGATTAAATTCACAGTACTTTCTGAGCTTCATGCTACACCCACAGCGGGGCACTCAGGGTTCACCAAAACATATGACAAAGTCAAACGTTCTTTTTTCTGGGATGGTATGAAATAGGACATCCATAATTTTGTCGCTGAATATGAGGTGTGTCAATGCAACAAGGGAGAAACAATCAAATCTCCGGGCACACTACGTCTGCTTCCGATTCCACCAGCTATTTGGAAGGATATCTCTATGGACTTTATTACCAACTTACCCAAATCAGGGAATAAATCAGTCATAATGGTGGTTGTGGATTGCCTTTCCAAGTATTCTCATTTCTTCTCTCTTCAACACCCATTTACTGCATCCACGGTGGCTCAACTTTTCATGGACCAGGTCTTCAATATTCATGGCATGCCGCACTCTATTGTTTTTTATCATGACCCAACTTTCACAAGCAATTTTTGGCAACAAATGTTTAAGCTCCAGGGCACCCAATTGCATCTCAGCACAGCTTCTCATCCCTAGACTGATGGTCAAACGGAAGTTGTCAACAAGTGTTTGGAAACATATCTGAGGTGTTTTTCCTCTGAAAAACAACATCAGTGGGCTCAATGGCTACCCCTATTCGAATGGTGGTACAACACTTCCTACAATACAACTACTCGCATGACTCCTTTTGAAGCGGTATATGGACAGAAGCCACCTTCAGTTCTCTCATACTTACCGGGTACCTCGAAGGTCCAGGCGGTTGACCAAACACTTACAGTTTGAGAGGATATTCTTCATACCCTTAAAGAGAACTTGGTCATGGAACAAAATTGCATGAAGCAACAAGCAGATCAAGGTCGCTCTGAATGTCAATTTGCAGAAGGGGATCAGGTGTTTCTGCGAGTGCAACCATACAAGCAAACTACCCTCAAGGTTGAGCATTGTCAGAAGCTAGCACCCAAATTTTATGGTCCTTATACAGTTCTCGAGCATGTGGGACAAGTCACATATCAGTTATCTCTACCCAGTCAAGCGAAGCTACATCCAGTTTTTCATGTTTCATGCTTAAAGAAGGTGATTGGAACTAGGTGCCAAATTCAAACCAACCTTCCTGAGTTAGTTAAAGAAGGATCCATTTGGCTACAGCCAGAAGCCATTTTGGACCAGCGTGAGCATCTCCTGCATCAGAGAACCAACAAGGAAGTGCTAGTCTAGTGGAAAGATACGAATCCAACAGATGCCACTTGGGAACCAGCTACCATTCTGCAACAGTTTCCACATCTCAAGTCTTGAGGAAAAGGCTGTTTTTAAGGGGGCAGACATGTTAGGGTCCTAACCCACACATAGGTAGATCAATATATTCAGATGTAATAAAGGTCAATATTAATAAGGCCTTTCAATAAAATAGAATAAGGAAAATGTAAGAAGACCTAATAGAATCTTCCGCTTCTAGAAGGATCTTCCTCTAGATGCTTCTCTTGATAGACATATTTAGTATAAATAAGGGTCAAGGGTATGAAAACCCTAGCTTGAATATTATTTTAATAGAGCACTGCTCGATTGGAGGTTTCCCCCTCGAAGAGGCCTATGAACATTGCTTTCTGAATCAAAGTGATATTTATGTTGTTGTTC
This sequence comes from Picea engelmannii, assembly GCA_009831015.1. NCBI lineage: Eukaryota > Viridiplantae > Streptophyta > Pinopsida > Pinales > Pinaceae > Picea > Picea engelmannii. Next base: position 1,532,174 of record ML783015.1, read on the forward strand.
TTATATCATTTCTGTGTTATTGTGGAGATTATGCTGGATATATTACTATTATTCTTCCATTTCTAGCATTTTATTTCTATTATGCATATTTATTATATCTGGTATCTTGCAAACTCATAACCTCTTGGAGGAGTATTAAAGGATGCCCTATAATACTAGCGCAGTTATAGGAAAAACTCAAGTAAGTTCAATAAATATGTTTGTCTAAATTAGTGCACCTAATCCACGAGGATTGAAACCAATTACTGCAATGAAACCTAGGGATGGTTTTCCACATTTTTGGATGGACACCCTAGTAAACATGTGTAATATCCCTAGGGTTTTAGGGCTTTGGAAAAACTAGATTGGATAAACTAGATTCTCATTTCATGT
>ML783015.1:1534450-1545188 GCA_009831015.1 Picea engelmannii
TTTGGCCACATGGAAGAGATAAGTAGTATGAATTCTTGAACCATCCCAACAACCAATCTGAATACATCAATTTTAATATGGAAACAACAGAAAATGGTTGACTACCTTTTTCTGGATGTCTTGGCTTCTAAGAAATATGATATATCCATGTCCCATCAATTTTATCAAAAGAAGACAAATACTAACAGATATCTCAATGATAAATCTCACTATCATCCTACACAAAATATTGGCATCATCATTACTATTGCAACTCAAGTTTTTAATGTTTCCAATGAAGAACACTTGGACTAAGTAATAAAACATATCCTTGATGTGTTTAAGAAAAATGGCTACCATGAGACCAAATAAAGAAAGTCATCCACAAAGCACAACAAAGGAAGAGACGGACACATGATAATAAAACACAATGCTAGGATTTTCGGGGGGCAAACAATTTGGCCGAATCGACCATATTGGAAAATTTTCAAATTTAATTCATCGATTCGGTCGAATTTGGTAACTATGGCCGAATTTGGTCACATAATCCAATTACCCGCAATTTGTTTGTTATTATAGAAGCAGTTTTTAACATAAATACACCATAGTTAACCCTAGTATCTACCACAACAATAAACAAATGAACATGTGCTTAAAGGACTCCTGTAAAAACTCTAGTCCTCCAGAATGCCCTTGTTGTCCTTCTGTCAGCTCCCCTTTGTCCTTTGTCTGCACTATGATGACAAATCTAGGGTTCGACCCTTCTCTAGGAAGAAATTGCAAGGTTCAAACCTCCTCACAAGGGTTGCTAGGGATGGAATGACACCTCAGAACCTCCTTTCAAAGCTGGAAAAACCCCACCAAACCCTCAAGCAGCATCTACAAGGATTGTAGTAACCCTCGACCTGTATGGTAGTGACAATGAATCTTCCTCATCTCAACAACAGAGTGTGGATTTCTAGCCGGTAAATTATGCTCCTTCAGTGCACCTTTCTGCAACCTCTGAACCTTTGAACAAGCACATATAGGTATTTTACTTTCCTCCCAGCTGACCTCAATGCATTAAAACATGCCAAATAATGTTTGTAATGTGAATCCTATAAATGCATTAATATTTATTCAATAAAATGTTTCCTTCATTTATTATAATTATTGGATAATGGGATAGAACATTAATTTGATGCTCGATAACCAAGACAATTTTGAATTTTGGGCAGCCGGGGCAGAGACTACGTGTAGAGTATACACAATATATTATTAAAAAAATGTGACTATCTCCAAATTATATAATAAAAAATTGTTTAAGACATGCAACTCTTTTAAATTTTAGAATATTTCGATTGGCTAATACATGATGACATGGAATTTGTATTAGGGTTGGTAGGACCATTTTTCAACCAAATTTCCCCTAATGTGTTCATTGTTTATTTACTCTGCAACTATTGGATGATAATGATACATTGATATAACACTTGCATATTGTGGTTAAAATTGATTGAATTGCTCTATTACTGATTCACCCCCCCTGTCATTAATTCAACACCACCATATTCCATCTTGGAGGACTTTCTTCGTAGTGGTCTTTCCTCCAACATGACCCCCCGCAACTCCACTATGTCACTCCCATAGTATGTCTTGTCTTTCATGATCTAAGACACATCCCTTGAGGATATTATCTAGGCCCAACTTATACAATTTCCCCATAATCAATTGATAGTCCGTTGCTCTAAGCACCATATGAAGTTTCTGAGTTACGGAGTACATTTCTGGGCAGGATCATGTACTTAAGAATATTGCTATGTCTTCCATGTATACTTGTATGGCCTCAACCCAGAACAGGTCTACATCTAGGATTTGATCATCAACTACTCTACCACTTTCTCCTGACTCTAATCTAGACAGGTGATCGAGCCCTACATTTCATCTTCCAGGTTTAATGATCACTTCAAATGAAAATTCCTAAAACAGTAACAACCATCGACAAATTCTTCCTTCCAGAACAAGTTTGTTAACTAGATATTTTAATGCAGAATGATCAATAAACAACTTAAAATGAGATCCTAACAAATAATGTCTAAACTTATGTAGAGCGTAAATCATAGCTAATCCAAACCTTTATGTGGTTGTATAGTTGCGTATAACTTGCGAAAACTTCTTGATAGCAAAATAGATAGGATGATCCATGACTCCATCTCCTAGTTGTGCCAAGATGGATCCCAGGGAAATAGCTGATGTGTCTACGTTCACATGAAATTTGTTTTCCTAGTTCTGGAATATCATAATAGGTGTTTTGCTAATATTTTCCTTCAGGACATCAAATGCTTTATGACACTCTGGAGTCCACTGGAACACTTTGGATTTCTTTAGTAGATTTTCTAGAGGTGCAGTAATGTTTTCATATCTTTTGATAAACCTACGATAATACCATGTTACCATGTGTGCCCCAGCAAGGAGCACAATTTCTTAGCGCTCGTAGGTGGAGGCATGTTCACAATAACTACAACTTTGGTTGGGTCTACCGGTACTCCTTCTCGAAATACTATGTGGCCTAACAAATTTCCATGTGGCACACAAAAGATACACTTTATGAGGTTTAACTATATCTGCAATTATCTAGATCTGTCAAACATCAGACATAATAGCGCTACATGTTCCTTCAACAGACTTTATATCGTCTAATCATCCATATAAACTTCTATAAACTTGTGGATGAATTCTCGAAAAGTTGTTATTACAATCTGGGAAAAAAATGCAGGGGCGTTCTTTAGGCCGAAGGGAATCACATTATATGAAAATGACCCCCATTATGTTATGAATGTGGCCTTATTTTTGTCTTCTTAAGTAATCCTTACTTGGTGATACCCATAAAATCCATCTATAAATGAGTAAGATTCTTTCCCCGCAACTTGTTTTAGCACCTCTATAGTAAAAGGTGTTGGGAAAGGGTCATGCACACATGAAGAATTAAGGCTTCTGTAGTCTACATAGACCCTAATGTCCTATGTGCCTTTCTTTCTCTGGATGACTATTGGTCGAACCCATTATGCTTCTCCCACTGCAAAAATGAGTTTGGCTTCCAGCATCTTGTCTATTTCCCTCTTAACCTTCTCTTTCACTTTGGGGTTAAGGTGATATGGTATATTCCTTACACACTTTGATCCTGGTTTTAGTTCAATTTTAATCTCTCCAATAGCTCCTTTAATCCCTTTTAGCTCTGAAAATGACTTTGGTAACATGTCCTCATACTCTCGCAATAGGCTATGTATTTATTGGCTAGTTTTCTCATCCCATTAATATCCTACCATAGCTATCTTAGGTTTCTTTGTGGTCCCTATATTGACTTTGTGCAACTTTAATGGATAATTATAAGAACCATCAGTTTGGTTGGGTATAATGTTTTGTATTTCTATGCTTCCTTCTATTTCCTTAATGGATAAGTTTCTCAATTCTTCTAAATCATTCGGTTTTCCAAATCCTTCTCAATATTATAGAATTCTATAGGTCTCTTGTTCAAGTTTAGGTGAAGGTTAGACTGAATTTCTTGGCTATGCTTTGCACATACCACTAGGTCTGATTTCCGTTCACTAGTATCTGTAAAAATGAATTCTTTAATTCTTTGCAGGACTGCTTTAAGCTCAGGGCACTTAATTGTAAACAAGAATTCCTTGCAAAATTGATCTACAAACGTTTTCCAGTGGCTGGTCTTTCTTATGGTTTCTTCATGTGTGTACCAAGATTTCGGTATTGGACCTAGTGAATGGGGAAATACTTGAAACCACAAGCGAGGTGGTATTTTTGCAACTTCCCACTGTCTCACGCATTATTCAATATGTTCTTTAGGATAAGACTATCCATTGAACAGTTGTACAACTTGGAAATTCATCTACATCTTTGATTCTAGATGCTCCTTATCTTGAAATCTATATCAGATAGCTTGCTTCACATTGTCCCAGTTCTCAACCAGGTCTTTGTGATTAGTCCACCATCTGGCAGGGGTGTCCTAGAGGGATAAATACAACACTGAGATCCTTTGATCCTCTGCTATATTTTATTCCATGCTGACCAAAAAACTATCAAGTTCTAAGGTACCATCATATATCGAGTGTTCTATGACCTCAGTTCCAATCCATATAGTTTCTATGACAATTGCGCATCTTCTTGAAAATATTTCATATGAACCTTGCTGCCAACTATCAAATTCTAGTTCTGAATCTTCGTCCACTAATTGTATGCTCCTCCAACTTACTGATCCATCAGCAGTAGGATTCATGTAGTCTTTTCTCATTCCTACTATTACAGTGTGCAACTGATCCAAGTCTTCTCCCTCCATATTATTGTCTGTTGGCTACGTGTATCGAGGGCCTACATATGGATCCAAGGGTTGAACTACTTTTATTCTGCATGCCTCAAATTTCATCGTGTATTTATTTAGGTCAATCACCACATAGTTTTCATAAGCCCAATCAATACCAATTAGTGTGGGATAAGGGTCCTTATCCCCCATGATTTCGATCACCTTAAAATCATCTACAGGCTTCACTCCCACAACATCTATTTCCACATTCTCCAGTCTTCCTATTGGAAAAGTAAAAAATTAATTGGCCATTATTAGCTGGATTGGGGAATATGTCAGTTGGGGTTTTCCTAATGCTTCCCAAGTGTTTTTATAAAGTATATTAACATCAGATCCTAGATCTAACATGACATCATTAATCTCAAACTCATGTAGTTGGGCTTCTAATCTAAACTATTTTCTAGTTCGTACTTTCCTTCTTTGTACTCTCTGAGAATTCTTCTCAGGAAGATTAGTCCTTATTCTCATTTCTGGAGATTCTTCAGTTCCTAGGACTAGGTATAGTGCATTGTGCAACTTTTCTATCAACTGGTCATTCCTGAGAATATCATAAAATAACTGAAACCAAAGGTCAACTACATTTTGTGACTATTATGGTTGTCTCATCGGGACTACAGGGTTTCTGGATGCAAGAGGTGAAGCAAGGACTTGCATGATCTTAGGGTAAACAATAGGATAAGGGGGTTTCTCTTGCATCTCAGGGTCAGAGATATTCTGAAATACTTCTATGGAATTTTTAAAGAATAGCTTATGTTTTAGGGGATCATACCTGTCCTCCTTAGGTGCCTCTTTCTAGATCTGAGGTAAATTATCAGCATCTGCACCAGTATTTTCTTCTCCTCGAGTAATGATATTAAGGTTGGGAAATTTTCCTCTAATAACTCTCTTTATCTCTGAACTGATGAGGTTAGTTCCTGGTTGATGTACCTGGTCTTCCCATTTTTCAATTAGTTCTGGGTAGTCTTCAGTTGCATGCCCATTGTTTCTGCAGTTAGAGCACCATGGTCACCTTGGATAAGGACAATCTCTAGCCATGTGGCCTTGATCATCACAATTGCAACATATACTTGGTCCTCTTCCCCTAGTCCTTCCTCCTATGAAATCTCCTCTAGCTCCACCTCCTCAACCGCTTCCCGGTCCCTGAGGGGTGTCATTCACCCTGAATGATTTTCGATCCAGTCTATCTGCAAGTTCATCCAACGCTCTACATTGATTTGTAGCATGTTTGGTATATGCGCAAAACTCACAATGCACATTATTCAGTACTTTTGAATACTTCTGAATATTGGGGCATTGTCTTGGCCCATTCCCATGGATTCGACAAATATAGAAATACGCAATTGATGGCGCTGCTTGATTACCTGGAAAAGCATGATATGGGGTTGGGGTATGGAATGGTAAATTTGTGGATACTTGTGCAACTCCTCCGGTGGGTCCTGGTGAGGGTCCCATTGGACTCTCAGAAGGTCCCATTCCCCTCATCCGTGGACATTTGTTCACCAGATGTCCTTTTGCGTAGCATCTGGTACACCAGACTTGCGGTCATCATGGTCTGTGTATCGTCAATTCTTGAATCTTCTCTATAAGCATTGATATTTTCCCTTGTAGTTGCACCAAATTTTCATTTGTTGGGGGTTTGGTCACTCTTAGGCTCCCCAAATATCCTTTCATGGCTTTAATATTCATTGATTGTTCCAAGGCATCTGTCAAAGTGGTTATCCGTTGTTGCGTTAACGTAATCCATGTCAAAGGTAGCAATCCCTGGATATACCATTCTCTTTGATGTTATTCATGGATCGGATGTGCAAACCTCCCTATATCATCTTTAAACTTCTGGCTATATTTCCAGGCTGATTCACCTTCCCTTTGTTGAATTTTGCACAACTCAGATAGAGCTTGTCATTCTGACTGAGGTATCTTAAACTCCGCTATGAACTTTATCCGTACCTTTTCAAGTGTAAAATCTTGACCTTGCACTCTCGGTACTCCTAGCTCAATGTCCTTCATGTACCATTTGAGAGCATGACCTCTCAAAGTAGTATGGAACTCAACCAATTTATTCGCATCCAGAGCACCTCTCGACCTTTAGATTGCTTCACATAAGAACCAATGTTTCTCAACATCCTTGTCTCCTTACTCCAGAATTATGGGTATCGAGAAATCCAACCTCCCGCATTACCATCCATTGTTGATATTACTGCTCCAACCAAAATAAAACCTAACAGTCATGATTGTCATCTACCAGGGGCTCCCAATATCTTCCCAGTATTTGCGCTTCCCAGTTGTGGCTAACTGACTGACTGTAATGGAACAGAAATAGCATAAGAAGGTAGTATAGAATTTACCACTTGTATATAAGACACTTGGGGTATGGGTGATTTGGGCTTGGTGCCACTGGCTTCAAGACAGGTTTCTTTGATATGATGGGTCTCGTTCTCATCCTCTGGAGCGGTCTCTTCAGTCGAATTCCCGATCTTTCCTGACATTAGGGTTGAATCTTCTACCTCTTCTTCAATATCCATGTCGACTTCCTTTTCCCTTGCTTCTACACCTTCCTCTCCTTGTCCGCCCTCTTGGGGACTTCTTTCTCTCTGTCCTTCTCTCTCACTTAATATTTGACTCACCATTCTTTCCTATCTTTTCATATTTCACAACTCTTCCATCTGTTCTTCCTCTACTTCTTGGACTGTTTTACTGCTTTCTTTATCTTACAGCACCACCACTTCTCAACTATGGAGGCTATTTTCAAGGCTCGCTCATACCTTGAGTCCATATCTTATTTCTCCCCTGTTTTTCAAAGAACCCTCTTGCCTCTCTCAATCCATGACTCCGCCCCAGACTCACCCCACCCCAAGAGAGGGTGTTTACACTGCCATCTAAGTCGGGGACATAGTCAGCATCCCCTCTTCCATCAAGAAAACCTTAATCCATATGGGGATTTCTCTCAACAGTATTCCCCTTGCATATTTCTTGAAATCCACTTTTTCCCATGAAAACAATTGGTGATTCTTAGTTGTAAACTCGATGATGTATCCGTCCAGTGTTGAATTGACCTAGAAATTGATTTCTCGCGTTACTGGACGATCCATCCAATGAAGTGCTGCGATATTTTTTGTATCCCAAGCGCAGGTCTTCTTGACTCATTCTTGGAATTATGGAGCTTCTTGGAGCCTATCTATCCAGTTGAAAAGTTCTTTCGGGAACTTAACCTAGAATATCTCATACTGGTCACTCAATCTTTCTGAGTAAAAGACTACCTCCAGTGTATCTTTCACAAATTTTCCTCTCAAATCTACTTCTTTCCATATAAAGAGTCACAATTTCTCTCCCACCACTAGTGAATATTAGATCTGTGAATCCACAGAATCATTCTCCCTACAGGTTCCCTCTTAACCTAGGTTCCAGCAACGAAACCATTTTGTTTACGCAAAATCAATCAGACCAGGGTCCTTCTCAAGTTACCAACAAAAGGCACCGAGTAGTCTAGAGCGCTAGCATTTTCATCTCCTCCGAAGAGAATAATTCTCACCCCGAAGAGAAACCAAGATAAGAAGATAGGGAAGTGAAAGGAGAATACTTAGGTGGGTTTCCAGAACCTGTTGACGGGTGAAAATGATCGCTCGTCAACTAGAAGAGAAAGTCTGGTCTGGGGTTATCTAATTAACCCAAGCCGTTTGGATTGACTCACTCTGATGGGTTTAATGGCTTCGTTGTCCAATCTAAAGTCCTAAGGAAACAAACAAATAAATAAAAGAAACAAAATAACTCACTAATTACTAATCACCGATATATATGTACATATAAATATACAACTTATTTTAAATAATATTTACACATAGAACTGTTTGTCTAATTTATATACATGTTATACAATTTATGAATTTTAATCTGAACTCACTAAAATCAATGTAAAAATGGCTCTTTTGATGAAAGTAAATAAAGAAAGAAAAATGAACTATTTCATTTTGGTTTGTTTTTTATCTCTATGCATCTATAAGATTAAATATCAAAATACTATGGAAACAGAATATGTAGACAACAAAAACTAGACCACATATAAGAGTTACTAAAACAAACAAGCAAATAAAAGGAACACACTAACCTATAAATGACTTGGAGAGCATGCATCCGACGTTTGTATGATCATGAATCGTAAATCCAGTCTGCCCACGAGACAAATATGCAGTGCACCTTCACACTGTTTGGAACAAACGCCAAATAGTATATTGACCGTTGTATTTAAATGACAAAACGATAGGATGAAAAATAATAACTGTGATATATAAGACTGCAAGTAATTACACATAATATAAATCCGACAGTAATGACCTTCTTTTAATCACTCAACGAAATTAAGATAAACCTTATCATTCGAATTGAATAATCATTCACTATTTTCATATAACTGAAGCATAAAATTCTGAACTGCATGAAAGAAATTATCTTAACGAAATAATAATCCATGAAGACGAAAGCTATCAACAATCATCAAATTATTAAGATAAACAAATCATGGACAACAACAATATTTACAAGTAGCTAAAGCAGAAATGTAAACATATATTATATCCAAATTTGAGTATAAGTTGTCCACAACTATCCCCGGGCCAAGATGTCTTTGTTTACAAAATACGGGGTATTTAAAGAGTTTATGAAATCTGATCTTCCTATTACTTAGGATAGAATCAGATCCCATGAGATCAGAATATTACAAACATAGAGGGCCTACAACCACTCATAACTGACTTGTTTGCTATTTCAAAAATTAATAAAAGGTTTTTTTACAAAATAAACATAAAAGAAATACTAATCATCTAAATGAAAAGTCAGACATGTTTCTCCTTAGATGATTAGCATGTAGATAAACCATATCCTAAAAAACCAAACAAGAATAAGTTAGAAGATTTCTCATAACTAAATTATGATTGTTTATTTAAAAGAGACCTTATTTTTAGAAAATGATAAGCTACAGGTTTTTGTAGCTAGTTAAAATAGTAAAACAAAAATAAAAAATGAAGATGAAATCCTTTATTTTTTAATAACATAATCAAAACAAAAAGTCTAATTACTATTCCAGCAATTTGCCAAAAAAAACATCTAATAAATCCGAATTTATAATGGAAATTGGTTGAGTTTTTTAATGATTGTGTTATCCAGCCTGTTTAATCCTCTACTTTGATAGTGTTCATAGTCTTTGACAGTTGCAACAATTATTCAAAGGCTAATGTATAAGATCGAAAATTCCACTTTGGCAGACATGTCATTTTTTGCCAAAAATAGACAAGAAGCTTTATCATTTCTACCTTGCTGGCACCTTCAAAACTGGAACAAAGCACTAAATCTGATGCTCTTAATTATAACTTTTATTCATAAACCATCCTCGTGCAATTTAGAATGATAAAAATTGGATCTGTGCAAAAATAATTCCTATGTTCCCTTCTCTGCGTTTTCGATGGCTAAAGAGTCAAATTTCTAATCTGTAAACCACGAAAAACTTTTCTTTTGGCGGCTAAGAGTCGCTGTGAAAACTCACCTAAGCCACCAAAAGTTCTGTTTTAAAACTGGCTTTCAGAATTGCAAAATGCATTTTCTCTCATCTTGTTGATCTTGAATGCTGCTCCTTCAGGCCTTCTGCTATATCCTCCTCTGCAATTTTTTGAAAATATCTGTAGTAAAATAAAAATTGCTTACCTCAACCGAAACAGAAATTCTGAGATTTTGACCTCTAAAGGACGAGCTGTATCTCTGGAACGATCCAATTTCTGGGGAAACTATTCACGATGAAGGTAAAAGGGCTCATTTCGGTTCTGGGTTTTAAAGGGTTTTGTCTAATTTGTAGCAGTTTGCTCAGAATCTCTCCTACAAAATTGTGTCTCTGGAATGCAATTACGGGATTGAATAGACTGTAACAAGAAGGATTCAAGACAACTGTGGGTTTAGATGGTAGAGTTAAGAATAGACAACATGATTTTTGGATCTGATAGCTTAGGGTTATTGAAATGAAAATTCATTCAATAATAAATGCAAACCCAAATGGATTTCCCAGATCATGGCATGATATCCTCATAATCATTTTCAGCAGTATTAGAAAACATCATGATGTGTGTACTTCTACAGTTGCGAGCCTAACGGGATCGTCTAGCCGTTTGAAAAAAATTATGCGTTTTTGGTGACTAACAACACCTTGCGCCTTCCTTTTTAGCTGCCGAAACTGGAAACTTTCTTTGAACTTTTATATTCATGAGCTCAAATCATTACTTGCCACCACTGGACCATTACTCCTGGGCTTCTTATTTAATAATTAACCAAAGTTTATAATGTGCCCAAGCAATTTGAAACTGAACCATCAAGCCATTAGAACAATAATAATTGTATTAACACAAATAAATTTTCCCAACGACCATT
>ML783016.1:26250-37320 GCA_009831015.1 Picea engelmannii
CATTTTTGATTGCTGAAAAGTTGGGTCCTAGTTCCTTTCGATTGCAGAATCTTGAAGGGCAGCTTGACACCTATCCGGTGAATGGCCAAGCCCTGAAAAGATACTTTGCTTGATTACTACCCTTGTATATTATGTAAATATTTTTTTTGGTTTTCATTTTTTTGTTTTCTTCCTGTTTTGATTTTGATTTGGATTGATTAATTTTTTGGTGTTTTTTGAAAGATATGCATGCCTGTGTACTGAGCAATTTAGATTCAGATCATGGGAAAATTTCTTCGCTGAAATAACTTCTGAAAGACTGTACGAACATCAGTGATATATTTATAAAAATGATGTTTATGTTGGAAAATTTTGTTGTTTGAAAGAAGTTTACTGATTTCAATCTCTGAGCAAAGTTTGTCATGATCATCTATTATCTTTTTACGCTGTCCCTTTTCCATAAAGGAATGACTCAAAAAGGATATCTCCCTGTCATAGCAAGTTGTTTTAGAAATAAAACATTTCTGGAGCTGAATAAAGGACAGTGTCAATTTTTTTTGATGAGGTCTAAAAATATGAAAAAATATACCAAGATTTTTCAGTGTCACCCCGCTCAGCTATACATAAAAGAAAAACAAAATAAAAATGTCAATAAGAGCTGTGGGAAGTGTTTGTAAACCCGCCGGGATACTGAACAGGTCCGCTGGTAGCGGGTAAATGCAAGCATGGTGCCAAGACAACTTCGTCGGGGTACTGAACAGGCCCGCTGGCAGCGAAGCAATGTTGGGTAAATGAAAATTTGTAAAAATTATAAGAAACCTCTTTTAAGTCCTTTATTCTGATCTAGAACTTCTTGACAGGATACAGACGTCCGAGTGGGTTAAATGGAAACCTTGTCGAGGCTATGGACGCCTGCTGGTAGCAGTGGACATGCCAACAGTATTGAAGATTTTATCATTAATATCGTGACTTGCTGATCTTAAGACTATTATTAGTTTTCGTCTTTTAAAACATCGCTGGAAAAGATAGTAAATGATGATGTTTGTACGATTTTCTGATGGTTGTTTTTGAGTTGAATTTTTCTTTGTCGTCCTAATCTGAATTTGTTTCTTTGGACAGAGATAACTGCTTATCCCAGTGTGTCGCCATTGTTGGCAGCCAATTCAATTTTTTCAATTGCCCTTAAAGCTGCCTACACCTATGTCTCTTGAACTTCAAATTTCTGTCGCATTTTGCAAACAGAAGACATTTTTATTTCATGCGACATTTGCAATTGGTTTTGATTTATTTTTTCACAACTGAAAGCGTGAAAACCCCTTCATCACTATTTGGACTGTCATGATCTACTCATTGATATTCTAATTGGTACTTACCTTTGGTTTATTTTTTCGAATTATGACCATTTGTCTATTATCACTCTGATTGCGCAACTTGATCTTTATTTAATTGATAAGGCATTGAGCATGTTGATTGATGAATTATACTTGATTAAATAGGGGTCATGGTAAATTAAAGGTTTTTATATGGTATGATCCTTATTACTATAAGATCTTGACCTATCGATTTTATGAAATCTCTTGTTGCAATGTTTATAAACTTTGATTATGCAAAAGCACATGGGTCACATATGAGTTTGATTTCATATTGAATGGCAAGGTTTGATTATACACATGGCGCGTTGGTGAAACATTTGGATTTTACTTGGTTTGAATTATACTATGGAACATTGATATGTGGTTTTGATTTTACATTGATTAATTGCACGTTGATATGATTATCCACCGCTCGAAATTGGGTTGGCCGATTAGTATGGTTTAAACGATATGATGAGTGATTGAACAGCACTGTACTGTGCCATTAATATGTTGCATGAAGGTGATAATACCACCACCTTCGCACGCATACATTAATTCATTCCCTTTTGAATGCTTGCAGCTGTTAGCCGTAATGATTTTTGCCCCTGTGTATCGTTGTGATCAATCCAAACCCTACCATGCACCCGCTCCATGGCTCTAGTCGTGAGAGATGAACCCAATGGTTGCCATGCATTGTTGATGTTTGATGGTGCTTACAGCGACCTGGAGGAGTTCGGATGGCTCCCGTTCATACAAAAGTTTCATGGCTATAACCCTAGCGTGGCTCGACAATTTTCATTAACCTTTGATGGTTGTCGAGCCAAGGTTGGGGATGTGCAATTGGAAATTGATGAGCAATTTCTCAGTTTGGCTACCGGTCTACCTGCTGTCGGACAGAGATGGTCAAAAAATTGTAAAGTGGAGAATGTCCCATGGACATTTCTCTTCCAGTCATGAAGAGTGAGCTCCTGTGACAAAGGTTTGCCCGCAAATATGCTAAAGCAACGATGGCACGACTTGCTGATGGTAACCAAGCAATTCATTACCTGTGAGGGAAGGTATGGTTTCGTGTTCTTGTATCACCTTCAGCTACTGATGGTTTTCATAGGCTATGAGCTTAATATGCCTCACTAATTGCATAGGAGTCTGTTTAAAATGTCCAAAAGGTACAAACAGAACTAGTCCGACAACAACCTATTTCATTTTGGGTTAATTAAAATGCTGGTGGTTTGTCATTTGGGATTACGTCGGGACTGTTGGAATGATTTTATTCAACGCAATAATTTTGATGAGTCAAGCCCACCATAGGTTGAAAAACCTGTGGTGAGCGAGAGCAAGTTAGTACCCCATGTCCCTTACAGTGCTCTGCTACCCAAACCCCTACCCGAGAAACCTATTGACCTCCCCATTTATGTGACCACAGATGTGGAAAATGTCAAACCCGTGGCTAGAAATCCCAAAACCAAGCCTAATGCAAATTCTAGAAGCAAGAAGAACGCTCGATTAATATCTCGCATGGTAAGAAACAAACCTAAATTCCCTGTCAACCCTGACCCTATCATGGTGAGTGAAGATTCTGACTCAGAGATTGAACGCTACCTAACAAGCGAGTATCCCTATTCTGAAGGCCTGTGTGATAAACCCGTATACGATTTTCTGAAGAACCTACCACCTTGTTTGCTAAATGATCCAAGTTATCCCGGCATCAAAATGCCTTGTGAAACCCTTGGTGACTTGTCAAAACCCCATCCTGCTCTATCTCAACCAGCAGCTCCACCATGTGATCAGTGTGGCGTATGGTTAGAAAGGTATTACCTCGATGTGACAATGATGCAATCCAGGATTCATGCTCTGGAAGATCAAGTTGAAAGGCTCTCTGGTCAAAAGGATAAGATGCCATCCACTGATAAGAAGCAACGAACAACTGGTTCAATTTTGTTTAAGAACGTGGAGTCGGCAACAACATTCGTCAATTCAAAATTGGCGTAGCTAGATCAACCTCACTGGTATGATTATCACCTGTTTATATGACAAATCCATGAACTCTGTTTACACCGTGGATTTGCTCTGTCGCATAACCATGCACTTTTGTATATAATTTTGTTTTGATAAATCAATTTTCATTATCGTTTAAGTTTCGATTGGATTTGGTTTTGATTCGAGTGATATCGAGATAGATTTGATTTGTTTTAATTTGGATTCAATCGAAGTTGTTAATATTTTCTAAACACAGACTGTTTCTTGCATTCTAATTTTGAACACAGTCAATATCTCATTTCCATTTGGTTATATACGATATGTTTGGAAAATTATGGTTAGCTGTTAAGATTTTATATTCCATGTCTTTTAACCAATTCGAATACCATTATGTTTATGCATAACTAAATTGCGGATAGATATGAGTCATGACTGTTATATCCAACCTATCGATTCGCATTGTTTGACCGTGATATCAACTCTATTTATATTGCAACAAATATATTGTTAAGTTTGATTTGAACGAAAATGATCATGCCCAGGATTACGATGTGTTTCTGTTTTTGACTTAGTCACGATTCGATTTGATTATTGCCCAGTTTATGGTTATCGTTGTTGATGGTTATGATCGTTACGTGATCCTGTCTGTTGAATATGTAAACGCTCAACGATTGTAATCTATGGTAAAGTTCGATGTTTTTATGAACGTTTGGCAATAATCGTGACAGCTTTTCCATATTGGCATTTGATTAAAACAATATGAACCGTATTCACATTGTTACAGCCGCAACAAATCAATTTTGATTATATTTGATTATGTTTGTATCGATTATGATTGTGATATATTACATCGTATCTTATACGATTTGGATCACCATTGATTTCATTTGTTATAAAACAGTCTTGTTATGATTTGACCATATTTTATGGCAACTGAAAAACAGAGCATTTTTATCCTGTTTCGATTGCATCCTTTTCGATTTCGTTTGATTTGAATGATAAATTTGCTTGAACCATTAGTAATTCGATTTTAATCTTGATTAAAAGAAAAATTAAATTGGATTGTTTTAAAAGATTTCGTTTGATTTCTATCTAGTCATGTTTGCTATTTTAGACTAGCTACAGAATCAGATGATTCTGTAGCTAAGTCTGTAGAATCAATTTTTTAGTGTTTTGTTACTGAAATATCTTTCTAATTTGATACTTGTGTTCTATTGCAGGTAAATTTGAAATTGCAATTGAGTTGTTGAGAAGTTAGGGGATGTTTCAAAGATTTTACTTTCATTTTATTTTCTTAGTTTAGGATATTTTGGGATTTTTCCCTGATTATGTAAAACTGTTTGATAATTATCCACAGGGATGTTTTACCCTGTGGAGAAACTTATATATACTTATGATTTTGTAATAATGTTCATCCTCATTCATGGGAGAACAAGGATATGGAGTTCTAATACAGACTGGAGCAGAATTGATGTTTTGTCACAACTTTAGCTTCTCAATATATCAACATTTTGTTTCATGTTTTGTATATCACTTTGTTTATGGTTTATGACTACTTTAGCTATCTAAATCATGTGCAAATGATACAATTTTGATCACTATTATCCATATCTTGTCTCTTCCAAATAGATAAAAGACATAACAATTGTTAATTCAGTTTGTGAATGACAGGTTTATCTTCTTCATAGATTGAATTGTTATATATAAGTTTTTGCATAACAGGTTTCCCTTATTGCGGGAATTTATAATCATAAGATTGTTATGATTTTCTTTTATGTCTTGTTTGTCCTGTAAAACACTTCAAGGAGCAGCACAGCCTATCGTTTTCGAGAAGCTTATGGACTAACTGGTGCGAGTTTCCTCCTCCGACCAGCTTAGAAGTCATCATACACAAAGCAGACTTGGAGTGTTTCCAGGTCAATTAGTCTGTTGTTTACTGTTTTCATTAAGTAGTTTAATTCAGATCTAATCTTAATTAGATTTATATTAGATTGTTTAATTTCAGTAAATATATTAGATTGTTTAATTTTAGTAATGTTTATTTCTTTTTCATAAAATATAAAAATCAAAAAGAGATTCTTGGCTGTGTTAGGGCAGAAAATACATGAGTTTTGCAGGTTTTAATTAAATCTGTAGATTGTTTATAATGTACATTTGTGAATAAGTAATATTGCAGCTGGTAATTAGATAGTTGTTTTGAGTTATTATAATAGTAATTAGTGGATTGTATATAATAGTTAGAATAGTTATATTTAGTTTTAGTATTAATTAGTAGTTTGTTTTAATTAGATTCGTGAGTTAGTTAGTTTGTTTCAGTTAATTTTAGTTTGTTTTATTAGTTTTATTCGGTTTAGTTTGTTTAGATTACTTAGCTTAGATCAATTTTCTCTTTGGTTTTCAAATGAGACCTTAGAGCGGCCAACGGAGCCATTAAACTCGTCAGGGTGGTCCATTCCAAATGGCTTGGGTTATTTAGACAACCCCGGACCGGTTCCACTCTCCCAGTTGACGGACTGTCAATTTCGCCCGTCAACACCCCCTTAATAATATTTTGCACCCTTAATCAAACTAATGATTAGGATTTATAGCTTACATAAAAAATTTAAAATGGAGAAACTAAGAGATGATAGATGATATTTAGTAGAACAAAATAGGTGATAACTTCAAGCATCAACTATGTACGAAATGATGTGCCTCAACCAAGCACAAAATAATTTGCCTCATACATATGCCACCATATACTAAGAGTATACATCAACCATGTAATAACATCAAAAATGTGTACCTATAATAACCATGACATATACCAAACCATATACAAAGCTACCATAACACCACTCAAACATGTAGCCAAGATGTACCTCAAACCATTTGCCTCAAGTATGTACCAACATCCATAAATCATGTACCAAGAGATACCATAAAACATGTGCCATATCACTCATGATATTCCTCATGCATATAACATACAACAAACCATATGCTAAGTATCCAATATGTTCCTCAAGGCATATACCAAAAATTACAAAGAAATATTATACCTTCCAAGATGCAAGCCTCAAAACACATAGAATAGAATACCTTTAAACCTATATCATACCAGATACACACATTTACAAAATTGTAACTCTTCCTCGACCTCAACAACCTGGTACTAGCATCCTCCCAAATTTTCCTTATCCTCATGAGACTAAGACCAGTCAATTGGCAGGGCCTTGTGGGACAAGGGTCGTACAACCCGCAGGGGTGCCTCGTGGGACACCATTAGCCTGATCTGTGGGGGTAAACCAATCTAGGGTTTCCCAAAAACCCTCGCTCTCCTCTGCAATCACGAAGCTTTCACCTTTTCTCTCCTTCACCACCTCAAATTCATCATCTCAAATTAGCTAATAGATAACTTGTTCACTTAGAAGATATTCAATAAACGTGTGTCTGAATGTACTAATGAGAGGATTCATTTTTTGTATTTATACTTTGCCAAGTGACTTCTTTCCTTAACTTTAGGACTTCTTGTTAAAACCAATTTACCCTTTAGTTAATGACTTGTAATTGTTTAGGGGCTTCTTAACCATTCTCTAGCGCTTCCAACTTTGTGACCTCAAAACTCCTCAATCATGAGGAACTATGTGACGTACCACCTACAATTGGAAAGGGAATGATGAGGACTGTAAATCTATGAGTGTGTTACCATCATTTACACTTTCCTTCATGTCCTTATTATTCAAACAACTTTGGGCTTCATGACCACACCATTGGGTATTCTTGTAGACTTCTTCAAATGCACCCATCACATTTGTTGACATCAATGAAAACCACTTCGATTGACATCAATGAAAAGAAACTATCCAACAATATCCCCTTTTGGAATTGATGGCAACACTCATACTCCACATGTGACCAATGCTCTTGATCTTTCTCTCCTCATGTTTCTCCCCCCCTTTAACATCAATGGAAAAGGGAATCTCCCCTTGGATATTATCCCTTTGTCTTCATGATTATAATCTTTCTCTTTTGATCTTTTCTCTTGTCCCCCTTTGACATCATGGGTAAGAGGGTAACTCCCCATATTGATATGTCTCCCTATGTCTTCAAGATTCTGATATTTCTTTCTTGATCTCTTTCTATGACGATTTCTCTTCCTTTGACTTATTTTCAAGATGTCATGAATATCAATATGGGACTTCCTACTTACTCTTCATTTCCTCTCTTTTGGTTCTCTTTTTCCATTGGTGGTTCCTCTTGTAATTCACTGACATATATAAAAATCATTCAAATTTACTTAACTTCAAATATTCAAGGCTTGTCATCTGAACTAGAATTAATGACAAATTCACCCAACAATTTCCCTCTAACGATACATATTATATTGATGGTTTTTATTCCTCTATTTTGTTGTGCCTTCCACTTGTTTCCTTCATGTGACTAACTTATTCCACCTGTCAATATGCTTCCATCTACTATTATGTATTTGTCTAGACCTATCAAATATCTTATGAATCTATCTCTCTCCATATGACATGACTCTGGTACTGAACTGCACACAATTTTGACCCATCTATCACTTTACCATTATGAAGACTTCTTCAAATATTCTGCAACTGATCACAATATATTCCTTTTTGCTCAATCTGTAAATCAGACTCTACATGTCTGCAACAATCTGTACTGAATATATCCATGTATGAATACATGCATGGAATCCTTTACACAATCATGAATCTCTGCATGAAAATCATTCCACTTATATTCTTCGTAACTATCAGCTAATACCTAAAAGTTGTTCCTCAAACAATCAAATTATCACAATAAATTATGCACTTTTGTCATCAAACCACTCTGAAAATGACTTTCCAAATACTGTAAACACTTCATACTACTTGAAAGATAGTTCTCTAATATTTAGAGGTTTTTCTTATACACCCCTCTATTTAATATTCATATTTATTGGGAGTCTCCAAGACAGATGACTCATAAAGGTGGAGGAAATCGCCCTAAAGAGGAGTAATCTTCTTCTTCTTCTATCATCTGAATTCTAACATCTTCCTCTATATCATCTTTCTAAATTCTGACATCTTCCTCTTTGTCTTCTTTCTAAATTATGACATCTTCCTCTTTTCCTATAGATTTTTTATGATCTCATACTACTACAAATCCTGAGAGTGTGATCTCTGTGAGTTCTTCATTCACCCATTCTTCCTTTAATGGTTCTTCATTCACATGTTCTTTATTTCTTTTCCAAATATTCTTGTATTTTATATCATTATTTTCTTTTATGGAAGTATCCATCATGATTCTACAATCACAAGTTATATGTCCATAGTTGTGGAATTTATAACATTCAATATTTTGTGGGGCCACATATACATTTCTTATTTCACCATTTATTCCATAAGCTTTTCAATCTACAACTTTATGTCCAAATTTATTACAAATAAAACAATGACCATAAAAGAAACTTTGATACCTGGAAGTGGATGATGTTATTTGCGATGTATTCCTTATGAATCCATGCCTTGGTTTATCACAATATTCTCTTCATTTCTTTCCTTCACAATGATTGAAGCTTCTTCGATACCTGAAAGTGGAGGGTATTATTTGATATATGTCTCTTCTATAATATTATTCTTGAGTTTTCTTCATTTCTGGAATGTTCTCCTTTGATGGATTGCATTCTTCCTTCTTTATGGAGCCTCTGATGAATTCCACATAACTCTTAGCCTTTTCTTCAATCTTCCTTTCTAGTAAAATCTAACATTTCTCTTCAACTTTATTCAATGGTGGTGTGGATATTTATCTCTCTTGAAATTTCTTTTTGAGCTTGAAAACTTTAACTCTTAATGTGACTACTTCTTCAAGCTTATCACAATCTTGTTCTTTCTTCATCATCTAAATCTTTATAACTTATTTTGTTCTCTTTTATTCTTCAAGTTGAGTCTTTAAGGAGACAATTTCGTCTTCAAGTCTTCTTTCTTTTTGACTGAATTATGATTCAATCTTATTTAATTCATCATATATTTCCTTGATATGGCTAGTCAAAATATTTTCTCTCTTCTCTACTTCCTTTCTTTGTGATACTATTTTGGCTTCCAAAAACTGCTTTTCTTCCAACTCAATTTTGCATGCTTCTTCAATCCTTCTAGATTATTCTAATTGGACTCTTAGGTTTGTAATCATCTACTAGACTTCTTCAAAGTTTGTATTTTGAGACCCCTTATTTAGATCAACCAATTATTCCTTGAGTGACTTTTTCTTCCTTATTTCTTTCGTCGGATCATCTAAAGCGATGATTAATTATTCTTCAAGATTTACTATGTCTTATTCACAATCTTCTTCTTTTGAATCTATCTAACATGAAGAGCATATTTCGTCTCGTTCTAATTCAAAATCTTATTTATTCTAATTATCATGCTCTAGTTCTGTGATAGAATGGAATTCTTTAAAGTATAGATTATGTAGCTTATCCCAAATTTCTTTGGCTAATGAAAATCATCCCACTTTGTCTTCCACTAAATCACATAATCCTTCTAGGATGAAGTCCATTTCAATTTTGTTGATCCTTTTCAATTCTTTCTTGGTTGTCATCTTCAGGGGTTTCTTTGTCGCGGTGTTTCCTGACACAACTAATTTCCAAACATCATACCCATGTTCCTGTAAAACAAAAATCATTCTTTTTCTCTGCATCTCACACCTCAGACCAATCTGACCATCAACCATGGTGTTCCACTAACTATAAATCCATTTTCCGTAATATCCATGATCTACCTATTTTATTACTGAGAGGGGGGTGAATCAGTAATAGAGCAATCTAATCCTTTTTAACCATATAATGCAAGTGTTATATTAGTGTAGCATTATCATCCAATATTTTCAGAGTAAATAAACAATGAACAAATGAACAATCATACGCATACACAGTACACCAGTGTTTTTACATGGAAACCCAAAGCAAAAGAAAACCATGGAATGCTTTTTCTTATATGTATTGAAGAATTGCATTCATTGGAAGCACCAAATTACTTTGTTTTCTAGTAGCAACTGCAAGGAGGCTCCAACCCTCTAGTTTCTTAGGCTACAACCTGAGGGAAGATCTAACTCCCCAATTCTCTGGCTACAACCAAAAGGAGGCTACAACCCCGTATGATATCCTTCTACAACTAGAAGGTGGATACAACCACCTATCCTTGCCCCGTCCAACCGCCTTGACGTATAAGTAGAATTATGGAACCACTGTCACACTATCACTGTGAGATATATTGTTGTAAACTTGTACCAATCAACCTACACCAAACAACATGTATCAATAACCTGAACCATAAATCAACCATGCATCAACTTGTACCTCAAAATGTTATCAACCTATACCATAACTAAGTGCATCAACCATGCACCAACCTGTACCGCAACCTATACCATGAACAAGTGCATCAACCATGCACGAAACCTGTACAAATAACATGTCACAACAACCTGTCCAAACAACCTATCACAACAACCTATGTCATCAATATTATCAACCAAATGATATCTACTCACCAAGATCAATCACCAAGACAACTCTCAAAGATGTGCATCAACCAAGCATAACACAACAACTCATAATCATCACCAAGATCAATATGTGGTTCTAATAATATACCAATACAAGTATCCTACATCATCCATAAACCATGTGTCAACAATACTACTAACAAGTGCCTCCAACCATGTACCAAGTATGTACTAATCATTTATCAACTACTCATCAACTATGACTCATCAA
>ML783016.1:51068-85581 GCA_009831015.1 Picea engelmannii
GATCTATTCTTGGACTATAGGTTAGGAGAAAATTAGCTTAGAGGAATGTGCATTCTTGTTTGGGGATTTAAGTCTAGGGTGATATTCCCGTTTCTTCTCGCCTAGCCCCGCGGGAGGTTGAAAATGTTGATGTTGGAGACTTCTTAGTCTTTTGACGTCAACACACTACACATATATGCAAATATCCCATCAACCATTGCAATCATTTCAAAATTGATGGCCACACCGAGGAAAACTACTAGAAACTACATCCAAAGATGAACCTGAAGAACTGAAAGGACAAATTAAAAAAAAAAAAAAACCTTCTATCCGCATATTCAAGCAATCAAGTTGAAAGTAGCTCGAATGTGAATGGAAATATTGTTTGCACATATGTGCAGAAGGAGGTGAAATTGAGTAGCCTTCATCACCAGGAAGAGAAGGAGGTGACCAAGCTCTTCCACATCAATATTCAGGTAAGAAGACCAAGATAGATGCTCTGTTTGACTCTAGTTTACATGTTAATGCCACAGCAGTAGATATGGTCAACAATCTTGGATTGGAAATTTACAATCATCCTATCCCCTATCCATTAGGATGGATAGACAATGATCCAAAGATCACGGTAACAAATAAATGCAAGATTAAATTTGTTGTAGGTGGTGATTTTATACTTGAAGTAGAATTGGATGTAGTACTGCTCAATGTATGTGTGGTAGTGTTTGGAATCCCTTACTGATATATGAGTGATCTAGGTGGATATCGGTGGCCACCCACATTTTTCAACTGTCTCAAAATAGTTTTCTGGCAATTTTGGTAATTTACTATTTTTAGCATTTTTTCGAGTCCTGAACTTCCGAAGTCGTTTTGAGGCCCTAAACGAAGTTTTTTGAGAAAACGGAGAGCAACGTAGGAATAAATTTAATGTTTCACACACAAAAGTTGTATTCCTCGGATAGATATTTCTAACGAGCTATCATGCGCCCCAAACAAAGATCGTATGCCAAAGTTACACCCATGGGAAGTTGGCGTATCAACTACCCCCATCGGGGCCCGCAAACCTTTTGGATTTTCATCTTTCAGGGTTCGGGTTTTGGATTTTCCTTATGTTAAAAAGGCCCGTAGAGCCTCATTGTAATAATCATATTCTCACGTATGCGAGTATCTGATGCAGGAGCATCCCTCACGACAAGCAACCAATGTGGAAGCAGGAGACGGCTGGAAGACGTCCAGCGCAAGTTTTCGAATCTTCAAAATTTTCCCTTGGAGTTGACGCGTTGAACATAAATGAGACCATTTAATTTAGGTGATTTGGAAAGAATGTAATCATACCTTGAGCCATACGCTCTCGTCTGAGATAGACAGAGGCATTTATAGTAGTAGTTGCAGGTAGATAGAATTGAATTCTTAGATTAGACAGTTTTTTAGGCAGGAGGGAAAACCAGATATAGACACCCTCATTTGTATGATTGTAACATTAGCAACAGGAGTTAGAAGAATCTAGAGCATAGGAGAATAGCAGAGAATTGTAGAAGAACACTCATGTATAGATCTGGAATTAATAGAAGAAGTTGATTCAGATTCATGGTTGTTGTGTTATTCTCTGTGTATGTGTGTTGAATGCTTTGTTGATGAATATTTCTTCCTGTTAGGCATTGTTGCTATGCCGTGCATATGATTTCATGTGTTAAGATAGAAGTCTGAGAGGAAGTGAAGTGAGTTACGATTGTTTCTCCTTTTTGAGCAAGGATTCCTGCAAGGAGTGCAGTTGAAGTCGTCCGCAAGGAGTGCGTTGACAGAAGGCTCAGGGAGTTAAACTCTTGTTCTCAAGCTCTCAGAAGTGAAAGTGAGTTGTTGAAGCCGTGCAAGGAGTGCACAGGCTGAAGAAGAAGTCTCAGTTGTAAATCTGAGCAAAGGAAACTAAAGACTGCTGTTGCAGGAAGTGCGCAGAGTCGGGAGGATTCAACACTTGGGAAGTTGTTGAATGTTGAGCGCAAGGAGTGCGCGCAAGTTCCTCTGAAGACGGAGAGTGGAAAAGCTCAGGAGGTATAACACCTTCGTGATATCGTTAACATAAATAACATGAGGTTTTTGTTCCCAGAAGTTCGTAAGAAGGGAGGAGAGGAACCGACGGTCAGGTTTCGTAGAGGATATTGACGAAATCCCGTCAGCCACCAGATCTCGAAAAGTTGCACAGGGTTTAAGTCCCAGAGGAGTCATCGGGATATCAGATCATCGGGGTTTTGTTAAAGCAGAGAATCGAGACCTTGGGGTTCTCAAAATCCCGAGGAAGGATCCTAGCCGTTGATCTCGGCAAGACATGTGTCAGCATTCTAGCAAGGCGTCAGGATTTTGGAGGCATCGGGGTTTTACAGGTCGAGAGGACTGAAGTCTCTTGAGTCTCGAAATCCCGACAGAGAATCTCAGCCCTTGATCTCGGAAGGACATGTGTCAGACGTCAAGAGAAGAGTCGGGGTTCAGCTCATCGAAGAATAAGGGTTTGCGAGGACATAGAACTCTCGCATATTGAAATCGCAATCCGCGATATCCCGACGGGAGTTTTGAGCCGTCCATCGGCGAGGACACGTGGCGGAAGATCCTGATGAGTCGGCGTTTGGAGCATCGAAGTTCCTGGAGAGAAGAATCTTGTACATGTTGAAATCGCGATCCGCGATTTCCCGATAGGATCAGAGTCGTTGGTCACAACAGGGACATGTGGCGAGAGATCCCGGAGTGTCGGAATTCGGAATATCGGGGTTTCTGGAGTTGTGAAACTCTTTCATAACAGAATCGCGATCCGCGATTTCCCGACACGGTCGAATCCGTTCGATCTGAGGGACGCGTGTCCAAGGATACGAGGGAGTCGGGGTTCGTCATTTTGGGTTTTTCGAAGACAAAGGAACCGTCGCCTTAGGAATCGCGAAACTTCGATACGCGATTTTCCGATCACCACAGGAGTGTGGGCCCCAGGTGTCAGAACAGAGGACAGGTGGCAATTTACATCGGAGTTCGGGGAATTGAAAGTCCCGTGTACATTGACAACGAAAATCGCGATACTGCGATACGCGATTTCCCGACAGGGTTAAGGGCCATAGTGGAGGACAGGTGTCGGAAGGAAAATCCTCACTGGAGTGAACGCCAAGTGGCGTCGGGAATCGGAGGATCGGAGATCCTGAAGACGTAAGTTTCACACACCCCAAATCCACGAAGTCCGAAACTCCGATAGGGGAAGGACTGTGGTCTTGTGGACTGACAGGTCACATGCAAAAGAGTTAACTGGAAGGAGCTAAAGGGTGCAGAAGGTGCCATCGCAGATCGGGGATCGGGGATCCATGAGGTGAGTGATTCGCAACCTCGGAAGTGTCAATTTCCCAACGGGAAAATTCCCGATAGAAGTAAGGAACACGTGGGTCAACGGTCATCAGGGTTCGAGGATTTATAAGACCCGATTCCGTAGTTTCAAGACTCGCGATCACGCGAAGTCTGATTTCCCGATAGGACAAAGGGGGAATCGTCAGGAGAGTACTATGGGAGTAGAAAAGTCTCGATAAGGGATTTGAAGAGAATTTAAGTTCTTCGGGACTAAGAGTAAGAAGGTCCTGTGGGAGCGGACGTGCCTGGTTGGCGCGTTTGCGTCAAGTGGTATCAGAGCAAGAAAATTTCCCTATTTTCTATAGCAGAGAAGAAAAGAAGAATTTCACCATGCCGCCAAGGAGAAGAGGTAGACAATCACCCGATCCAGAGAGGGAAAGGGAATTGTCCAGAGAAAGATAATTTTCCAGAGAAAGGGAAATGTCTAGAGACAGAGACAGGCAAGTACAGAATCCAGATGTGGAAAGAAGAATGCAAAATCTTCGTGCTAGAATGGAGGACATGGTGATAAGAGAAAGGCGAAGAGCTGATGCAGGAGATATCAGTGAATGAGAACCTGAAGGTGATGCTGGACGAGAAGAAGAAGAAATCCCAGCAGAAGATGCAGCCAATGAGCGTTTAATTAAGGCTATCACTTGTATGAGTTCAAAAACAAAGATGGACATTCCGGCTTATGAAGGGAGTCTGGATGCAGAAGAGTTGCTAGACTGGATTAGAGATCTTGACACTTACTTCGATTATGAAGATATCGAAGATGATAAGAAGGTCAGACATGCTATCACAATATTAAAAGGACATGCAGCATTGTGGTGGGATGAACTGCAAGCTGACAGGCGTTGCCAAGGCAAGCAGAAAATTAGGAGCTGGGACAGGATGATTGCAAAAATGAAGGCAAAATTCATTCCCAGGGACTATCAAATTTCTTTGTTCAGGAGGATGCAGAACCTGAGACAGAAGCTAATGACAGTGAAGAAGTATATTGAGTAATTTTACAGGTTGAATATCAGAGCAGGTCATTGTGAAAGCAATGACGAAAAGGTGGCCAGGTATATGAATGGCCTGAGGTATGAAATTCAGGATGAATTAAATATGGCAACCCTCCGAACTGTGGAGGATGCTTACCAATTGGCTCTGAAAGCTGAGGAGAAGTTGAGCCGTAAACAAAGTCAGAGGGGAAGAGGCAGAAGTCATCCCAAAGGAAAATCAGTTGCCCAAGATAAATACCAGAAGCCCAGGGATGACTAGAAGAAACCTCAGACTCAGACAGAGAGAGGTGGAACCTCACAGAGAGGGCAATATGCTGAGCAAAGAGGAAAACAAACTGAGCAAAGGGGAGGATATGCAGATAATAATAGGTTTCCCCGTACCAGAGGTAGAGGAAGAGGAAGAGGTGGAGTAATTACATGCTTCACATGTGGAAAGGATGGGCACAAGTCAGTCGATTGTCCAGATAGAAAGAAGGATGGAGGAGAGACTCACATGGCCGAGGAACATAGGCGAGATGTTGAGGAAGAGTACTCTGAAGGTGGAAGATCGATGGTGATGCGGAAAGTCCTTTTGATGCCAGAGAAGGAGATGGAGAATCCAACACAGAGGAATAGTCTTTTTAGGACTGCTTGCAAGACCAAGGGTTGGGCATGCAAGGTCATCGTGGACAGTGGAAGCACCGATAATCTCATTTCAACCGAGATGGTAGAAAGGCTGGAGCTGGAGACAACTGATCACCCGAATCCATACAAAGTTTCATGGCTACAGAAGGGACATCAGGTAAATGTCACTAAACAGTGCTTAGTTGATATTAAGATAGGAGGATATAATGATAAAATTCTATGTGATGTTATTCCCATGGATGTCTGTCATTTATTGCTAGGAAAACCATGGAAATATGATAGAAATGTAATTCATGATGGGAGAAAAAATACATACACCCTGGAGAGGAATGGGAGGACTCATATGTTGTGTCCAATTGAAGATAAAGAGGTGAAACCAGAGGCAAACAATAGAGTACTTCTCATGAGTGGGAAGGAACTTCTTACAGAAGTTAAGAAGAAGGAGGATCCACAATTCTTTGTGGTCAGAAAACCGAGAATTGTTCTGACTAGCACAAGAGTGGATGATTTGCCAGGAGAAGTTTAGGAACTGTTGGAAGAGTTCGTTGATATTGTGGTGGACGAATTACCTCATTCGTTGCCACCAATGAGGAGCATAAGTCACCACATTGATCTCATACCAGGAGTTAGCTTACCAAATAAATCCACGTACAGATTGACACCCCAGGAGAATGAAGAAGTTAAAAGACAAGTCCAGGAGATGTTGGACAAAGGCTTGGTCAGGGAAAGCTTGAGTCCGTGTGTTGTTCCAACAATACTCAGTCTGAAGAAAGATGGAGGCTGGAGGATGTGCACTGATTCAAGAGCCATTAACAAGATAACTATCAGGTATATATTCCCATTGCCAAGAATGGATGATCTGATGGATTGCTTAAGTGGAGAATTTTTTTTTTCAAAGATAGATTTGAAGAGTGGATATCACCAGATTCGTATGAGAGAAGGGGATGAATGGAAAATAGCATTCAAGACAAACGAAGGTTTGTATGAATGGCTTCTCATTTCGTTTGGCTTGACGAATGCACCAAGTACCTTTATGAGGTTGATGAATGAAGTCCTGAAGGAGTTCATCGGGAAGTTTGTCATCGTGTATCTGGATGACATATTGGTTTTCAGCAAGACAAAGGCTAAACATCTGAAGCATTTGGCTATTGTGATGAAGAGATTACAGCAGGAGAAGCTGTTGATTAACATGAAGAAGTCCTCATTCATGAAGACATAACTCATTTATTTGGGGTTTGTTATATCTGCAAATGAGTTGAGGATGGATCCAGATAAGGTGGAGGTAATCAAGAATTGCCCATCACCAAGAAACATATTTGAGGTGAGGAGTTTTCATGGATTGGCTAGTTTCTACATAAAATTCATCAGGAATTTCAGTGGAATTAGTGCAGCAATGATGGATACAGTGAAGAAAAGACATAAATATTTTCACTGGACGGAAGAGGCTGAGAAGAGTTTCAATTTGTTGAAACGAAAGATTACAGAGCAACCAATTCTGGTGTTGCTAGATTTTCAGAAAACATTTCAGGTAAAATGTGATGCAAGCGGGTTTGCCATAGGAGCGGTCTTGAGCCAGGAAGACAGGCCGATTGCATATTTCAGCGAGAAGCTGAATGAGGCAAAGGAAAAGTACTCCACATATGATAAAGAATTCTATGCCATCATACATGCATTGAAGAAATGGAGGCACTATTTGATTCCAAAGGAATTTGTTTTATATAGTGATAACCATGCATTACAATATGTGACTCAACAGGAAAATTTGAATCAGAGGCATGTTAAATGGGTTGAATGCATGCAAAATTTCACTTTTGTAATAAAACATATTTCTGGTACTGCTAACAAAGTTGTTGATGCTTTGAGCAGGAAACGTTTTCTATTGCAGGAATTCAAAGTCAGGACGTTAGGCTTTGATGATCTTAAAGACATGTATGTAGATGATTCAGACTTTAAGGAAGCTTATGAAGTAGCTGAGAATCCAGTTCTCAGAGACAGAAGTCAGTGGATAGAGTACGTGATCCAGGATGGATTGTTGTTCAAAGGAAATCAACTGTGTATTCCGAATTGCTCCATGAGGGAGAACTTGTTGAAGGAAAAGCACAGTGGAGGATTGGCTGGGCATTTTGGCCATGATAAGACATTTGCAAAGCTGAGTGAGTCATACTTTTGGCCAGGGATGTGGTCAGAAGTCAAGAAGTTTGTGGACAGATTCAGGATTTGCCAGCATTCAAAGGGAAGAAATAAGAATGCGGGTCTTTATCAACCGTTTCACATACCAGACAAGCTGTGGGATGAAATTAGCATGGATTTCGTATTGGGATTTCCGCAGACACAAAGAGGTGTTGATTCAATCTTTAGGGTAGTTGACAGGTTTTCTAAGATGGCACATTTTATTCCATGCCATAAGACCAACAACGCGACCCACATTGCAATTTTTTTTTTCAAGGAGATTGTGCGACTCCATGGATTGCCAAAAAGCATAGTCTCGGACAGGGACACAAAATTCATAGGCCATTTTTGGAGAACATTGTGGAAGCAGCTAGGAACTAACTTGATGTTTAGTTCTGCTTATCATCCTCAGATGGATGGACAGACAGAAGTGGTCAATAGAAGTCTAGGAGACTTGTTGAGGAGCTTGGTGACAGAGAACCATAGCAGCTGGGATAGCATATTACCGCAGGCAGAGTTTGCTTACAATGACTCAGTAAATCGGAGCACAGGGAAAAGTCCATTTCAGATTGTATATGGAATGCAACTGAGAGGAGTTTCTGAACTGAGGGATTCATAACAGGCTGATACTAGCAGTGCTAGTGCAGGAGAATTCGCTGAAGCAATGAAGGAACTTCACAACCAGGTGAAGGAACGACTGTGGAAATCAAGTCAGGAGTACAAACGCAGAGCAGATCATCACCGGAGACAACTTCAGTTTGAAGTTGGTGATCTGGTTCTGGCACATTGGAGGAAAGAAAGGTTCCTGAGGGGAACATACAACAAGCTGAAGATGAAGAAAATTGGGCCATGTAAGGTCTTGAAGAAGATGGGAAAAAATGCTTATGAAATTGAGTTACCAGATGGCACTGGAATATCTTCGATATTTAATGTTTCAGATTTATATCCATATAAATCTGATGAAGCAGGAGCAGAAGGTGATGATCAACCATAGGTCCAGTGGCAGAAGCAGATGCCAGTTTCAGAGAAGCCACAGATGGAGCAGATACTGAACAAACGAGTGGGTAAGAAAACCAGGAGGAAAGAATATTTTGAATATTTGGTTAAGTGGAAGGGTCATCCAGTTGAGGATGCCAGCTGGGAGACCGAAGCAGAGATTCAGAAGCATGGACATACCATGCAGGAGCTCATTGATAGGATCCCATGCAAATTTTCAAGTGAGGGAGTATGATGCAGGAGCATCCCTCACGACAAGCAACCAACGTGGAAGTAGGAGACGGCTGGAAGACGTCCAACGCAAGTTTTCGAATTTTCAAAATTTTCCCTTGGAGTTGACGCGTTGAACATAAATGAGACCATTTAATTTAGGCACTTTGGAAAGAATGTAATCAGACGTCAAGCCATACGCTCTCGTCTGAGATAGACAGAGGCATTTATAGTAGTAGTTGTAGGTAGATAGAATTGAATTCTTAGATTAGACAGTTTTTTAGGCAGGAGGGAAAACCAGATATAGACACCCTCATTTGTATGATTGTAACATTAGCAATATGAGTTAGAAGAATCTAGAGCATAGGAGAATAGCAGAGAACTGTAGAAGAACACTCATGTATAGATCTGGAATTAATAGAAGAAGTTGATTCAGATTCATGGTTGTTGTGTTATTCTCTGTGTATGTGTGTTGAATGCTCTGTTGATGAATATTTCTTCCTGTTAGGCATTGTTTCTATGCCGTGCATATGATTTCATGTGTTAAGATAGAAGTCTGATAGGAAGTGAAGTGAGTTACGATTGTTTCTCCTTTTTGAGCAAGGATTCCTGCAAGGAGTGCAGTTGAAGTCGGTCGCAAGGAGTGCGTTGACAGAAGGCTCAGGGAGTTAAACTCTTGTTCTCAAGCTCTCAGAAGTGAAAGTGAGTTTTTGAATCCATGCAAGGAGTGCGCAGGCTGAAGAAGAAGTCTCAGTTGTAAATCTGAGCAAAGGAAACTAAAGACTGCTACTGCAGGAAGTGCACGGAGTCGGGAGGATTCAACACTTGGGAAGTTGTTGAATACTGAGCGCAAGGAGTGCGCGTAAGTTCCTCTAAAGATGCAGAGTGGAAAATATCAGGAGGTATAACACCTTCATGATATCGTTAACGTAAAGAACAGGAGGTTTTCGTGCCCATAAGTTCATAAGAAGGGAGGAGATGAACCGACGGTCAGGTTTCGTAGAGAATATTGACGAAATCCCATCAGCTGCCAAATCCCAGAAAGTTGCACAGGGTTTAAGTCCCAAAGAGCAGAGGAGGAATCCCGGAGGAGTCATCGAGATATCAGATCATCGGGGTTTTGTTAAAGCATAGAATTGAGACCTTGGGGTTCTCGAAATCCCGAGGAAGGATCCTAGCCATTGATCTTGGCAGGACACGTGTCAGCATTCTAGCGAGGCATCGGGATTTTGGAGGCATCAGGGTTTTACAGGTCGAGAGGACTGAAGTCTCTTGAGTCTCAAAATCCTGACAGAGAATCTCAGTCGTTGATCTCGGAAGGACACGTGTCAGACGTCAGGAGAAGAGTCGGGGTTCAGTTCATCGGAGAATCGGTGTTTCCGAGGACATAGAACTCTCTCATATTGGAATCGCGATCCGCGATATCCCAACGGGAGTTTTGAGCCGTCCATCAGCGAGGAAACATGGCGGAAGATCCTGACAAGTCGGCGTTTGGAGCATCGGAGTTCCCGGAGAAAAGAGTCTTGTACATGTTGAAATCACGATCCGCGATTTCCCGATAGGATCAGAGCCGTTGGTCATAGCAGGGACACGTGGCAAGAGATCCCGGAGAGTCGGAATTCGGGATATCGGGGTTTCTGGAGTCGTGAAACTCTTGCATAACGGAATCACAATCCGCGATTTCCCGACACCGTCGGAGTCGTTCGATTTGAGGGACGCGTGTCCAAGGATCCGAGGGAGTCGGGGTTCGGTATTTCAGGTTTTTCTAAGACAAAGGATCTGTCGCCTTAGGAATCATGAAACTTCGATACGCTATTTCCCGATCACCACAAGAGTGTGGGCCCCAGGTGTCAGAACAGAGGACAGGTGGCAATTTACATCGGAGTTCGGGGAATTGAAAGTCCTGTGTACATTGACAACGAAAATCACGATACTCCGATACGCGATTTCCCGACAGGGTTAAGGGCCATAGTGGAGGACAGGTGTCAGAAGGAAAATCCTCGCTAGAGTCAACGCCAGGTGGCGTCGGGAATCGGAGGTTCAGAGATCCTGAAGACGTAAGTTTCACACACCCCAAATCTGTGAAGTCTGAAACTCCGATAAGGGAAGGACTGTGGTCTTGTGGACCGACAGGTCACATGCAAAAGAGTTAACTGGAAGGAGCTAAAGGGTGCAGAAGGTGCCATCGCAGATCGGGGATCGGGGATCCATGAGGTGAGTGATTCGCAACCTCGCAAGTGCCGATTTCCCGACTGGAAAATTCCCGATAGAAGTAAGGAACACGTGGGTGAACGGTCATCGGGGTTCGAGGATTTGTAAGACCCAATTCCGTAGTTTCAAGACTCGCGATCACGCGAAGTCCGATTTCCCGATAGGAAAAAGGGGGAATCGTCAGGAGAGTACTGTGGGTGTAGAAAATTCCCTATAAGGGATTTGAAGAGCATTTAAGTTCTTTGGGCCTAAGAGTAAGAACGTCCGGTGGGAGAAGATGTGCCTGGTTGGCGCGTTTGCGTCAGTATCCATCACATCTCTTCTTAGAGATAAGCTACCACCATTCTAGCAAGTCTTTCACTTTGTATTTTACAGTCTTTGTACATTTTCGTTCATTAATAAAAAATTGTGTATTATTGTATCTCTGTATTTATGGTTGCATATCTGATACATTTCTATTATATTATTGGATATATGTGATATCTCCGTGCATTTATTTATTTTATCCCTGCTCTCATTTCGTGCCGAAAATAATCCAGATCAGTGGTATCAAAGCAGGCTTCTCTTGATCATTTTTCAGTGAAAGTCCCCGACGAGGTCCGAGTATAGAAAGTTGGGTTTCAATCTTGTCTCTCTTATGGAAAATCTATCTCACACACCCAATAAAACCTCAATGGTAGAAGAAAATAAAAACAATGGAGAATATGATCCTATCACTGTGCTACTTGAGCAAGCTCTCACGCGACAGAGGGACGAAATGATGGTGAATTTTTCCCACATTCTGCAACGCATGTCGATAGCAACATGTGCATATTCATCAAACAACCACTTTTGAAGCACCTCTCCTTTCAAGGTACAGGTTAATTTTGATATTCTCGTATTTGAAGGTCAGATAGATGTAGATGCCATAGACAAATGGTTAAATCTGTTAGAAGGTTATTTATTTGTTCATAATTTTTTCGATAGGGAAAATATCACCTTCTCACTCCTTAAATCTCTCCCCCGTGTCAAACATTGGTGGGAAAATTATTGGGAGCAAATTTCCACAGAGGAGTCTGGAATATATGGGACCGAGCCCACATGGGATTTTTTTGTGGATGCGGTAAAAGAACAGTATTACCCTGTTGGAAACTATGAGGACCAGTACATGAGATGGACCACACTGTGGCAAGAGAGGGGCCAAGCAGTTCCAGAGTTCACCAATACCTTCCATACCTTGCACACCAAGCTAGGTATCAAAGACTCTAAACGACATTTGGTTCTGAAATACTGTGGGGCTCTACACAGATACATCCAAACTGAAATGGATTTTCTAGACATCTCATCACTCGGTTTTGCTTATCGATATGTTGTTAAAATCGAGCATAAATTTAAGAACCAGAACAAACGGGAGTTTGGATCTGCAAATCCGCAACAACCAAAGTATGACAAAGATGGCCCTAATAAATAGTCTCCCTAAAACCATTCCAAGCCACAGGAAAATAAGGGTCACGGGAAGACAAAGAAGGACACTAGAAAATGGTGCGATTTCTACAAAAGCCCCTGGCACAACAATGATGAATGTCGCTCAAAACAGTCATTGGTGGATGATATCAAAGACAAGGCGGTGAACCTTGATTCAGAATTTGATTCTAAAAATACTGGTAAAAGACAGATCATTGGTGCAAAACCCACTTCTATTGTTGCGACCGCAACAATTCAACCAGAAGAACCAACAGATCTTGAAGAGGGGGAGCTCCTTTTTCATTCACAGATGTGGGTGAAGGGGACCCCGCTGCATTTTATTGTTGATAGTGGAAGACAGAAGAACCGCATCTCAGCAGAGGTTGTCAAACATTTGGGATGGTCGACAACACCACACTCGCAGCCATACAACATTGGGTGGCTTCGCCAAGGATGAGATCTTCGTGTCAGCCAGCAGTGTCGATTTCCATATGGCATCCAACCCTTCAAGGATGAAGTATTATGTGATGTTTCCCCATTGGATGTCTATGATTTTATCTTGGGCCAGACATATATGTGGAAGTGCCATGTTATTTATGAGTCTCAACCCCGTAGTGCCATTGTTACTTTGGGGGGTCATCTCTACAGAATACCAGAGGTAATTCCGACTATTGTCCCACCAAAAAAATGTTGCAAGTTAGTATCTCATACTACAAAATTTAGCTTTTTCACAATCTGTTCAAAAGGTTAATAGAAGGATACTGCAACCACTACAGTCTCGGCCCAAGCACCTTCTATTCAACATAAGCAGGTCGACAAGATTGCGGCAAAGTGAAAATATTTCTTCTGCACACAGTCATCTCATGTAGCCAAACTTGTTAAAAAGTTCTAACCCTTCTAGCCACAACTTCGTGACAACCTTCAACAAACCAAGCAACGTGACATCTCCAGCAAGGCAAGCATCTCACCAAGATTCAGATTCAGCAATCGCTTTCCCCTCTCCCCCGGAAACTCAATGCAATGGAGACCATTGCTTCCTAAGGAGGGAGGATTGATCCAGGTGGATATCGGTGGCCACCCACCTTTTCCAACTGGCTCAAAATAGTTTTCTGACAATTTTGGTAATTTACTATTTTTAGCAATTTTTCGAGTCCTAAACTTTCGGAGCCATTTTGAGGCCCTAAACGATGATTTTTGGGAAAATAGGGTGAAACATGGAATGAAGTTTGATGTTTCTCACACAAAAATTTTAGTCCTCGGATATATCTTTCTAACGAGCTATCGTGCGCCCCAAACGGAGATCGTATGCCAAAGTTATGCCCCTGGGAAGTTGACGTATCAACTACCCCCATCAGGGCCCGCAAACCTTTTGTATTTTCATCTTTCGGGGTTAGGGTTTTGGATTTTCCTTATGTTAAAAAGGCCCTTAGAGCCTCATTGTAATAATCATCTTCTCACGAATGCGAGTAGCTGTCACATCTCTTCTCAGAGATAAGTTTCCACCATTCTAGCGAGTCTTTCACTCTATATTTTACAATCTTTGTACATTTTCGCTCATTAACAGAAAATTGTGTATTACTGTATCTTTGTGTTTATGGTTGCATATTTGATACATTTTTATTATATTATTGGATATCTTTTATATCTCTGTGCATTTCTTTATTATATCCCCGCTCTCATTTCGTGCCTAAAATAATCTAGATCAATGAGGGATGTTGTATTCATTTGGAGAGACAATCAGTACCACTTCATCAAGGACGAGAAATCCTTGATCATCAATGCACACAAAGGAAAATCAAAATTGTCACTAGTAAGTTCCAATCAAGCTAAGAAATTGATTAATTCTAGAAAGAAATGTGTTTTACTTTTTCTAAGAGAAAAATAGTCTATTGAAGAGTCATTAGAAGTAAATACATCCCTGGAAGGGTGTATTAAAGAGAAAAAACATTAGTTAGAGGAATTTCTACAAGCATACATAGGAGTGTTCAAAGATACTAAAGGGATACCACCTAATAGGGAAGTGAATCATGAAATCCAATTATTGTCAGACTCCCCCTTGTTGAATATAATTGAGTTTTATAGACAATTCATTTTGGAAGAAAATGAAGTAAAGAAGCAGTTGTTGTAGTTGTTGGATCAAGGTGTGATTCGAAAAATTACCTCACCTTGTGGGTCACCCATAATATTTTTTCCCAAGAAGGACAGGACTTGGAGAATGTGTATCAATTATAGGGAGTTGAGAAATATTACACTAAATAATCAATACTCTCTACCAATGATAGATGATGTGTTGGACCAATTGCAGTATGCCAAGCACTTCACTAAGATAGATTTGAAATCACGATATCATGAGGTATGACTCAAAGAAGAATATACTTGGAAGAATTCCTTCAAAACAAGAAAAGGTTTGTATGAGTATTTTTTATGAGATTCGGTTTATGCAATGCACCTACTACATTTATGAGACTAATGAATGGTGTTTTACACCCTTATCTAGATTCATTTGTTATTTTATATTAGGATGATATACTATTTTATAGTTCTACCTGGGAGGAGCACATCTCACATCTTATGAAGGTGTTAGAGACTCTAAAGAAGCACCAACTGTTGGCCAATATCAAGAAATGTGAGTTTGCTCAATAGTATTTGGTGTATTTTGGGTATGTGATAAATGGAAGGGATCTCAAGATAGATCTCGCAAAGATGGAGGCCATCATGAAATGGCCAGTTCCTAC
Source organism: Picea engelmannii (assembly GCA_009831015.1). Taxonomy (NCBI): domain Eukaryota; kingdom Viridiplantae; phylum Streptophyta; class Pinopsida; order Pinales; family Pinaceae; genus Picea; species Picea engelmannii. Next base: position 65,794 of record ML783016.1, read on the forward strand.
AAATGTCACTAGAGTTAGGATTGTTTTTGGGGAAACAAAATACTTGCATAAGTTCATATATTCATTTTCAAAGGTAGTTGCACCACTCCATGCCATAAAAACAAGTGGTAAGAGTTTTCAGTGGGGAAATAATCAACAAAAGTCCTTTGATGAGATGAAAAAACATATCACTCAAGCACCAATTATCATGCTACCAAACTTGGATAAGTCCTTCAAAGTGGAGATAGATGCAAGTGGGCATGCCATGGGAGTGGTTTTGATGTATAGAGGAAGGCCCTTTTTCTATCATTATGAAGTATTTTATGGGGAAGTTCTTAACTACCTTACCTACGACAAGGAGCTCCATGCATTTGTACAATTATTAAAAAGTGGAAGAACTATCTAATGAGTAAGGATACCATCATCTACACTGATCACTAACTACTCTTTGCAGGCCTAGACTAAGTTACAACAAATCATGAACTACAAATAGAGGGGGTTCTTAAAACAATTTCATCTAGTCACCAATTATAAGAAGGGTAGCAAAAACAAGTTGGAAGACATGCTTTCAAGGCCACCCACATCCAATATTACATCTTTGGGGACTCTGATGCACATGGAGCCTTTTACCCATAATGCATACAGAGAAGCATACATAGAATATGAAGACTTCAAGGAGGTATTTCAATATCTAAATGGAAACATTCATATAGAATAAGGTAATGGAAAGGATGACTATAATTTCAAAAATGGTTTATTATACAATCTTGACAAGCTATGTGTCCCTAAAAATGAAAAATTGTATCTTATCATAGAGGCTCACACCTCCAAGGTTGTAGGACATTTTGGTGTTGGTAAGACAATTTCCAATTTACGGAGGTATGTGTACTAGCCCAAAATGCAAGAAGTTGTAAGACAATGTGTTAGAGGATGTATACTTTGTTGCACCAACAAGCCCAGTAACAAGAAGCAAGTTTTATACCATCCATTACCTATACCCACTCAACCTTGGGAAATAATTTCCATGGAGTTTGTGGGAGTTTTACCAACCATATCGAAGGGACATGACTATTTACTTGTGGTAGTTTATAGGTTCAACAAAATGGGCACTATCATGCCTTGTAAAAAGACCATAAAGGGACAGGAAGAAACAAACTTGTTCTTTGAATAGTTCTAGGTGCACTTTTGGATATCAAGGAGCTTCATCTAATATAGGGTCAATATATTTCTCAGTTCCTTTGTGACTACATTGTGGGAGGATATGGGCACTAATCTCAAGAGGTATTCAACATCCCATCCATAGAAATATGGGTAGACAGAAGTAGTCAACAAGACTTTGGTGCAACCTTTGAGGGGTTACAATCAGAATCATCTGAAGACCTAGGATGAAAATATGATCTACATACAACACTTTTATAATAGAGTAGTCCACGCTTATACTAGTAAGTCACCTTTTGAAACCTGTTTTCGATACTTGCCACCTTTACTCTTGAATGTTGTATATGGAAAAGAAGGAGGAGTGAGGGAGGACATCACATGAGATGCATTAAAAGTAGAATTTTTTTTTTTGAGAAGATCATACATGTCAATTTTCAAGTACAAGATATGCCAAAGAAGTCAGAGAAAAAGTACAAGGCTAGACATGATTAGAGCAGAATAGAGAGAACATTCAGAGTGGGAGATAGAGTATGGTTACAACTAGATAAGGAAAGACTATAGGGTCCTGGTAAGAATATCAAGGCTCTATAGTATGGTCCTTTTGATGAAGTGAAAAAGGTTGGATATAATGCCTATAGACTCAGTCTAGCCCCATAAATGGACATTTACTCAATAGTGAATGTGGGAATATCAAAATCTATGATCCTTCCATGTTGGATCAGGAGGAGGAGCATGTCTTACCTTCCATAGAGGACTTAGCACTAGATGCTCATGTAGAGTTGAGAAAGGACACATTTCTATAGAAGAGGTCCATAACTACAAGACATGGGAAACATGACCTTTGGAAGATTTGGTTGAAAGGACAAATTCGAGGAAAAGAAAAGTGGCACTCCAAGGATAAGGTAGAGGAAAAACTTCCTCACCTCATTCAGTAAATATTTTGGGGACCAAAAGCCTCCCTAAATGGGTAGGTATGATCAGGATTGGATCATTATATTATTTTTCATCTATTTTAGTACTTTATGGGAGTAAATATTGGATGAATCAACTTGCATTTCCATTTCGGTGACTGATCCAAATTTGGAAATTTGGGTCCAAAAAATCGTCTTAAATCTTTTGGATCCATTTTGAGGAATCAAGCAAAACATGTTTTGGTCCAAACCTTACTATGGAGGAAGATTCTATATTCTACACACCGGTACCTTTATAAGAGTGCAATAATCACTTGAATTGGAGTTTGTATGTGAAATTGATTCCTACCATAAGTTCACCTATTGTATTCATCACCATGGTGTGAGTGGATGCCACATTAGCCTCCATTATTTAGACACGTGGGGCTAGCCATGTAGTTATTTTCTAATAACATTTTAGAAGGTACAAAACCTTATCACAATTGAGGGTTGAGGAAGTCAAAAACCTACCCCTAGATGGCTATTGGGATAGTTAAATACTGGGTTGCTAGGAGGAGAAGGGGTTCCATTCTATGTTATTATATTTTGTTCCATAGCAGAGCCAAAAAACTGGGAGTGTGGAATTAGAGAGAATAATAGAGGGGGTTAATGTTCTAGAGCATCCTAATAGTCCATATGTATCAAGTAACTCCATAGAGAGTGCCTTCTCCTTTGTACTTGTATTATTTCCATACTACAGAAAAGAGAGAAGAGCAACTTCACTTTCTAGCTGGGTTTTCTCCTGTAAGGGTTTCTCGGAGAAAATATTTCTATTATTTTGTGGATGGTGAGTGATTGTATTTTACTATTCTTTATTTTTTTCATTTTATCTATTTCATTCATAACCATAAAATTAGTAACTAAATATTTTAAAATCTAAAGGAATTTAACCTTCATAGTGTAGATTTCGGTTTCATTTATCATATCTGAATTGTTTCAGTGGAATATCCATGAAAATTTACAAATCAATCATTTTGGACATACATTGTCATGTGAAATAATGAATTTTATAACTTGTTTTACCAGGTTACAAATCCCAGGGAAAATTGTTAAGTACTTCCCCTCATTTCAAGGATGGTACCCAAGTTAAACCCCAGAATCTTTAGGACACAAGGCCGGTCAATAACAAGGCTTGAAACCATTACAAAAATATACTCGTTATGATTTCAAAATTTCACTTATGGGAGTTGAACCCAGGTTGAGAGGATAACAATCATTCTTCCCAACCACCTGAGCTAAACCCAATTGACAACCTCTCTCTCTCTCTCTCTCTCTCTCTCTCTCTCTCTCTCTCTCTCTCTCTCTCTCTCTCTATATATATATATATATATATTGAAGGAAAATATAGTAGATCCTTTGTTCTTCACTATAATATCTGAGTGGATGGTTGTGCAACCCCTAATCATAGTATGTAAGGTACCAGATATATTATGCAAAGAAGAACAAAATAACTATGATGAATAACTTCATAAACAACAAAATATAGAGAACAATAACAACATAAATGCCACCTTTATTGATACAAATCCATGTTCACTTACCACTTCAAGGGGAAAACCTCCAATAGAGAAAATCGCAGTTACAAAGTAATTCTCAAAAAAAAAAATTATCATGCCTTCCACTCTTATTTATACAATTTTATATTCTAAAGAACATTATAGAAGTGGAATATTCTATTAAGTCTTCTTACATTATCCTTGTTCACGTTATTATATAGGCCTTATTTACTAATCTCGGCCATATTACATAGAAAACATATTATTCTACCTACATGAGGGGTTAGGGAGGTTAGGTCCCTAACATGCCCCCCCCCCTTGAAAAACAATCTTGTCCTCAAGGCTTGATATGGGGAAATTGTTGCAAAATGATAGTTGTCTCCCATGTGCCATCTTTTGTTAGTGTATCCTTCCACTCAACTAAAACTTGCTTGATGGTGCATTGATGGTGAAGACACTCGTGGTGGTACAATATTGCTTTGGGATGAAACAAAATGGAGCCTTCTTTATCCAATTCATGGATATTAGTTTGAGTATGACACTTAGTTCCAATCACTTTTTTTAAGCAAGAGACATAAACAAAAGATGGAGCTTAGTGTGACTGGGGAGAGATAACGGGTAGGCCATGGGCCCCACATGCTTGATAATTGTATAAGGAACATAAAACTTGGGAGAGAGTTTCTAAAAGTGTTAATATTTGATGGAATTTTTATTATATGGTTGCACACTCAGAAACAACTAGTCGCCTTCAACAAATTGACGTTGTAAACGGCCCTAATCTGCTTGTTGCTTCATGCGATTCTATGTCATGACCAAAAAAATTTCGAGAGTACGAAGAATGGACACTCGATCTGTAAATGTGAATTTGATGTCCTGAAACTTGGATACACTGGGTAGGTAGGAGAGAATAGAAAGTGGTTTTTTTTACCGCAGACCACTTCAAAGGGATTCATGCAGGTTGCAACATAGGAAGAGGTGTTGTACCACCATTCAACTAGTGGTAACCACCAAGCCCATTGAGTTTGTCCATTAGATGAAAAACACCACAAACATGTTTTCAAGAAATTGTTGAAAACTTCAATTTTCCCATCGATCTGAGGATGATATCTCATTTTGAGATGTAGTTGGGTTCCTTGGATCTTGAACAACTCTTGCCAAAATTTTCTGGTTAAAGTTGGATAAAAATCATATACAATGGAATGAGAAATGACATGGAGTTTGAAGATATTATCCGTAAAACATTAATCCATTGTGGATGCAAAGAAAGGGTGTTGGAGGGCACATAAATGAGCATATTTGGAAAGGATATCTACTACAACCATGATGACTAACTTATTGCTTGATTTGGGTAAATGACAATGCATTCCGTAGAAATATACATCCGTATAGAAAGTGGAATAGAGAGAGGTTGGAGTGTTCTTTGAGTTTTTATTGTTTCTCCCTTATTATGCTGACATGTATCACATTCAACCACAAATATGTGGATGTAATGTTTCATGCCTTCCTAGAAAAAAAACCTTTTGACTCATTTGTATGTTTTATGAAATCCTGAATGCCCAGTTGTGTGTGAAGCATGAATTTTGGAGACAAAAATGGATGTAAGGTGAGATTATTTGCTTAAATAAAGGTGACCTTTATAGTGAATATCTCATTGTACCAAGAGTATCCTAGAGAGGCTTGAGGATCCTGTTGCAATTGTTGGATCAGGAAAGAAATTTTGGTATCTTACAACCATCCTGGAAAATGTCTTGTAGCCAATATGCTACGATAAAATAGAGGGAAAAGAGGGATTATTTCTCTTCATATTTCCTTGAAAGAGCATCAACGAGGAAATTTTATTTTCCCTTCTTGTAAACGATCTCATAATCATAACCAAAGATCTTGGTCAGCCATTTATATTTCTCCAGGGATGAAATATGTTGTTCCAAAAAATACTTGAGGATGAAATGATCAGTTCTAATTTAGAATAGTTTCCCCAACATATAAGGACTCCGAAGATCCATTGCATGTAGAATAACTAACATTTCCTTTTCATAGGTGGATTGGCCCAAATGTATCTCTGAAATTGTTTTACTAGTGAAATCCAAAGGTCTTCCATCTTGCATGAGGACTACCCCAATTCCTTTCCCTGAAGCATCACATTCCAGGACAAAAGTCTTGGTGAAGTTGAACAATGCCAAAACATGAGTCTTTCACATATCCTCTTTCAAGGATTGGAAGAATTGACCAACAAAAAAATTCCAACTAAAAGAATTCTTTTTAATAAGATCAATGATAGGAGCTACAATTTTACCATAATTCTAAACAATCTTGCGATAATAACCTATTAAACCCAAGAAACCACACAAGCATTTAATACTTTTAGGGCAAGAACAATCCTTCATGGCTTCAATTTTCTTAGGATCCACATGTACACCATCCTTGCTAACAATATGACATAGGTACTCAACTTTAAAGGCTCCAAAAGCACATTTAGACTATTTGAGAAAAATTTGGTGCTTAGATAGTAAGTGTAGGAATTTATTAACATGGGAAACATGGAATTGTCAAGTTTTACTATAGATGAGAATATCATCAAAAAAAACTAAGAAAAAAAGATGGAGGAAATGATCAATGACATGATTCATGAGACTTTGAAAAGTGGAAGGTGCATTACAAAGGACAAAGGGCATGAACAAGAACTCATAGTGACCCTCATTAGTTAAAAATGAGGTCTTGGGAATGTCTTCCTCTTTCATATGGATCTGATGGTAGCCAAAACAAAGATCAAGTTTGGTAAAGTAATGAGCACCACTCAATTCATCCAAAATTTCATCAATGATGGTAATGGGAAATTTGTCTTTGATTGTGATTTTGTTGAGGGTGTGAAAATTAGGACACATGTGCCAAGTGCCTTATTTCTTGAGCACCATGACTACAGGATATGAATAAGGGTTGGTACTAGGACAAATAACACTCACTTTGAGAAAATATTGAACATGTTTCTCAATTTCATTTTTATGGGACAAGGGATGACGATAAGGGTGGACATTGGGCGGAAGAATTCCCATGACTAGGGGAATGGAATGATCATGGGTGTTGCGGGAAGGGGGAAGTCCATGGGGAGTGTTAAAAATAGATTGGTGTTGGGAGAGTATAGATTAGAGGTTAGGATGCATAGAGGGTGTCTCAACTTCTTGAATGGAATGGAGTTGGGAAATAATGTATGAATGACCTTCTCTAAGTAGCTTTTCCATCCATTGGGAACTAATGATCTCATGGGAGCCTACCATGATGCCTTGGAACTTATATTGTTGTTCCTCTTATTGTAATTTCAAGGTTAAGTCCTTAAAATCCATGGTGATTGGGTCAATTATGCGTAACCATTCAACATTGAGCACAATGTCACAACCACCCATGTCGATAGAAAACATATGAGATTTCAGGTGGTACTAACCAATTTGTAGGCACACATTTTTACAATGCCCCCCACATTTCATGGTCCTCCATTTGCAATCATGATTTGGAATTTTTGACTACATGGATATAGAATGTGATCTCTTGAGCCATGCGGAAATGGATGAAATTATGGGTGCTTCCACTATTGACTAGGATAATGACTTTCCTATGCTTAATATAGCCAATTAACTTGAGGGTTTTGGGAGAAGGAAAACTAGTGAGGGAATTTCGTCAGATGAACTGTTCAAATTATGGTGGGTCAGAGGGTGAGGTATGATCATCTACTTGGGGTGGCTCTTTATGATGGTTCTAAAAAATGGCCATAAAAATCTTTTGTTCCTTACACTTGTGCACCGAAACATATTTGTCAACAAAATTATAACAAATGCCCTTAAGTTGGAATTCAGTCATTTCTTCCCAAGTTAATTTCTATGTCTTGAGAGGACTCCCAGAAGGGGCTGGATTGGTGGGTCTAGGGAGGGGAATAAAGGAGGATTTTATATTTTGGGAAGATACTACCTATTGTACTTCCTTGGCTCGTTAAGTAGCTTCTAACCAAGTTTTGGAGTAAGCCATTAGGACTAGGGATCAGATGTCATCCTTCGGGCCACTGATAAAGAATTCCCTAAAGAAATCATCTGACATGCCCTCCATTTTCAAATACAAGTGCTCAAAGGTGGTGATAAAGTCTTCCACTGTGCTATACTATTTCAACTTGGTCAAACAACCCAAATGGTGTGTTTTGGTGTCCAAGCATTCATAAATATATGCAACAAATTGTGTCCAAGAGACATACCCTTGGTGTGATTTTTTACACCATTTCCACCATTGCCAGTGTTTAGGATCTAGATAGAGGACACTGTAAAAAAATTTGGCCAAATAATCAGTAATGTCATGCAAGAAGAAATAATGTTCCATTTGAGTGAACCAACCTGTGGGATCCGAGCCATCAAATTTGTTCACCTCAACTTTGGGAAGATGTAGGTCACGATGAAGATGATTGGAATGAAAGGCATGGAAATGGGAGGGGTCGACGTCTTCATGGTAGGAAGGTTGTTCAAAGGGGGTAGGGTTTAGGGATTGGCTCATCCATTTGTCAAATTTGTCTTTCAGGGAGTCAAAGCAGCCATTGTGGGAGGAATATTGGACCTTGAGGGTATTAACTAAGGAATTGAGGGAGGAAAGGTTGAAATTGATGTCTCATCACTCTTTTTCTTGGTGTTTTTGGCGATCAAGGCAATGATTTCTAATTTGTGAGTGAGATCCATGTGTGAATAAGAAAAAGTGGGCAAGTGGGTCCTCACAAAAAAAGGTTGTAGTTGAGGGGTACAACAATGATTAGGGTGAAGAGAGGAAGTCAGTGTGATAGGTACCAAATAAGGGTGTTGTAACACTCCAAGTTTTGAGCCCGATATTAAATAATGTATTTTGTTAATTGTTAAGAGGCTAGAGGGCCCAAACAATTAAAAGAGGCTAGTGTGCCTAAAAAATGTAATTTTTTGATCATTATTAATAATAAACACATCGCTGGATAATAGTCGGACAAGGACTAGAGTTATAGGGAGATATGATTTCACAAGAGAGGGGGCTTGAGGGGATAAATTTTTATTTCCTATTTTGATTACCCTTTTGTCTAAGGGACTGGATTAGTTATGTGAGCTTCTTGGGGGGATACCAGGAGGTTCTTAATTCCCAAAAAATTACTTAAACCCGCCCCTGGTCTGTTGGGGGGTTCGCTCATTCACTCGTTCACTTATGCATTGGTGCATTCGTTCACTCACTTGATCACTCATTCATTCATTCCATTCTTACCTATCACTCATTCATCCTTCATCATCTGTGTCTTGGCTTGGGGAAAGGGAAACAAAGTATTGAAGAGTAGCCATGGTATTGTTGGTTATAGAGGTCGTTGGTGTAATCTAGCCATGACTTGAGGCTTGCACGTCTGAGATGCAATTGCATGTGTCCATCTTTGTTCACAGCTGTGAGTCCTGAGAGTTCAACCATGGATATTTTGGACCAGTTGCATTGAAGCTATGGAAGGAGAAGGACTACCTGAGGGACTGCATAGAAAAGAAGGGTGCAGGGGTCCATTTTCTTGGGTGGTGCAGGATGGGTAGAAGAGATTTGGGTACTTTGATTATTGCGAGTGTTGGGAAATCCTGTGAGAGATTGAGTGTTGTCTATTTTGGGAATCCAAGTAACACTCTGGAACGATCCTTGTGGATTCATAGCCTTGGCTCGGGGGTGACACTGTTGTTGATATTTGGAACAGTAGTGTCTATGTTTGGGTGGAACTTCCTTGGTCTACAGCCATTTGGTGTCTTCTTTAGAAAGATAAGTGCTCTCTATTATGGTATTATTTACCTATATATGAATGTATTTTGGTGTGTATTTATTTATCGTTTAATTAAATATCTAGAATATGCATGCTTGTTGGTTATTGTTGTGCATGTCATTAGATCTTTTCTTTTATGCACCCTTGTTCATTTAAAAAGGTATCGGTAAGAGAAAGAAGTCCAAGGGTGGGCTTGAAGGTAGCGTACCCCATCCTATGGGTGGAAGGGTATGTTACAGATTGGTATCAGAGCTTCTAGTTGAAACACCGGGCTAGTATGGGTTGAGTCTGTTGGTTAGAGTCTCTTGGTTGAGATCAAATTCTAACCTTGAAGTTGAAAATCTCAGGAGAAATGGCATTGCAGAACTACGTAGAAGCTAGAACGTCAGAGATCCTTTGTAAGGGATCGAAATATTGTGACCGTCGATTTTGAATTCGGGAGCGATCGCTATTGTGGGATAAAGAGAGATCTTGGATCATTGGATCAGAGGGCAGGTGAACAAGGGTCGTCCGATGAAGGCAAAGGAAAAGGTTAAGTAGCTTTAAGTTTTAGCCGTCAAACCTTCGCATGACAGAATGTGAGCCATAGATCTCGCGGCGGTTCAGAGGATCGACACTTTGGTAGAAGCAAGCCATCATGTTGCATGTAGGAAAATATCCCAAAGTCCTGAAGCCCGGAGTTAATATGTGTTTGTTAAGGGAGACATGTGTCGGCAGATTGGCTAGTTCTGGAGAATTGGAGTGTGATAGTGTGGGAACTCCTAAAGCCCGAAGAGATGAAGTGGTGGGGCATGATGAAATCACCTAGAGGTGATGTGGACCTCGAAAGGTTAAGAAGTTTGGAAATTTGGAGTTCGGGAGATTTTAGGAATGTAAGCATAAAATCCTTCGAAGCCTGAAATTCCGAAGTGACGTGGCTCGCTGACGTCACCTGGAATGACGTGGACACATGGGATGTGTGCCACATGTTAGTGATTTTGAACCTGTGGAAGATTGAAATTTTAGTTAGAGTGTAACATGTGTCACCCACTTGATTGGGCCATGTGTCTGCTTCTAGTATTTTTCACATTGTGAAAGATCGTGCAGTTCGAAGACTGGGCACTCTGGATGAAAAAGATGTGATAGTTTGCGTTGGGCCGAGAACTCCCGAAGGCTCTAAGGTCGGAGTAAATATCAATCGTTGATCCCATAAGACACGCGGTAGTAGATCTCGTAGTTTGGAGACTTGGTACTTCAAGGGTTTTCAATTCTCTACAAGTGAAAAGTGTCAAAGCCTGAAGTCGTGAAGGCATGTAGAACGTTGATTTAGGATCCCTTTGGGACCTTTCTCAACCATTGGATCAAGTAGTGGAAGGACAGGGTAAGCACTTCAGTGAATTATCACTCTGGGGGAGTTGAGAAGTGTGGGAGCTAAATGTCCTACACCCCCGGAGCGTCGCATTAATAGAGGATCGTTCATCCCAACACTTGATTAAGTCGTAGACCATCAATATCATGAAGCCTCTAGATGGGGGTGGGGTCATCCATTTGATGGGAGATTAAATCTTGATCGTTCTATCCTTGTGGTGAAGCTAATGGATATTTCAAAAAAGGGTAACTCTGGGAGGAAATAGGAGTTGACAAAATAGAACAGGAGAAGGTAGAAGTCCAAAGGAATTGGTCTTGGCACCATTCCCATGCACAGGTAAAAATAGGCTTGGGAGGTAACTTAGTCGTGGGTTTGTGGCTCACACAAGCCCCGTATGAAAGAACACAGAGCGAGGCACTAAGGAAGGGACTAAGCCACAGATTTGAACCATGGTCACTTGAAACCTAGTTTGAGGGAAGCGCCTACGTAGAATGAAATTTTGTATTAGCCAAGGATAACAGGACACTGTTATTTTGTGGAGAATGAGGATATATTCTTCATGGACTAAGAAGAAAGGGCATGTAGCATTGTTTGGAAAATTTCTTTATATGCATAATTCTAACAAAATGGTTTCTTGCACATTTTGCAGAATTAAGAGATTTAAACATATCAGCTTGGAATGGAGATTCAAGAGATAGAAGAAGGTGAGGGAGCCTCTATCCATGATAGAGAGGGTGAAGGAAAAAATACCAGATTTGGTAATGCAGAGACAAAGTCCAATGGATGCAAGGGTAGAGGAAAGCAATAAACATTAATAGAAATTGTAAGAATCCTAAAAACAGAAGTGCAGAGATACAAATCAGACAATGAGAGGTTGATGAGAGAGAAAATTTATAAATTCTCGAGTGCTACAGAGCTTAAACCAATTACAGAGGAAAACAAGGAATGGCTCTGAGAAAGGGAAAGAAGGTAGGTTTCGTGAAAGAAGAGATGATCTTGGAAGAGTTGGTTATTCAAGAATTGCTAGCAGAACTCATAGACACCACTCACCTCCTTACTCAGCAATAAAGTTTTATGCATCAGAAGATTCTATAAGCAGTCTAGAGGTGTCTCCTCTTAGGCACCAAAGAAGGAGACAAGAAGTGGACAGTTTGCAAGGAGAGTTGAGGAAGCTTAAGCCACCCTCCTTTGATGGTGAAAAATAAATGGAAGATGATGTCGAAGCATGGTTTCTTGGACTCAGGAGATATTTTCAATTGCATAACTATTCATCAAACCTAGAATCTAGAATTGCCACCTACCATTTACACGGGAAAAATGCAATGTGGTGGGATCAACTGAAGCAAGTTGAAAATATTAATGAGAATAGGATCACTTGGAAGAAGTTCAAGAAGTACTTCTAGAAGGAGTACCTCTCAGAGCATTTCTATGACAAGAAAATGCAGGATTTCTTTGAACTCAGGCTGGGAAGCATGACTATGGAAGAATATGAGAAGAAGTTCTTGGGGTTGTTAAAGTATGTTGGGTTCATTAATGATGATAAGGTGAAAATACAGATATTTCTAAGTGGACTGCCATCCTTTTATAAAGAAAATATTAAGTATGATGAGCCTAAGACCTTGACTGAGGCCATCAGGAACACTAAATACCTGTATGAGCAAGTCCGGGGGAGAGAATCCCTGCATAAATATTGGAAGGATAAGAAGAAGGAGAAGTCTAATCAGAGGAGGAAAGGATTCAAACCTTCCTTCAATAGGAATGAGCCTAATAGAAATCATCAAGATCAGTATGCTAAGGGTGAATGCAAAAAATAAGACTCCTTGGGAAAAAGGGGATGATTTTAAGGATGGAAAATTATTTTAAAATGTAGAAACCTTGGCGAATCTTACTAATTCTTCATATGCCAACTATAAATGTTTGGCGATATTTTTTTAAAAATATTCAAATTTCTAAGGATTTTATATAGTTTGTATAAAATTTTGGTGATTTTTAAGGTAAAATAATTTTATCCTATAAAATTTGGGTGAATCATTTTTAGAATAACGAATCTTTTTTTGGAAAAAACCATGGAAAATTATCCCATGAGTGAAATTTAGCCCCTAAAATCATCTCCAATGCTGGGGATGCAAAGAACATCACATGTAAAAGGATTTCCCACATAGAAAGGACATAGTAAAGACTGTCCACAACATCCAAGAGGCTACAACAATCGAAGATATGGGAATGATTTATGCATACTTAGATGATAGACAAGAATAATACCAGTCCAATATGATTGAGGTGGAAGGTAAGATCATAAATCAACCTGTTTCTATCTTAATTGATTTGGGAGCAAGTCATTGTTACATTGATCCTAAAATAGTGGATAGATTACATTTGGAGAAAAGTAAGCTTGGAAAATCAAGTTTGGTTCAGTTAGCCATTGGAACTGATCCGGATTTTATGAGAAGAATGAAATGAATATAGATTATTAACAGGTGCTTACAACAAAATAACAGAGATACAGTAAAACTAGTTTTCTATTCAATAACAAAATAAGATGAAACTGCAAAATGCAGCGGAAACAAGCTTCCTGGAATGGTAGCGGATTATCTCTAGGAAGAGATGTGACGGTTGTTCTCATTCGCAAGAAGATGATTACAATGAGGCTCTAAAGGCCTTTTTATAATAAGCAGGAATTCCAAAAACCCTAGACATCCAAAAACCTAACCCTAGGAGATGAAGCGCCAAAAGTCATGTGGGCCCTGTTTGGGTAAGTTAGTACATCAACTTCTCGAGGTCGTAACTTTTGCATACGATCTCCGTTTTAGGTGTATGATAGCCCGTTGGAAAGGTATCATCAAGGAGATTCATTTTAGGAAAAAAATTAAGGGAGCTTTCATATTTCAAACCTTGTTTCCCAAAAAACATCATTTAGGGCCTCAAAACGGATCTAGAAGTGAAATCTGCTAAAAATACTAAATTACCAAAATTGTCAGAAAACTGTTTTGAGATAGTTGGAAAAGGTGGGTGGACACCGATATCCACCTATATCAATCCTCCCTCCTTAGGAATCAATGGTCTCCATTGTGTTGAGGTTTCCCATCATATGAGGAAATTTCTGCTAAATTTGGCCCCGAGTGAGGCACTTGCCTTGGTGAAGGAGTTGCCCTACTTTAACGACTCGATAAAGCTGGATCCTTTTTTGTCGAGTCCCCTTGATCTATGTGTCCACAATTTGATCATTGGATGCTTGGTGTATGCAGTTGGGGTTGAGCTCTGTTGGTTTCATTTGTTCTGCTACTTCTGAGGTGTCCAATAATGGCGGGAAATAAGGGCAAAGGAGATCCACATTGAACACTGTGTGCAGGCCAAGGAAAGGAGGAATGTTGAGCTCAAAAAAATTATCCCCCATGGATGTGGTGATGGTATACGGCCCACAACGGAGTGGGAAAAGCTTCCGGTGGGGTCCTATAAGGCGTTCCTTCTCCAAGTGCAACCAAACTTTGTCGCCCACCTGAAACTTATGTGGCACCCGATGTTGATCATGGCATTGTTTGTACTTGTCATTAGACTTCTGTAGGATATCCTGAACATGTTGGCGGATATATTGGATCCACTCAATGAACCTGGTGGCTTTGTCAGCTTCAGTTGGAGCAGGATATGAGTCGGTCGAGGTGACCGCAAGGGGAAGTGCAACATCTATGGGACCCAATGGTTGGAATCCCAACTCCACCTGAAAGGGGTTGCGGCTAGTTGAGCTATGCAGGGCTCATTTGTAGCTATGTTGGACATAGGGAAGGCTCTCATCTTATGTGAGAGGGTTCTTCGAATTATACATGTGAAGGATATGCACAATCATTTGATTTACGACCTCGGTTTGGCCATCTGTCTGGGGGTGGAAGGTCGTGGATTTGGTGAGCTTGGTGTCCAACAGTGACCAGAGGCTCGACCAGAATGTGTTGAGAAATCGACTATCCCGATATGAGACAATGGTTTGTGGTATTCCAAAATGTACCCAGACTCGTTCAAAGAAGAGCTTGGCAATGGCCTCTGCTGTGATGCCCTTATTGCAAGTAACCAGAATCGTCATCTTAGAAAAGCGATCAACCACCCCAAAAACATAGTCATTTCCCCGACATGTAGTCCATTGAGATGGATTCCCATGGTCTGTCAGGAGTAGGAAGAGGAATGTACAGGCCTTGTTTCTTATTGGTCAGTTTGGAAAAAGTGTAGGCAGTGCAGGACCTGATATACTTGCTAACCTCCTGTCGAAGTTTTGGTTAGTAGAAGTGTTTTTGTTGCATCACCACTATATTTTTGATGCCGAAGTGTCTTTCCACCCGACTGTAGTGGGATTCCCAGATTAGCTTCAATCAATCGCTTTATGGAACACATATATGGCCCAGACGACACAACAACCCATCCTGAAGATGGAAATTATTGACAACTGCATTTGCACCCAACATTTGGTAGGTGGTGGTGAAGTCTGAGCCTGTCTCATAGAGTTGGGGCCATCCATAGGTCTCATGGTTGCAAGATTCTAGCACCATGGTGAGTGCCGCGACTGGTGGTCTGCTGAGGCAATCAACGACGTGATTGGTGCTTCCTATTTTATACTTGATGTTGAGGTGGAATTGTTGCAAGTAAGTGGACGACTTTTGATGGCGATCATTCTGAAATTTTACTTGTGTCTGCATGAACTGCAGTGGCTTATGATCAATGTGGATGATTGTCTCCTTCCCAATAATGTAATCTCTCCATTGGCGGCAAGCGTGCACAATGGAGTACATTTCTTTGTCATAAGTAGGGTACTTACATACAACATTTGATAGTGTCTCACTATGATAGGCCACGGGGTAGTCGTGATGAGTGAGAATGACGCCCACAACATAGTCTGAAGCATCTGTCTCGATCTCAAAGAGTTGTTGTAGGTCTGGTAGTGAAAGTACTAGGGCTAATCACAAGCACTTCTTAAAATCATCGAACGCTTATTGTTGGGACCGACCCCATGCAAATTTCATCTTACCACCACCCCTGGTTATTTGGTTGAGGGCCCATGCAATATGGGAGAATCCCAACACGAACCTACGGTAGAAATTGTCAAGGTGCAAGAAGCTCTGAATCTCAGTGAGTATGGTTGGGGCTAGACAGTCACGGATGACTTGGATCTTGGTTGGATCCACATGTACACCATGTTGATCAATGATGTATCCCAGGTAATGGAAAATGTCCATGCCAAAGGAGCATTTTTCCAAGTTGTCATATAGCTTGTGCTACCGTAGGGTTGTTGGTCACTATAATTGCTTATTTAACTAAACAATCAAGTGCTACATAAATTTTCAACCCAGGGAAGTCTGTTTATTTCAAAGGTAATCACACACTATATATGCTCAATCTCAAAAGCAACCTAGAGTTGTAGTAGAAACATATTAATCACACTTTGCCTTGAACAAACTGAAGTTCTAACTTGAATTATAGGAAAGCAACCTACCTACTGCAGAGCTCAAAGTTTAAAGGAATGATTAATTGAAGAATCCTAGATTACATTAAAATAACAACAAGATACTGCAACAGGAAAGACCAACTATTCTATAACCAGAGAATAGGACCCTATTCCCAAAGCAGGAATCTTCAGCACCTGTTTCCGATCATCACACTCTCATGAACTCATTACTGATTGAAATGATTGACACACACTGAAGGTTAACTAACTCTTAACATAGAACAAGACCCTATTTCCTAAGCAGGAAACTTCAACACCTGTTTCTGATTAGCACACTTTCATGAACTCATTAAAATAATTGACATGCACTGAAGGCTAACTATCTCTAACAGAGAACAGGACCCTATTCCCGAAGTAGGAACCTTCAACACCTATCCCTGAATATCAAGCTTTCATAAATTCACCAAGCAAGATTGCTAACTAGAATGATTAACAGTTACCCAAGCATGAATCATATGAAAACAATGTAACAATCGGTAAAGCAGAGTTTCAACAAGACAGAGTTCAGTAAAATAGTGTTTCAGCAAAACAAAGTCCAGTAAAGTAGTGTTTCAGCAAAACAAAATTTAATCAAGGCATAAACAAAAATAACACTAACACTCTACAAAACTAATGGGTGAATCTTGTGAAGAAGGTGGGCCCTCCCTTCTCACAAGATTCCCCTGAAACGAAAGGAACTAGAGAGAAATGCTCAGAACAATCTTTTATTCATCTGTCAACTGTGTTACATTACAATCTAAAGTAAAACACGTCCCTCTCTGTAAATCCTTTCTTTGTAAAAATAGAAGGTCCTCTCTAATGGTGATTTCCTCTTATTTAAAGAGGAGAATCCCTTTGATACAATTTGATCAACAAATTACAGGTGTACATATGAGTCCTATTCTTAGTCAGATTGACTTTCTAAACTGGAATAGGATATCCTAGTCTCCCGCAACAAAATGCTATTACAAGAGCTGAGTGAGGTTTTGTTGTTGCGACTGGAGTAACAACTTCTTTATTTGTCTTCTTGTTACTGCTATTGTATGTTGTTTCAGCATCGCAAATCACGGGTTGTTTCAGCCACGGGATTTGCATTCCGATTGTTCCAGCAACTTGGTCTCAGGAAACAACGATGGTTAATGCTAGCTCAAGGTGCGACTGTTGTGGTCAATCTGTGTGATTTGTTGTTTCAGCATCGTTGACCACAGACTGTGTAACAACTTCTTGTTGTTTCAGCATCGTTGACCATAGACTGTGTAACAGCTTCTTCTGTGTGAGTTGTTGTTTCAACATCGTTGACCACGGAGAGTGTAGTGGCTTCTGTATGAGTTGATGTTTCAGCATTGTAGACCATGAAGAGTGTAACAACTTCTTTTGTATGAGTTGTTGTTTTAGCATCGTTGACCACGGACTGTGTAACAACTTCTTGTTGTTTCAGCAACAGACCTCAATGCTAATCTGCAGTTCGAACTGTTTCAGCACTTATACATTTTTGATCAATGGTTAAGTATGAGAGTACTGTAAAATTATATGCAAAACGAATTAAACATATAGTTAAGAGAAGAGAGTTATATAACTTTGGAAAGATAGGGTAAGGTGGTAATGTGAGTTTAAATGTGAGTGAAACAAGGTGTAAAGATAACAAAAAGTGTGGGCAAAAAGGTACATTGTATGGTCCTAACATCCCCCCCAACTTAAAATGTTGCATGTCCTCGGGCAACTTCACTCTGAGTCAGAATCTGAATACCGACTCAGAGTGTGCAAGTTACTCAAGCAGTAGTTGTGGAAGGTGATGTCTTTTGGAGCTCTAAACCCTTGAACGCGTTGTAACCTTTGCCAAGCTGTTGTTTCGACCTTCTTGGGCAACTTATAATGGACTTGATATTTCTCTGCTGGCATCCAGAGGATAGGAAAATGAAACTGGTACCCTATCCATCTTTCAGCACATTGCTGAACACACTTGATGTAGCTAGGTACCCTAGAAATTGCTATCTCAATATTAGTGGGGCTAAAAGAATTGTGTTCCTGTCTTTTCTCAGTAGATTGATGCCAAAACATATTATTTGCATGTAGGGAAGCAATCTATGTTGATTTAATGAAATGTTGACACTCCTGAAACATTGATGTCTGTTGTTGCTGAATGTGTTGAGTCATCCCTGGTTTCTTTAAAAACTGATAATACTATGTAACAAAGGTGGCAACATTTTATGGTTATGGCCTTATCCAGAGAAGGTGATTATCCTCATTGTGCTTGGCAGCTAGGAAGTCATCCTGCCATATAATCTGATTGTTAAGGAAGGAGGTGAGTGCCCTAATCTAGATGTCACCGACAAGAGGGTTAAGGTTAAGCTGTCGGTTCTCAGGGATGGCCTCATTATGAAAATATGCCTCACGGAGGAGGTGTTGATCCATAGCAGAGGCTTCTGCAAAGGTTTTAATAAAATCTGCTGGATTTAATACTGTATGGGGTCTGCCTTCTTTGACTGATTTGATCTGAAACCATGTAAGTCATTCCATTAGGAACAGAGAGTAATTGCAGGATGGTTTCCTTGCAGCCAATAGCTTTTGTGCCAAGTCAAATATCAAGAGCAATCTGCCTTTTAGATCTTTATTCTGTTTCTTAAGGGAACAAGATACCTGGCGTGTTTTCTCCAAAGCTTCCCAATTTGAGTAGATATGATTTATCCAGATCTGTTTGTGTTCCTGTAGGCTTTTGGCCTGTGTAATAGCAGACTCTTTTTTCCATTTCTGTATTATTGCCTGCTCATCCCATGGTTGAGTTTGTGTTTCAGTGTTGGAAGTAATAGGCTGAGGTAGGGTCTGAGTGGCTTGTTCCACAAAGGTGTGGGTATTGATCTGGCTGGGAGGGGCAGATTGATCAATAGGAAATGTTTGTACAACTTTATTAACAAAAGCAGGGGTTTCAATTTTGACATTTGTTTCAGGCCAGGGCTCAGTCTTAATTTTGGAAGGTCCTGCTGGTTCTTGTGTAACAACAGGGTGTTCTTCTTTGACTGCAACAGTCGAAGGTGCAGGGGAATCTCCTGGAATTGGAATTTGAATTACTTTGTAGCCTGCTCGATAGTAGATGTCCCCACATTGACTGCACATATATTCTCTACATGGATTCTCTGTTGTAGTTCCCTCTGACATGGTTGCTATGTGAGCTAGGGTGTACAAGTTAAGTTCCTTCTCATAGGCTTCCTTTTCCATGGCTAGATCTTGCTTGCAGGCTTCCAGTTCAGACCTTAGGAACTCATTTTCTTGTAAGACAGAGGCCATTGTTGGTTCTGGTTGAGGAGTGACTGGTTCTTGTGTAGCAGTCACAACCTCACTAGCTAGTTCTTGTGGAGCAGCTACAGGATCGACAGTTGATTTTTGTGTTTCAGCTTCTTGATGTAAAGAAAGTAATGTTGCAGCTCCCTGGGCATCTGATTCTTGTGTCTCAATAACAATATCAGCAGTTGGTTCTTGTGTTTTAGTTGTAGCTGGTTCTTGTGTGATAGCTATATTTGGTTCTTGTGTTTCAGCCACTGAATGAGTAGCTGGTTCTTGTGTTTCAACTACTAAATGGGTAGTTGGTTCTTGTGTTTCAGCTACTAAATGAGTAGTTGGTT
>ML783016.1:91863-114644 GCA_009831015.1 Picea engelmannii
TGTTTATTTCAAAGGTAATCACGCACTATATATGCTCAATCTCAAAAGAAACCTAGAGTTGTAGTAGAAACATATTAATCACACTTTGCCTTGAACAAACTGAAGTTCTAACTTGAATTACAGGAAAGAAACCTACCTATTGCAGAGCTCAAAGTTTAAAGGAATGATTAATTGAAGAATACTGGATTACATTAAAATAACAACAAGATATTGCAACAGGAAAGACCAACTATTATGTAACCAGAAAACAAGACCCTATTTCCAAAGTAGGAATCTTCAGCACTTGTTTCCGATCATCACACTCTCATGAACTCATTATTGATTGAAATGATTGACACACACTGAAGTTTAACTAACTCTTAACAGAGAACATGACCCTATTTCCTAAGAAGGAAACTTCAGCACTTGTTTCTGATTAGCACACTTTCATGAACTCATTAAAATAATTGACATGCACTGAAGGCTAACTATCTCTAATAGAGAACATGACCCTATTCCCGAAGTAGGAACCTTCAGCACCTGTCCCTGACTATCAAGCTTTCATAAATTCACCAAGAAGGATTGCTAACTAGAATGATTAACATTTACCCAAGAATGAATCATATGAAAACAATGTAACAATCGATAAAGCAGAGTTTGAGCAAGACAGAGTTCAATAAAGTAGTGTTTCAGCAAAACAAAGTTCAATAAAGTAGTGTTTCAGCAAAACAGAATTTAATCAAGGCACAAACAGAAATAACACTAACACTCTATAAAGCTAATGGGTGAATCTTGTGAAGAAGGTGGGCCCTCCCTTCTCACAAGATTCCCCTGAAACAAAAGGAACTAGAGAGAAATTCTCAGAACAATCTTTTATTCATCTGTCAACTGTGTTACATTACAATTTGAAGTAAAACACGTCCCTCTTTGTAAACCCTTTCTTTGCAAAAACAGAAGGTCCTCTCTAATGGTGATTTCCTCTTATTTAAAGAGGAGAATCCCTTCGATACAATTTGATCAACAAATTACAGGTGTACATCTGAGTCCTATTCTTAGTCAGATCGAATTTCTAAACTGGAATAGGATATCCTAGTCTCCCGCAACATAATGCTATTACAATAGCTAAGTGAGGTGTTGTTGTTGCGGCTAGAGTAACAACTTCTTTATTTGTCTTCTTTTTACTGTTGTTGTATGTTGTTTCAGCATCGCAAATCGTAGGCTGTTTCAGCCATGAGATTTGCGTTCTGACTGTTCCAGCAACTTGGTCTCAGGCAGCAGCAATGGTTAATGCTAGCTCAAGGTGCGGTTGTTGTGGTCAATCTGTGTGAGTTGTTGTTTCAACATCGTTGACCACGGACTGTGTAACAACTTCTTGTTGTTTCAGCATCGTTGACCACGGATTGTGTAACAACTTCTTCTGTGTGAGTTGATGTTTCAGCATCGTTGACCACGAAGAGTGTAGCGGCTTCTGTATGAGTTGTTGTTTCATCATTGTAGACCATGAAGAGTGTAACAACTTCTTTTGTATGAGTTGTTGTTTCAGCATCATTGACCACGGACTGTGTAATAGCTTCTTGTTGTTTCAGCAACAGGCCTTAATGCTAATCTGCAGTTCAAACTGTTTCAGCACTTATACATTTTTGATCAATGGTTAAGTACGAGAGTAATGTAAAATTATATGAAAAATGAATTAAACATATAGTTAAGAGAAGAGAGTTATATACCTTTGGAAAGATAGGGTAAGGTGGTAATGTCATTTTAAATGTGAGTGAAACAAGGTGTAAAGATAGCAAAAAGTGTGGGCAAAAAGGTACATTGTATGGTCCTAACAAGGGTGTGCAGAACCTGTTGAATATGTTGCAAGTGTTTGGCCCAAGTCTTGTTGTAAATGAGAATGTCATCCAGATACACCACTACAAAATTATTGGTGAATGGTCATAGGATATCGCCCATCATCCTCATGAAAGTGGCTGGAGCATTTTTCAAACCAAAGGGCATGACCAACCATTCAAAAAGGCCTTCCTTTGACTTGAAGGTAGTCTTCCATACATTTGTTTGTTCTATCGGGACCTAGTGATAGCTAGACTTCATATCAATCTTACTGAAGTATTTGGCCCCCGTGAGTTGATCAAGGAGGTCGTTGATTTGAGGAATTGAGTACCAGTTTCTGACTTTGATTTTATTCAGAGCCCGGTAATCAATGCAGAGTCGCTAGGTTCCATATTTCTTCTGTATCAGCACAATTGGGATCCCCCAAGGTGATCATATGGGATGGATGTGCCCTTTGTGGAGTAGTTCTTGGATTTTTCGCTTGATCTCCTCATTCTCTAACAGAGAGTGATGATAGACTGGCCCATTGGAAAGCGGTGTGTTGATGGTCAAATTGATGGGGTGCTTGACCTGGCAGTGCAAAGGTACCCCGGTAAGTGAGGAGAAGATATCTAAGTATTCTTCCATGACCTTATCTACTTGCTTCTTCTCTGTGGAGAGGTTGGCAGCAGAAACCCTGGATGTGTGATGCAGGAGCATCGCTACAAGCTAGCTACGAGCTAGCTAGCCAGTACATCAAGCGTGCATTCAATGGAGGAGAGAGGCGCAACCCTCTCACTTTCAAATTTTGAATTTGAATTAATTGTGTTAAATGATTGTAAGGCCGAAGAGCCAAAGTCATTCCTTTGAGTAGGCTGTAGTTAGTGTTGCCTTAATGGCTGATAGGGAGAAATGGATCTAACTCTGATCCAGATTAGATGACCCATTCAGTGTAATTGAATGCAAATTTATGAGAGTAGGTAGCTTGGAGGGAAGAGCTCGAGGAGCCCCTTTTGTAAAAATATCCTTGTATGTAGGATTAGTCGGTAGAGAAGAAAGAGAGCGGAGAGGAGAGCCGAGACTCTATTGCAGTCCGAGCTCAGATTGTAAATAGGCATTCGTATTAATACAAAGAGCAGTTTTTCCTGCATTTGAGTCTTTGTGTGTTTATGCATTTAATGAATGTTATGTGTGTGTACTCATATATGCTATAGATGTATGTTAGGTATGCATTTGCAAGGATAGACAAAATTTACTATCTGTGATTTCTTTGATTCCAGGTTTGGGTTCTTTGAGGCTTCATGCAAGAGGTTGCATGACAGAATACTGCGGGTTTTGTAAGCCAGTGCAAGGAGTGAACTTATGAATTATGAGGATTTAGAAAAAGACGTGCCAGGAGGGCGCACCAGCTGAAGTCATTGACTCAAGGAGAATCCTCAAGGTTGTTGAATACCTTGGAGGTAAGACTGTGCAGAAGAGATCACAGGACATACCATAATCATTTAGGGATTCTGTAGAAGCTCTTCCAGGAGGGCATTGAGAAGGTGCATAGAAAGCACAGAGAAGACATAATTTATGAGAATTGTGTAAGGCTCTACCAAGAGGGCATTGAGAGAATTCACAGGATGCACTAGGAGAAGAACTCTATTTCAAGTTCGGCAAGAAGACAGAATCACTGAGGATTCTGGAAAAACTCTGCCAGGAGGGAATTGAGTTGGTGTAGGTGTGCACAAAAAGAACTCTCATTTGAGTTCAGAAAGGAGAAGAAGTGTCAGGAGGAAGACCTCCACAGGGTTACTAAACACCCTGCAGGCTCAGCAAGGAGTGCTTGAGTAGGAAGTTTCCAGAAGGCATTTCCATCCTTTCAAGGAGAGAAAGGGGCAGAGACCTTAGAGGTCTAGGAAATTGAAGCTCAAGAGGATAAAGACATGTGCAAGGAGTGCACCAGGCCAACACCTGAGTAACGTGTTGACAGACAAATAAACATCTAAAGGCTCGTCAGGTAGCAGGAGTGGGAGTGAGAGAGGACTTATTCGAAAGTCTCGAAGCTCAGGATAGAGAGCATCTTTGGGTGCAGAGACTCTACAAAGAGTGCAGAAGTCGAGAAACCTTTCAAGGTTTCAATGAGGACTAAGCTCAAGAGGAAAATTTCCTTTGCGCACAGAGCCATAGCTGCAAGGAATCATAGAAGTCAAGACACCCTTTGGTGGGTAAAAGTTTGACAAGATCAGGAGGAGGAGCATCCTTAGAATGCAAGCGGGAGCTCAAGATACATAATTCGCAGAGGAAGCAAAGGCCAAGGCCTTTGATACTTAGAGAAATATTCCAAGGAGAAGGAAGAAAGCGTAAGCTCAAGAGGGAGCTATAGCTGCCATTAGATCAGTTCGATAGGAGAAGATTTGGATGGTTGAGTTCGTGTCCAAGCAGCAGTAGGAAAGCACGGCGGAAGAAGAACATGTTTGGACCGTCAGATCTAGTGCAGAGGGTCGATAGCCATCGGATCCAGGAGAAGTTGCACGTAAGTTAATCTCATGTATGTGTTGAGGAGACAGCTTGTCAAAGTCTTTAAAATATCAGGACCATCTATCGTTGAGAGGACGCGTGGCAGAAATCTGGGAGCCATTGGGGTTTCAGATACCAGGAGTTCGAGGAGGAAGAGTCTGGAGACAAGAAATCCTGGTTCATGAAATCCCTAAAGCATATTGACCGTCCAACAGGAGGACACGTGACAATCGATCAGGGTTTCGGGAATTCCTCGGAAGAAGGATTTCGACATTTCATCTATCAAGAATGCAAATGGTAAGAGTTTGGAACTCTTGACCCGTGAAATCCCAAAAAGACACAATTTGTCGGATCAGGAGGAGATATGAGCCGTTGATCTCCTGTAGGAGTGGAGCTTCTCATCGTGAAGTCCTGAAACTCAAAAAACTAAAAGCATTCTAAGGGATAACGTCGGGTCACGGGACAGGAACATATTTCGTCATTTTGGGATTTGTCTTTTCAGTGATCCCAAAGACAAGGAGCAAGAAACAGAGTGTTGGAAACCTCGAAGTCTCGAAACTTGACATGCATTTGTAGTGGGCCTATGGTCACACATTTTGAAGTTTTGGGGTTCGGATTTTCATCCATCCCGAGGACAAGAATTCAGGCACTTCTGTGTTGGAAACCCTGAAGTCCCGAAAACGATGTGTGGTCATGGAGGAGGTGGCCACATATTTCATAATTTCAGCATTTCAAAGATTGGGGGATCGAGGAGCAGAGAAATTGACACTAGGGTTCGCGGAATCGCGAAACCTAAAATCCCTTTCTCGGGATAAGGTCGCGGTCGTGCATGGAGTTCGTGTGCAGGTGAAAGCTCGCGCCTGGTGCATGTTTGTGAAGGTGGGGTTTTTGGGAAAGGACCATTCAGTATTTTGGTGATTTATTATTTCAGATTTCGGGGGATCGAAGAGTCAGAGACTCTCGACATCAGGGTTCTCGAAATCACAAAACCCGAAATCCCTTCTCGAAAAAGGTCATGGTCATATCTGGTGGTCATGTATAGGTGAAGACTCACGCCTGGTGCATTGCTTGTGATGATGGAATTTTCATGAAGGACATGTGGATCAGATTCATTGAAGGTTCCAGCAGATAACTAAAGGAGTTGCTTTGGCTCGAGGAGAAATCAGAGCGATCCTGTGCAGATTTTGGCTCGAGGGTCGGGGGTCTGCGTAAGTGTGGTATCAGAGAGGGATTTTTCTCATATATTGTAGGCAAAGGAAAACAAATACAGAGGGTTGAAGCTCTGTGGTGATTGTTGCAGGTTTCGTAGCAGTCAGAAATCAGTCAGGAGGATGGTAGGAGAAGATGGAAGCACTCTTAGTTGCAGAGTGACAGCAGTAGGATTGTCAGAAGGTCAGACAGGAATAGGAAAATGGCTACTGAAGGCCATGGATGCAGTGGAAAGAAGAACCAGCAGCAGTAGATGAGAAAATATGAGATGGATAAGGAACTCACTGAGATAAGGGAGAGGATGGAAGAAATTACATTGTAGATGCAGCAGGATGCAAGAGCACGATGGGTATATGAATGGCCCATGAAAACGAAGGTGAAATGGACACTCAAGGATTTATTGGCCCAAAGGAAGTGGAATTTGTTGAAGGAATGGCTGAGGTATGTGGAAGACCTCAGGGCTAAATAATAAGTGGTTCATGTGTGTGAACTAGAAGCTAGGAGAAATCTCAGTGATGATGAGGAGAAGAGATCACCAGAAGATCTCGGAGACTGCCAGGTGAGCAGTGAGGAAATTTTAATTTGCCAAATGGGCAATAAGAAGAGGTCACAGGATGATATTAAGGACTGCCAGGAAGGCAATGAAGAAAGTTCAGTTTTCCAGGTGAGCAATGAGGCGGGATCACTGGATCTCATAGACTGCCAAGTGGGCAGCAGAAATTCCCAAATTGCCAGGTGGGAAGGGGAAAAGAGATGAGACTGTCTGAAACTCTTGGGAGATCAGAAGTGAGTTCGTGTCAGCAAGGAGTGTTGATGGAGATGGGATCAATTGATCTCAAAGAATGTCAGGAGGGAAGAGAAGAAAATTCAGGTTTCCAGGAGGGCAATGAGATGATATCGTTGGAGAATCTCATAGACTGTCAGGAGGGCAGAGAGGAAATCCCATGTTGTCAGGTGGGAAAGCGAGAGAATATGGGACTGTATGACAGTCTCATGAACTCAGAGGTGAGTTCGGATCAGCAAGGGGAGCTGACAGAGAAGATGAGCTCAAAGGTGAGTTCATATTAGCGAGGAGAGCTGATAGAGGAAGATCAGAAGAGCATTCTGATGATTGGAGGAATTGAAATATTCCTACCATATAGCCTAGTTGAGGCCAGTGTGTGTGTTGTCTATGCAGAAACAACAGAAACACAACCAGCAGTGACTGTCAAAGAAATGGATCAGACACTGATGTTTTCCCAAGGAGAAGGAGATGAACATTTAGAATAATGGCTCAAAATTTTCATCCCGGAAGCTGAAAAGGAGATGACTGTAGCACTGGAGATTTTAGCAGAAGAAGAAGAGGAGGAAGTAGATAGCATGGATTTTGTTGATCTATATCAAGACTTGGAAGCCCTGGAGAAAATGATGATAGTGCAAAGCTTTCACATCCAACAGATTAAGTTGGAGACAGATGGAGGAGCATACCAGTCTGAGGAGCAGCTGGAAAAAGTTGGACTTGAGCCAACACAAGGAGAAATGGCAACAGAAAAACTGCCACAGGAAGAAGCTGAGAAACAATTCAGTGAGAAGATTGCATAATTGGAGTCTGCAGCATAGTGGCCAGCTAGTGCCATAGAAGAGGAAGAATATGGAATGTGAGATCTAGTTGATCTACCCATTTGCAGAGAAGAAGTGCAGCCAAGAAGACTTCATAAAGAGAGCCAGCCATTGGAGTAGTTGGACAAGGAGATCAGAAGGTTGATGATCCGATAAACATAAGTAGTCAACAAAGGGAAGATGAACAGCAAGGGACCTGCCATAGCAGTAGGATAGCAGTAGCAGCAGTAGCAGCAAAGCAGAGGAGTAGATGGACAACTACAAAGAACTGTTTGGGATCCAGGAGGATTTCGACAGCCATGCTGGGAAGCTCATGAGCAGGAGCTCATGAATTTTTCACAGCAGAGGAGTATGATGCAGGAGCATCGCTACAAGCTAGCTACGCACCAGCCAGCCAGCACATCAAGCGCGCATTCAATGGAGGAGAGAGGCGCAGCCCTCTCACTTTCAAATTTTGAATTTGAATTAATTGTATTAAATGATTGTAAGGCCAAAGAGACAAAGTCGTGCCTTTGAGTAGGTTGTAGTTAGTGTCTCCTTAATGGATGACAGGTAGAAAGGGATCTAACTCCAATCCGGATTAGATGACCCATTCAATGTAATTGAATGTAAATTTATGAGAGTAGGTAGCTTGGAGGGAAGAGCTCAAGGAGCCCCTTTTGTAAAAAGATCCTTGTATGTAGGATTAGTTGGTAGAGAAGAAAGAGAGAGGAGAGGAGACTCGAGACTCTGTTGTAGTTTAAGCTCACATTGTAAACATGCATTCGTATTAATACAAAGAGCAGTTTTTCCTGCATTTGAGTCTTTGTGTGTTTATGCATTTCATGAATGTTATGTGTGTGTACTCATATATGTTGTAGATGCATGTTAGGTATGCATTTGTAGGGATAGAAATAATTTACTATCTATGATTTCTTTGATTCCAGGTTTGGATTCTTTGAGACTTCATGTAAGAGGTTGCATGATAGAATACTACGGGTTCTGTAAGACAGTGCAAGGAGTGCACTTCTGAATTCTGCAGATTCAGACAAAGACATGCCAGGAGGGCGCACCAGCTGAAGTCACTGACTCAAGGAGAATCCTCAAGGTTGTTGAATACCTTGGAGGTAAGACTCTACAGAAGAGAGCACAGGACAGACCATAATCATTGAGGGATTCTATAGAAGCTCTGCCAGGAGGGCATTGAGCAGGTGCATAGAAAGCACAGAGAAGACATAATTTCTGAGAATTTTGTAAGGCTCTTCCAAGAGGGCATTGAGAAAATGCACAGGATGCACTAGGAGAAGAACTCTATTTCGAGTTCAGAAAAAAGACAGAATCACTGAGGATTCTGGAAAAACTCTGTCGGGAGGGCATTGATTTGGTGCAGGTGTGCACAGAAAGAACCTTTGTTTGAGTTCAGAAAGGAGAAGAAGTGTTAGGAGGAATACCTCCATAGGGTTACTGAACACCCTGCAGGCTCAGTAAGGAGTGCTTCAGTAGGAAGTTTCCA
This sequence comes from Picea engelmannii, assembly GCA_009831015.1. Classification (NCBI taxonomy): domain Eukaryota; kingdom Viridiplantae; phylum Streptophyta; class Pinopsida; order Pinales; family Pinaceae; genus Picea; species Picea engelmannii. The sequence continues at coordinate 100,454 of ML783016.1, forward strand.
GAGGGAATTTCCATCCTTTCAAGGAGAGAAAGGAGTAGAGACCTTAGAGGTCTGAGAAATTGAAGATCAAGAGGATAAAGACCTGTGAAAGGAGTGCACCAGGCCAACACCTGAGTAAGGTGTTGACAGACAGATAGCCATCTAAAGGCTCATCAGGCAGCAGGAGTGGGAGTGATAGAGGACTTATTCAAAAGTCCCGAAGCTCAAGATAGAGAGCATCTTTGGGTGCAGAGACTCTGCAAAGAGTGCAGAAGTCGAGAAACCTTCAAGGTTTCAGAGAGGACTAAGCTTAGGAGGAAAAGACCCTTTGCGCACAAAGACATAGCTGCAAGGAATCGCAAAAGTCGAGACATCCTTTGGTGGGTAAGAGTTTGACAAGCTTAGGAGGAGGAGTGTCCTTAGAGCGCAAGCGGGAGCTCAGGATATAGACTTCGCAGAGGAAGCAAAGGCCGAGGCCTTTGATACTTAGAGAAATCTACCAAGGATAAGGAAGAAAGCGTAATCTCAGGAGGCAGCTACAGTTGTCATTAGATCAATTGGATAGGAGAAGATCTGAACCATCGAGTTCGTGTCCAGGCAGCAACAGGAAAGCGCAGCAGAAGAAGAACAGGTATGGACCATCAGATCTAGTGCAGGGGGTCGATAGCAAGCAGATCCAGGGGAAGCTGCACGTGGGTTAATCTCATGTATGTGATGAGGAGAAGGCCCATCAAAGTTCCAAAAATATCAAGACCGTCCATCGTTGAGAGGACGCATGGCAGAAATCTGGGATCCATCGGGGTTTCGGATACCGGGAGTTCAAGGAGGAAGAGTCGAGAGACAAGAAGTCCTAGCTCATGAAATCCCTAAAGCATATTGACCATCCAAAAGGAGGACACGTGACAATCGATCGGGGTTTCAGGAATTCCCGGAAGAAGGATTTCGGCATTTCGTCTACCGGGATTGAAAAGGGTAAGAGCTCGGAACTCTTGACCCGTGAAATCCTGAAAAGACACAATTCGTTGGATTAGGAGGGGCTATGAGCCGTTGATCTCCCGCATGAGTGGAGTTTCGGCATTCCGGCATTCAGTTTTTTGGTATTTCAGGACTTGGGAGTTTGAGGGGTCAAGGATCATTGTAGCTTCACATCGCGAAGTCCCAAAACATGAAAACCCAAAAGAATTCTGAGGGATAGCACTGGGTCATAGGACAAGAACACATTTTGGCATTTTGGGATTCGGATTTTCGGCGATTGCGAAGACAAGGAGCGAGGCACAGAGTGTTGGAAACCTCGAAGTCACGAAATGCGATGTGCATTTGTAGTGGGGCTGTGGTCACACATCTCAAAGTTTTGGGGTTTGGCTTTTCGGCCATCCTGAGGACAAGAATTCAGGCACTTCTGCGTTGGAAACCCTGAAGTCCCAAAAACAACATGTGGTCACGGAGGAGGCAGCCACATATTTCAGAATTTCGGCATTTTGGAGATCGGGGGATTGAGGAGCAGAGAACTTGACGCCAGGGTTCGCAGAATCGCGAAACCCGAAATCCCTTTCTCGGGAAAAGGTCACGGTCATTTCTGGAGGCCATGTTCAGGTGAAAGCTCATGCCTGGTGCATGTTTTTGTAGGTGAGGTTTTCGAGAAAGGACCATTCGGTATTTTAATGATTCAGTATTTTGGATTTCGGGGGATCAAAGAGTCAGAGACTCTCAACATCATGGTTCCCAAAATCGTGAAACCTGAAATCCCTTCTCGGAAAAGGTCACGGTCATATCTGGTGGCCGTGTATAGGTGAAGACTCATGCCTGGTGCATTGCTTGTGATGGTGGAATTTTCGTGAAGGACCTATGGATCAGATTCGTTGAAGGTTCCAGTAGAGAACTAAAGGAGCCGCTTCGGATCGAGGAGAAATAAGAGCGATCCTGTGTGGATTATGGCCTGAGGGTCGAGGGTCTGAGTAAATGTGGCTATGATCTTTCTCTTATTCTGAGAGATAATCATGAAGACGAAAAACTTCCCCATCTGAGAGATGACCTTTCTGCATTGCTTAATAGAGATCAAGGAAATAGAACTAGGTGGGATTGCCTCGGGTATTTTGTACAATTTTCTATTCAAAGTAGTAATAACACTACGAGGCCTAGACTCATATACAGCATGATGTTTCCATAAATTAGGTTGGCCCAAAAGAACATCACAAACTTCGAGAGGAGCAACATCACGTAATACCTCGTCTTTGAAGGGCTTGATGTCATATGATAATCGACACTGTTGGTTGACGTGGAGATCACTTCCTTGGCGAAGCCATCTAATGGTGTAGGGTTGTGGGTGTGGCATTGTCGGCAGGGCTAGCCACTTGATGACCTATGCTGAGATGAGTTTCTTCTGTCTACCTCTATCAACGATGAAGTGCAGTGGGGTGATTTTTACTCACATTTGTGAATGGAAGAGGTGCTCTCCTTCTTCTGGCTCGTCTTGTTCACCATGATGGAGCTTGGTGGTAGAAATTGTAGCACTGGGTTCTGCATCAATGATCTATCTTCCCCTTTCTGGTTCTAGCTCAAATTCAGAATCTGCATTTGATTTAGATTCTTTCACTTTGGTCACCGGCGACTGCTTGGAGAAGCAGTCAGGAGTGTTATGCCAAGGGCTCTTATGGAAGTCGCACCACTTCCCGCTATCTTTCTTTGTCTTTCTGGTGTCCTTCTTTTCTTACGACTTGGACTGGTTGTCCTGATATTGTCCATATTTTCTCTTTCCTTTTTTCTATGGATTGGGGCCGCTCTCTCCTGGCTTTTGTTGTGAGGGGTTCCCACGCGCAAATTGCCGCGTCTTTTGTTTGAGCTTCTACTTGATTTTTATAGCATATCAGTAGGTCGCACCCAAGGATGAGATGTACAAAAATTCCATTTCGATCTAGATATATCTATGCATAGGACTGCGATACTTGAGCATCAGATGTCGCTCTAAATATTTGATACCCAGCTTGGTGCGCAAGGTATGGAAGATATTTGTGAAATCTAGCACTGCTTGGTCTCTTTCTTGCCACAGTGTGGTCCATTTGGTATACAAGTCATCATAACTTCCGACAGGCTAGTATTGTTCCTTAATAGAATCCTTGAAGGATTCCCAGGTGGTTGTGACTTTAAATAATGAGGGTTACGTAGTTTCCTTTTTCTCACAAAAAGTTTCCCACCAATCTTTGACATGGGGAATGGCTTTGAGGAGAGAAAAAGTAATCTTTTCTCTATTCGAAAAGTTATGGATAGAAAAATAACCTTCTAGTAGATTCAACCACTTGTCTACATCATTTGCGTCTATCTGACCTTAAAATATAGGAATATCAAAGTTTATTTGTACCTTGACGGGGGCGGTGCCTCCGCTCGAAGAAGATGTGTCGTTTGTTGGTAGTTGCCGAAGGATTTGCGGGAAACTATCCATCATCTTGTTCCTCTATTGCATGAGGGATTCCTCAATCAAAAATTTGAAAGGATATCATTTCCCATCATCTTTCTTTTCTCCTACCATGAGAGGTCGCTTGGGCGTGCGAGATCTTTTTTCCTCAAGAGAAACAAGCTCGAGACCCAACTCTTTGTACTCCGACCTCATTGGGAACATGCATTAAGACGACAAGGATCAGACCCCTTTGATACCACTGATCCGTATTTTATGAGAAGAATGGAATGAATACAGATTATTAACAGGTTCTTAACACAAAATAACAAATATACAGTAAAATTGGTTTTCTATTCAATAACAAAATAAGCTAAAACTGTAAAATGCAGCGGAAACAAGCTTGCTGGAATGGTGACGGCTTACCTCTGAGAAGAGATGTGACGACTGCGCTCATTTGCAATAAGATGATTACAATGAGGCTCTAAAGGAATTTTTACAATAATATAGAATGTCAAAAACCCTATACATTCAAAAACCTAACCCTAGGAAATGAAGCACCAAAAGTCATGTGGGCCCCGTTTGCGTAAGTTAGTACATCAACTTCTCAGGGTCATAACTTTTGCATACGATCTCCATTTTAGGCGTATGATAGCCCATTGGAAAGGTATCATCGAGGAGATTCATTTTAGGTGAAATATCAGAGGATATTTTATATTGAAAACCTGTTTTCCCAAAAAAACATTGTTTAGGGCCTCAAAACAGCTCCGGAAGTGAAAACTACTAAAAATAGTAAATTACCAAAATTGCCCGAAAACTATTTTGAGCCAGTTGGAAAAGGTGGGTGGCCACTGATATCCACCTAGATCAGGAACCAAAAGGATAACCCATGATATGTTCAAAAGTTGTTCCATAAGTCTTAATGGTGTGAATACTAGTGTTGATCTTGATATCATACCCTTGGGGTCTTATGATATTGTAATTGGAATGGATTGGTTAGACAAGCATCATGTTGTCCTAGATTTTCATAGCAAGACATTTACATGTCTTGATGGAGATGGAAAATAGATCACTGTGAAAGGAGTTCCAAAACCCATCTCTATAAGGGATATTTCATCCTTACAACTAAAGAGATGTTTTAGAAAAGGATGTCAATTGTATGCAGCTCATGTGGAAGAGATAGAAAATACAAAGGGGCCAAGACTTGAAGATTTATCTGTAATATAGGAATTTGAATATGTATTCCAATAAATACTAGGGTTTCCACCAAGAAGGTAGATAGATTTCTCAATTGATTTAGTGCCAGGAGTTGCCCCGGTGTCAAAAACACCTTATAGAATGAGCACACCAGAGTTAAAAGAATTACAAATGAAGTTGGAGGAATTTCTGAAGAAAGGGTACATATGTCCAAGTGTTTCACCTTGGGGAGCACCAGTACTTTTTGTCAAAAAGAAGGATGGAACCTTGAGGTTGTGCATTAACTTTCGACAATTGAATAAGTTACTATAAATAACAAGTATCCTCTACCAAGAATTGATGATCTCTTTGATCAGCTAAGAGGAGCAAAGATATTTTCAAACATTGACCTAAGGTCAAGATACCATCAGGTAAGAATCAAGAAAGAAGACATTCATAATAAAACCTTTAGAACCAGGTATGGGCATTATGAATTTGTAGTGGTGCCATTTGGACTGACCAATGCACCAACTATCTTTATGTGCTTAATGAATGGCATATTCATAAATTATTTGGATAAGTTTGTCATAGTATTCTTGGATGACATACTTGTCTATTCTAAGTATGAAGAGGAGCATGAACATTACTTAAGACTGGTATTGCAAGTGATGAGAGAACATCAATTGTATGGCAAGATGAGTAAGTGTTATTTTTATCAAAATTAGAGCCGTTACTTGGGACACATTATTTCAGAGCAGGGCATAGCAATAGATTCAGAGAAGATTGAAGCCATTAGAGGATGGACAACACCCAAAAATGTGTTAGAATTCAGATATTTTATGGGATTATCTGGTTACTATAGAAGGTTTATAGTAGGGTTATATAAGATTGCTCATCCCATAACTTCTTTGCAAAATAAGGGAACTAAATTTGAATGGACACCTAAGTGTGAAGAGAATCTTAATATGTTAAAGGAATTACTTACTAGTTCACATGTGTTAAAGTTTGTTGAACCAAATGAAAGTTTTGTGGTATGTACATATGCATGTAAGGAAGGACTTGGGGGAGTCCTCATGCAAAATGGACATGTCATTGGTTATGAGTCTAGAAAGATTAAGGAACATGATAGGAACTATGCCACACATGACTTGGAGCTTACTGCCATTGTCCACACCTTGAATATGTAGAGGCATTATATCATGGGGAAGAGATTTGAATTAAGGATAGACCACATTGGCCTGAAGTATCTTTTTGAACAGCCAACCTTGAACGCCAGGAAAACAAGATGGCTGGAATTTTTAAGTGAATATGACCTCAATATCAAGCATATCAAAAGAAAAGAGAATAAAGTTGTTGATGCACTTAGTAGAAGAGTGCATCTCATGCATGCTACTGCTGTCAGTATGCATCGGTCGGACTTGAAGAGAAGAATTTTAGATGATCTTGTTACATATCAGCACTACCTATAGGTAAAGGAAATCTTACAGCAAGGAGATGTACAATAGAAATAAAGGAGTATGAGATAAAGGAAGATGGATTACTTATGCATAAGAATAGAATCTATGTTCCTAGTTCTGGAGAATTGAGGAATTTGGTATTGAAGGAAATGCATGATGTTCCTTATGTTAGACATCCTGGTTACCAGAAAACGATTACAGCATTAAGAAGCCAATTCTTTTGGTCGGGAATGAAAAAGGATGTTTTTTATTACATTGTTCGATGTATGGAATGTCAGAAGGTGAAGGTTGAGCATAGGAACCCAACAGGTTTGTTGCAGCCATTACCAATCCTATAGAAGAAATGGGAAGTGATAACCATTGATTTCATTACAAAATTACCCAGGACAACAAAACAACATGATTCAATCATGGTAGTGGTTGACAAATTAACAGAGGATGCTCATTTTTTTCCTGTAAAAACAAAACATACTGCAGCTAATTTGCAGAAATTTACATAACGGAGATTGCTAGGTTGCATGGGATACCTAGAACAACTGTCTCGGACATAGATACAAAGTTTACCTCCAATTTATGGAGGTGGTTATTTAAAGGATTTGGTACAAATCTAAACTTTATCACAACATACCATCCATAGTCATATCGGAAAACGGAGAGGATCAACCGAGTAATTGAAGATATGTTGAGAATGTATGTGATGGATAAGCCATCTAAGTGGGAAGATTACCTGCACTTGGTTGAGTTTTCATATAATAATGGGTATCAAGCTTCATTGAGAATGAGCCAATTTGAAGCCTTGTATGGTAGGAAATGAAATACTCCAGTGAGTTGGTACAACCCAACAGATAGAGTGGTACTTGGGCTGAAGTTGCTCAAGGATATGGAAGACCATATGGTTAAGATCAAGCAAAATTTAGAGGCATCTCATGATAGACAAAAAGTTTATGAAGATAAGAACACGACAGCTAGATAATTTAAAGTAGGGGAGCATGTACTTCTGAAAGTGAAGCCCAAGAAAAGCTATTTGAAATTAGGTAGTTGTACAAAGCTGGCAGCCAGATTCTATGGTCCACTTGAAATATTGGACAGAATAGGGCCAATTGCATACATTCTTGCACTGCATGCTTCCATGAATGTGCATAATGTATTTCATGTTTCTTTGCTAAGGAAATATGTACATGATCCTAACAATGTTATTGATTGGCATCTGATTCATGTAGAGACAGAAGGAGACAAAAAAGTCAAAATGCTCCAGAATCGAGTTATAGAGATGGTAAAAGTTGAGTGGACCTACTACGGTCCTGAAGATGCTACTTGGGAACATGAAGATGCCATGCGGGCAGAGTACCTGCAACTTTTAGAATAAATTTTGAGATTTTGATATATATTTTGTATATGCACTGAGGACAGTGCCAAAATAAGGGGGAGTGGATGTAACACCCTAGGTTTTGAGCCCCATATTAAATAATGTATTTTGTTAATTGTCAAGAGGCCAGAGGGCCCAAACAATTAAAAGAGGCCAGTGTGCCTAAGAAATGTAATTTTTTTATCATTATTAATAATAAACACATCGATGGTTTCTAGATGGACAAGGACTAGAGTTATAGGGGGATATGATTTCACAAGAGAGGGGGATTGAGGGGGTAAATGTTTATTTCCTATTTTGATTACCCTTTTGTCTAAGGGAGTGGATCAGTTACATGAGCTTCTTGGGGGGAGGCTAGGAGGTTCTCGATTCCCCATGAACTACTTAAACATGCCCTTGGTCTGTTGGGGGGTTCACTCATTCACTCTTTCATTTGCTCATTGGTTCATTCAGTCACTTGCTCACTCATTCATTCATTCCATTCTTACCTATCACTCATTCATCCTTCCCCATATGTGTCTTGGCTTGGGGAAAGGAAAATGAACTGTTGAAGAGTAGCCATGGTATTGTTGGCTATATAGGATGTTTGTGTAATCCATCCATGACTTGAGGCCTGCATGTCTAAGATGCATTGTCCTGTGTCCATCTTTATTCACAACTGTAATTCCTAAGAGTTCCAACATGGAGATTTTGGACTAGTTGCGTTGGAGCCTTGGAAGAAGAAGTACTGCTTGAGGGATTGTGTGGCAGAGAAGGGTGGGGGGTCCATTCTCTTGGGTGGTGTAGGATGGGTAGAAGAGAGTTGGGTACTTGGATTGATGCGAGTGTTGGGAAAACCTATGAGAGCTTGAGTGTTGAATGGTTTGAGAATCCAAGTAACACTCTAGAACCATCCTTGTGGATTCATAGCCCTGGCTCAGGAGTGACACTAATGTTGAGATTTGGAACAATAGTGTCTACGGTTGGGTGGAAAGTCCTTGGTCTGCAACCATTTAGTGTCTTCTTTATGAAGATAATTTCTTTCTGTTATGGTATTATTTACCTATATATGAATGTATTTCGTTGTGTATTTATTTATCGTTTAATTAAATATTTAGAATATGCATGCTTATTGTTTAGTGTTGTGCATGTCATTATATATTTTCTTTCATGCATCCTTATTAGTTTAAAAGGGTATCGGTAAGAGAAATAACTCCAAGGGTGGGATTGAAGGTAGTGTACCCCAGCCTGTGGGTGGTGGTGTATGTTACAAATGTTAGGAAGGGTGGGTGGGTCCATGAGAAAAAATGTTTTATAATTGATACGTACCACTATGAATAGAGAGAAGAGAGGAATCCAATGGGATAGGTCTCAAATAAGGGTGCTAGTGGGAGCACTATTTTTTTTAACTCTTGTGGAGTTATACTCCGGCCTGAAGAATACTATAGTGACGGAATGCCCAAATTGTTAATGGGGAAAATTGTGTAGGAATTTTAGAACTTTAATGCATGAGGTATGGTTGCACGAAAAAAAATTCCCCTTTGCTTATGTTTTGTTTCGTTTCATTCCCAAGGGTTAGGGTTTTCATGATTCCTACAGACAAGGGTATTCCATGTTATATATATATATATATATATATATATATATCTGATATACATGCGGGTTCGAACAATACTACTCGACTCAATATCTCAAGGCACCAAGGAGGCTCAATCATACCCTTAGTCATACTACCCAATTACCCAGGTACTAGATATTACTCTTCTCGAGTGTTGTTCTTGGTGCCACTATTGTAGTTAGGTAGAATATAGGATTATATAAACATGGTTTTAGGTGATCCAGGAGGATATAGGAATGACCCAGAAGTTTCAGAAGTGTTCCACGAGGCTCAAAGTCGCCTCAGAGAATGGGAAAGGCCAAATTTTTTAAGTCTCTGAATATCATCCAAAATGGTTCCATGACAAAGAGCATGTCGCAATATTTCCAATGGCACAAACAGATCATTAAATAGAGCTACAGATTGAAATATATAGCTAGTCAATTTTTTGATCAACCAAGCCCAGTCAGCAAGGATGACTCAACATCTGTACTACTAGCATCAACATCCATACGATAGAGTTAGATGAGTCAAAATACAACAAGTGTCATGCTGACATCAAAATGATGATGTGGCATCACTAGGACGTGCCACGGGTCACTCAAATTTGGCATTTTTAGGTGATGATGTGGATGAGCAAAAGCATTCCATATGGCAGGTCATATGATTAAAATAATCACCCAAAAATTCCCAATAAGGGCTAGGTCCAAACCAAATCAAATTAAAAATAGGGGTCGTTGGTCGAACCCAAAACATTGGCGATATAATTCCACCATACCCAAACAATGCTCCGAAAAATTTGGCAACCAAAAACCAAACACCGATGACATCCCGTCCGATGTGGACAGGCTCCGGTCCATGCACCTATCTAATAAAAAAATTGGCTCTCGTTTTGGTGCCAACCCCAAACTTGGGGAAGTTTGAACTATTTATTGGAGGGGTTATTCAAAATAACAACAAATCTCATGGTGGGTTAAGATAAATATAGTGTATGACACTATATTAATAAAAAATTATAACATTTATCCAAAGAGGGGTCCGTAGGTTTGACCCCCTGACCAACCCCAAACTAAATACTAAATTTATCGCCAGTTGCCAACAAACCAATTTTTGAGACTTGGTAAATTCTTCCTCGGAATTTTATTTTAAACCGCATTTTTTACCAAACCAAGGGAAGGCACGCCCAGTCTGTACCAGGCACATATTTATATGCAGAGTCCAGTGAATTAAGTGCAGGCACATCCACATGGATTTAGGCATAGGTCCAGAGGAGGCTTGAAGGTTCCAATGTCCAATGGAGACAATTTGACAGTTGATTTTAGGGTATTCGACGACCCTAATCCAATGGTGATGTCCATTTTGGCAGCGGAGCATTTGATCAATAGGATCATTTATGGAAGAATCCAATGTAAGCCAATCATTTATGTTGTCATTTTTATTTAAGATTTTGCATCATATCTATGTTTTTCCACATATTTGCAACAACAAGGAGGCATCCAACATGGCAGAAAATTTCTTTGTAATGCAGCAAATCTCATTTTTTCAACCTTACACATAGACTGAGACAGTTAGTGCATGAGAGACATTTTGGCCTGTGACAAAAATAGTTCAATTTTGTAGTCAGATGTCTCGTAACTTTGATACTGATATCATGGTAGCGATTGTTCTTGGATTCGAGTAGTGGATTTAAAGATATTGGTGACTTCATGATGATAGAAGTCTTCTTTCTTTCTTCTTCTCTTCTTCAACAAATTTTGTGAGAATTTTCCCATGTCAGATCCATGGAGAATGCCTCATTCTATGAGAGAGACTTGTAATGCATTACAACCATTCTTGACACAAAGAACACCCTCTTGATGTTGTCTTCAAAAGGAGAATGTGTCCCTTTCAATTGTAAAGGAGAGACATATATTTAAAGAGGAGAATGAAGCGGTCTATCTTTGGAGCGAGGCTCGGAGACATATCCCACATCAGGTGAAATTTGTTGTCAAGTGGTGAATCTTCCCTCTGTTTATGTGCTTGTTTATTTCATGTGCTTATGATGCTTTCCATATTCCACAAATTGATTATTGGATGAATTAAAGAATGATACATGAGATAATAAGTTGATTAGCCAAGTTTTAATTCAATTTGGATTCAATCTAGTTCACACTTCAATTCCACCTTATTAAGAAATCTAAATTCAAGTGAAACGTTCTTAAGAACCCAGACTTTAAGGAGTGACACATAACCAATTTAAGGATGGTAACAAGGTCACCCCCCATCCTGGATCATCAGGAGACCTAGGGGACTCCCTATATACGTAAAGGTACGTAGGAGTGATGTTCGTGTATAGGTGTTTTTTGACGCGATACTAGTCAAAGGGGTACCAACAGGGGTTATAGAGGTTTATAACATAGTGAAATGTTTGTTTTTAGTAACCTGTGAAACCTTCTGTATTTACTGCATGTAGTATTCCTCAGTCGTAGTTTTAGCCACCAAACGACAAATCTTTGTTCTTTAAATATGTCGACAATACACTTCTCTACCTTTAAAAAAAAATTCCCAAAATTTCTATAGAAGAAAGTTCTTTGATACCACTTGTAAGGTACCAAATATATTATGCAAAGCATAACAAAATAACTATGATGAATAGTTTCAGAAACAACAAAATATAGAAAAATAACACCATAAATGATACCTCTATTGATAGAAATCCATGTTCAATTGCCCCTTCGAGGGGGAAACCTCTAGCAAAGAAAATCTTAGTTACAGACTAATTCTCAAGACAAAACTTTCTTATGCCTTCTACTCTAATTTATACCAATTCTATCTTCTAAAGAACATTTTAGAGGAAATTTTTTCTAGAAGTAGAAAATTCTATTAAGTGTTCTTACATTATACTTTTTCACATTACTATATAGGCCTTATTTACTAATTTCACCCTTGTTACATAGAAAACACATTATTATACCTATGTGAGGGGTTAGGGAGGTTAAGTCCCTAACATAGTTCCAACTTGTAACCTAGTGGACCTCAAGCACACTTGAACCTCAAATGAACTAAAACTCGAGACCTCGTGATGAAATCTAGCTTGAACTCTAGATTAAAACAATCTAACTGATCTAATTGAGATAACTTTATGTGTGTGTACCCATAAATACGTGTTTCATTTTTATTAAAACTTGATAGTGAAAAATCCAAAATTTGGAAGTTTTTCCAATATAAGTCCACCAAACCCATATAATCCTTAAAAGTTTCGTTGTGTATTAAAATTATAGTTTGTAGGAAATTTTGTTTAACTGTAACACACCCAACCCATTAAATACCTTTTTAGGGATGGGGCATCAAAATTTCGCTTTCCTCCAACATATTGAATCTTGATTCCTCTTCTCTAGGTCTCCATCACCTTCTGCTCATTAAGAGCTTTCCAACCACTGTCGTCATGCTCAAATCCGAGATCTCGATTGGAATTTATGCCCTTCCAAAGTTATTTGATCTTCATTGGTCAAAGGCCATGTGTGCCCATGTGGTTTCGTCTCATTCGTACTATCCCAAGGTTACCCAAAGTCCCGAAGATCCCTAACACTCCTACATCTGTGTTGGAAATCCATCCACCATTAAATCCACCGATGGGACTTTTTCCTCATTCGACGTACAGGGTTACGAGAATTCGACGCTTCGACGTTGAACACCCCCTTTTTATTTCTATGTGCATATCCTCTGGAGTCCTGAAATCCCGAACCCCAAAGGATCCTGAAATATTTCCACGTGGCTTCGACATTCGACCCTTTTTGGCTCATTTAAAATCCTACACCCCAACCCCCTAGAGTTTCGAATTCTCGGACTCCCGAAGGGTCCACCCTCACACGTGATGGCGTATTAAATGTAGAGGCGAGGAAAGGTGGGTCCCAAGTACTCCACCCACTAATAGGTTAAGCGAATATGTGTTAGGTGGATGACACGCGACAAGGTAGAGATTCCACATGGCCCCATCAATGGGTGACATGTGTCATGTTTTAATGGGCACATAGGGTCTACGAAAAGAACGAATCAAGGTGACATGTGTCACTTTGAACGTGGGTCCACGTCACCCTGGGTGACATTAATGTGCCACGTCACTTTGGACTGATATCCTTCCAACGCCCCTTATATCTTACGGTCGAGGTGTGTCCACATAGATCCAGAGATCTACAGCCTTCGTTACTTTGTAACTTTGGCATTTGCGGAATCCACCGTGTAACTTCCCCCTTTCTCCTAGAGTCGTCATCGTCAAGTTGACCAGGGTATAAATCTAACAATCATTTGAGATCCTGATTTCCCCCAGATCAACGACTCGCATTTCTTCTCTTGTTCAACATGTGGGGGTTCTACCCACTTAATACTCCTTTTCTCCCGGAGTAGGACTTCATCAAAGTGCTACATGTGAATCCTTCCACTAGTGAATCATATGGTTGGGAGGGGTTCTCAATGGAGTCCCTAGATCCATGACTCAAAATTCTAGCTCAAGGGTCCCTTGGTCTCATTATTAGGCCACTCCTAGAGGGACACCTATCAACTTGAAACCCGTTGGCAAGATACATGGCACATGCCTCAAGTCATCAACATGTCTTTTCTATGCCACAAGGCCACCACACATGGCACCATTGTTGCTTAACATGTGAAACCCCATGTTCTCCCGATGTTATATGCATGTCCCCAAGATCAGACGGCTGAGAGGGATCCCGAAGGACCGAAGATCGACGACCCACAATACTTTTCAACATCTGGCATTCAAAGGTTTTGGTGTTATAAAACATATGTTCTACCGAATTGGTTAATGCCAGAATGACCACAACATTGATCCATTGGTCAAGTGAGACCCTGAATACCCTCAAATATACGGCTCGCGTCACTACACGACTAAGAAGATGATTGGGGTTTAGCAAGGGGACAAATCCCATGATTAAGGGTAACTGACCGCCAACCACCATTCATTAATCAAGTTACCCATCCTACAGGTCACCTTCGACACATTTTGATGTGCAGTGCTCATTCGCCTTGGAGTCCCGAAAAACTTAGCTCCTCTTTGAGTGTAGCGAAGGATTCCATGGACTTGGTCCTATAGGAATTTATCAAGCTCCAGAGGCTACACCCTTTAACTCTTATCCAAGATTCAGATTAAGTCTGTGGGCATGAGCTCGTGGTCACTTGGACAACTAGTTTGAAGGAAGCTCCCTCCAATTCACAGAGCTTAAGTTCTAAAACAGGGGGAGGTATTTTCGAACCTT
>ML783016.1:199578-230791 GCA_009831015.1 Picea engelmannii
TATTACATCTGAATACATTGATCTACCTATGTGCGGGTTAGGACCTTAACAGAGAGATGGAGACTCGGTGGTAGAGCATTTGAACCCTTTAAATACTTTGGTAAGTCAGTTAGTATCTGTTGAGATTAAAATTTCAGATGAAGATAATTGTATCAATTTACTATGCTATTTACCAGACTCGTGGGATAGTATGGTTGTGGCCATAGGTAGTAATAAAATTTCCTTGAAGTTTGATGAAGTGGTATCATCCTTTTTTTCGGAGGAGATGAGACGAAATAAAATGGAAGGATAGAGAACTGATGCATTATTTGCAAGAGGACTCTCCCAGGAAACAAATAGATCTAAGTCCTCAAGTGGGATATCTAAGTCTAATGGAAGATCTAAGTCTCTTGGAAAGTTTGTAAAGGTATGCTAGAGTTGTGGAAAAGAAGGGCACTACAAGAAGCAGTGTAGATCTAAAGTTGAGAAAAAGAAGGGATCTGAAGAATCTCCTTCTACAGAGGAAAATAGCTCCAAGGAAGAAGGAGGGGATGTGTACTTGGCTTCTTCAAGAAAATATATAGATCATGAGGTATGGTTGGTTGAATCAGGTGCATCCTTTCGTATGACTCCCCATAGGGAGTGGTTCTATGAATATGAAAGGTATGATGGAGGTAATGTTTTCCTAGGTGATGAATCGACAACCATAATTATAGGTCGAGGAAAATTCAAGTTGAGGCTCATAGATGGAAGGATTAGAAAACTACTTGGTGTTCTACACATCCCAGGTTTGGCCAAAAATTTGATTTCTGTAATCAAAATGGACGATGCAGGGATAAAAACAATATTTGAAAATGAAACCTACATGATGGTTCGAGGAGTAATGATGTTGCTGAAGGGAGTTTGGTTTAGAACTCTATATAAGCTACAAGGAAACAATATTAGTGATGGGTGTAATAGTTCCATTGTTCTTGATATTGGATTTGAAGAATAAAGAACTCCTACAGTCTTTGGAGAAAAGGTTATGTTGTGGCATCAAATACTGGGGCATATCGGAGAGAAGGGTATTCAACTACTACAAAGTAAATGTATGGTTGAAGGTATGTCTAACTGATCTCTGGATTTTGATTTCTGTGAACATTGTGTAGATGGGAAACAAAATCAGGTAAGATTCCCCTCTGGTGCAATGAGGGCAGAAGGAATTTTACAACTAGTTCATAGTGATGTGTTTGGACCTGTGTCCATTCCATCATTGGGAAAATATGTGTACTATGTCTCATTTATAGATGAGTTATTGAAGAATACTTAGATATATTTCTTCAGGAAGAAATCTGAAGTATTTGACAGGTTTAAAGAGTTTAAGGCTCTTGTTGAGAATCAAATAGAGAAAATAATTAAGATGTTGAGGACAGATAATGGGAAAGAGTTCCATGGGAATGAATTTGAATAATTCTGTAAGAATTGTGGTATAGAAATGCATAAGACTACTCCATGTACAACTCCGTAGAATGGAGTTACAGAAAGGATGAACAAGACGTTGATGGAAAAAGAAAGGTGCATGGTCAGTGGTGACAGGTTAGGGAAAGAATTATGGGAAGAGGCAGTGGGTACTGCATGTTACTTGGTCAAAAGATCACCCTCATCAGCACTGGATGGCAAGAATCCAAAAGAGCTATGGATTGGTAAGAAAAATTCTCTCACACATCTCAAGGTATTTGGCTGTGAGGCCTATGTTCATGTTCCAAAGGAAAACACGAGTAAGCTAGATAAGAAGGCTGAAAAATGTATCTTTATTGGGTATAAAGATGGTCTCAAAGGTTATAATATTTGGAACCCAAAAACTAAGAAGGTTGTGTATAGACGAGATTTGGTATTTAGAGAAATGAAGGATGTTTTGAAACAGGAAGTCCTACCAAGTAAGGAAGAACCAAAGAAAGTATAGTTTGATTTAAAGGATGATGAATCAAACTCTACAGAAGAAAATGAATTAGAAGAAGAAGATCCTCATACTCCAGTATTGAGGAGATCAATTTGAGAAAGAAGGCTACCAGAAAGGTATACTCCATCTAATTTCTGTTCAAATTTTTCTTTGTCTATTACTGATGATGATCCTAGAACTGTCAGGGAGGAAGTGGATTCAAAGGATGGAAATCTGTGAAAAAAAGTCTTGGATGAAGAAATGGTAGTCTTGGATAAGAATGAGGCTTGGGATCGAGTTGAGTTGTTGACTAGAAGAAACCCCATTGTCACAAATGATTATTTAGAAAGAATATAAATACATAAGGCAAAGTGGTGAAATAAAAATCTCGGTTAGTAGCAAAGGGTTATTCCCAGGTTGAGGGAATTCATTTTGGTGAGATTTTTTCTCCTGTTTCCAATTTAACTTGTATAATATTTCTCTTATATGTTGTTGTTGCATTTTATTTTGAAATAGAACAGATGAATGTGAAGACAACATTCCTACATGGGGATCTGGAAGAAGGAATCTATATGAAGCAACCAAAAGGATTTGTTGTGAAGGGAAATAAGGAGTTGGTATGCAAGATGAAAAATTCCCTGTATGGTTTAAAACAATAACCAAGGATGTGGTATCAAAAATTTGATACTTATATGTTGAGACTTGGCTTCACAAGAAGAAAAGAGGATCACTATGTGTATTTTAAATTAATTGGTGATTATTTTATTTATTTGTTCTTGTATGTGGATGACATGTTTCTGATAGGAAACAACAAGGAGATTATCCAGGATGTGAAAACTCAGTTTTCCTCTAAATTTGACATGAAGGATCTCGGTGCTTCAAATTTCATTTTGGGCATGGAAACTAAAAGAGATCGAAAAGAGGAAACTCTAGCTAAATCTGAGAATATATGTCGAGATAATATTGTAGAGGTTCAATATGCAAGAATGTAAACCGGTCAAGGTCCCTATTTCTGTTGGTGTAAAGTTGTATGTTGATCAGTGTCCCAAGACACAGGAAGAGGAAGAGGAAATGTCTCGTGTTCCATATGCGAGTGCAGTTGGAAGTTTGATGTATGCAATGGTATGTACTAGACCAGACATTGCACATGCAGTGGGAGTTTTGAGCAGGTTTATGTCAAAACCAGGGAAGGAGTGTTGGACAACAGTAAAAAGGGTTTTCAGGTATTTGAATGGCACTGCTAGCTATGGATTGTACTACCAAGAAAGACCAGAATTGGACAGAGTGTTGGACATACATGGCTTTGTATATGCAGACTAGAATGAATATATGTATCATAGGATATCTACAGGCGGGTATGTGTTTATCATGTTTGGAGGAGCAAATAGTTAGATGAGAAAAAGACAGGTTGTAGTGGCACTTTCAACTACAAAAGATGAATACATGGTAGCCACTCATGCAATAAAAGAAGAAGTATGGTTAAAAATATTGTGTTTAGGTATTGGGTTGGTACAACAAGCTATAAGGATAGATTGTGACAATCAAAGTGCAATTTTTCTAGCGAAGAACTCGACTAATCATTCAAATAAAAAACATATTGATATTCAATATCACTTTGTGAGAGAAGTGGTTGAAGAAAAGAAAGTGTTGCTGATGAAGGTGGACACTTTGAAGAATGGTGTAGATTCATTAACAAAATATGTGAGCACTAAGAAGTTCTCTTAGTGTAGAGGATCCATGGGCATTTCTTCCCTGGATTGTTGACTATGTAACCCTGTAACCCCCTGTATGCAAAGAAAACAACAAGTAGGAGAATGTTGTGTATGTGTTATATTATTTCCATGACTAGCTATAGTGTCTGCTACGTTGCGTCGGGCATGAATGGGGGTTTGAGGAGGGACTGCTAGGCCCCCCCTTCGATGGTTGCAGGGGTTCGAGGGAATTTCCCTAGAGAAATTTGTTTCCTCGGGCATTGTGTCACATTTTTACCTCATTTTTTGTGTCACCTCGATTTTTGTGTCTATTGTTGGGCAGTTTTTCAACACATGGTTTTTTATGATAGTTTTCTATTTTCGGTTAAGGAATTAAGGTTGTTGATTAATACAAGTCATTGGGTTAGGGTTTTGGATGCCATTGGCTCCTATATGTATATTGTATTGTAAAAAATGTATCACTATGAATGAACATAGAATATGTTGGTTTTCTTGGTTTGGGTTCCCAGGGGAAAATTCTCTATGTAATGTGTGTATTTTTCATTGTATCTTTTCAGTTCTTTTATTGAAGATGTATTTGCAATAAAATATTGTACAAGGTTAAAATATATAGAAAATAGCCTCTCGAACTGTAAGAGTTTGTTCAACCGCCTGGACCTTCAAGACACTGGGCATGTATGAGAGAACTGAAGGTGAATTTTGTCCATATACTGCTTCAAAAGGAGTCATGCGAGTAGTTCTATGGTAAGAAGTGTTGTACCACCATTCAGTGATGGGTAACCATTGATCCCACTGATTTTTCTTCTAGGATGCAAAACACCTCAAATATGTTTCCAAACACTTGTTGACAACTTCAGTTTGACCATCAGTCTGGGGATGATATGATGTGCTGAGATGCAATTGGGTGCCTTGTAGCCTGAACAATTCTTGCCAAAAATTGCTGGTGAAAGTGGGATCTCGGTCAGAGACAATGGAATGAGGCATGCCATGAATCTTGAAGATATGATCCATGAAAAGTTGAGCCACTGTGGAGGCAGTGAATGGGTGTTGAGGAGCACATAAATGAGAATATTTTGAAAGACGATCAATGACCACCATGATGACTAATTTATTTCCCAATTTAGGTAAGCCAACAATGAAATCCATAGAAATATCCCTCCAAATAGCAGGTGGAATTGGAATTGGTTGTAGTGTGCATGGGGCTTTGACTGTTTCTCCTTTGTTTCATTTATAGAGATCACATTATGCCACAAAGGTGTGAATGCCCTCCTTCATACCATCCCCCCAAAAAAGAATTTATGACCCTGTCATAGGTTTTGGTAAACCTATAATTCCCAGCTATGGGTGTAGCATGAAGCTCGAATAGCAATGTGGATTTAAGTTGTGACTGTTTTCTTAAGTACAAACAAACTTTGTAGAGAAACTCTTCATTGATCCAAGAGTACTCTGGAGAAACTAGAGAATTGTCTTGAAGTTGTTGGATCATATGTGGTAGTTTGGTATCTTGCAGTTATTCATGGTAAACAACTTGGAGCCAATTTGGTACAATGAAGGATAGAAAAAAGAGGGACCCTTCATCTTCATATTTCCTTGAAAGAGAATATGCCACCACATTGTCTTTTCCTTTCTTGTAAATGATCTCATAATCATATCCAAATAGCTTGGTCACCCATTTTTGTTGCTCTAGGGATGAAAGATGTTGCTCCATAAAATACTTGAGTCTCTGATGATCTATCTTAATTTGGAAGTGTTGCCCCAATAGATAAGGATGTCAGAGATCCACATCATGCATAATGGACATCATTTCATTTTCATAGATTGATTGGCCCAAATGACGCTCCGATAGTTTTTTCTAGTGAAGGCCAAAGGCCTCCCATCTTGCATAAAGACTGTGCCAATTCCTTTCCTGGATGCATGGCATTCCAGGAGAAAAGTTTTTTTAAAGTCAGGAAGGGCCAGGACAAGAGATGTGCACATAGCCTCTTTCAAAGCATGGAAGGCTTTATCAAATACATGAGTCCAATTGAAATAATTATTTTTAAGGAGTGCAGTGAGAGGGGTTGCAATTTTACCATAGTTCCTAACAAATTTGTGATAATAGTCCATTAAGCCGAGAAAACCATGAAAACTCTTGAGAGTTTTGGGGTGAGGCCAATCCTGCATAGCTTCATTTTTTTTAGGATCCACCCTCACACCATCCTGGACAACAATATGACCCAAATAATCCACTTCAGAAGCTCCAAAGGCACATTTAGATTGTTTGAGGAAAATTTGGTGATGAGAAAGGATATGGAGAACTTGATCCACATGGGAAAGATGGGATGTCCATGTTTTACTATAGATGAGAATATCATCAAAGAAAACTAAGACAAAATGATGGAGAAAAGGACAAAATATATGATTCATGAGACTTTGGAAAGTGGAGGGGGCATTACACAGGCCAAATGGAATGACCAAGAACTCATAGTGGCCCTCATGAGTTCGAAAGTCTATCTTGGGAAAGCCATCATCTTTCATACGTATCTGGTGGTAACCGGAACAAATATCAATTTTATTAAAGTAGTGAGCACCACTCAATTCATCCAGTAGATAATCAGTGACATGAATCAGAAAGTTATATTTGATGGTGAGTTTGTCGAGAGCAAGAAAGTTGGGACAAATGCACCATGTTCCTTCTTTTTTGAGGACCATGATCACAAGAGAAAAATAGGGGCTAGTACTATGGAGGATGACATCCACATCAATCAATTCTTGAACAATTTTCTCAATTTCATTCTTCTGGGAAAAAGGATGAAGATACGGGTAGACATTGGGAGGAAGACCACCTGGGACTAGAGGAATGGAATGATCATGAACACCGCAGGAAGGGGGAAAGCCATGGGGAATGGAAAAAATAATGTTGTGTTTGGAAAGTATATATTGGAGGTCACAATGCATAGAGAGTGTCTCAACTTATTGAATGAAATTTATTTGGGAAATAATGTCGGAATGACATTTTTTGAGGATCTTTTCCATTCGATGGGAACTGATGATCTCAGGGGAGTATATTGTGATGACTTGGAACTTATACTATTGTTCGTCCTATTGAAACTGCATGGTCAATTCCTTAAAATACATGAGTATGGGAACGAGAATGCGTAACCATTATGCACCCAACACAATGTCACAACCACCCATGTCGATAACGAACATATGGTATTTCAGGTTGTACTAGCCAATTTGAAGATGTACATTTTCATAATGCCCCCCACATTTCATGGAACCTCCATTAGAAATCATGATTTTAAAATTGTTGACTGCATGGATATAGCAATGGGTTTCTTGAGAAATGAGTCGATGAATAAAATTATGAGTGATACCATTGTCAATTAGGATGATGACCTTTCAATTTGTAATGTAGCCAATTATCTTGAGGGTTTTGGGAGTAGGGAAGCCAGTGAGTGCATTCAAGGAAAGGACCGGTTCAACTTCTGGTGGATTAGATGGCGGAGTGATAGGTGTTGGCTCAGGTATCCCAACTACATGAGAAGCTTTGATATTTTCTTTAACAAAATACTCAAATATGGCCATGGAAAACTTATGTTCCTTACACTTGTGCCCCGAAAAATATTTTTCATCACAATTATAGAAAATACCTTTGATTTGGCCTTCAACCATTTCTTCCTGGGTTAATTTTTGGATCTTGAGCGGGGTGGGATGAGGGGATGGAGTGGATGGGGGAGGATGCAGAGGGAAATAAGGTTTAAAATGTTGGGAAGGAATAACCCGTTAAGCTTCATTGGCACATTGAGTAGCTTCCAAAAAGTTTTTGGGGTGATTCATGAGGACTTGGGCTTATATGTCATTATTGAGACCACTGATAAATAATTCCCAGAAAAAAGTATCAGACATGCCCTCTATTTTGAAATCTAATTGCTCAAACAAAGCTATAAAATCTTCCACTATACCTTAATATTTCAACTTGGTCAGGCGGCCCAGGGAGTGTGTATTAGTGTCAAAGAAAACATAGAGTTCAGCCACAAACTGGGTCCAAGCCACATATCCATGGCATGATTTGCGACGCCATTGCCACCATTTCCAAAATTCATGATCCAAATAGAGGACACCGTAACGAAGTTTGGCCAGTGATCAGTGATTCCATGCCATGAGAAGTAGTGTTCCATTTGAGTGACTTAACCAATGGGATCCGAGCCATCAATTTTTTTTACCTCTACTCGTGGAAGAAGTAGATCACGATGAAAAGGGTTGGAATGAAACTTCTGGGAATTGTAGGAAGTGATACCTTCAAGGTTAGAAGGTTGATCAGATGACGAATGGATTCCATAAATGGGCAGTTTTTCTAGGACCTTGGCAAAAAATGAATCAATTTGAGACTTAAGGTGGGATTCAAGTTGGATGGAAAGGTGGGAATTGAGGTCATTTTTCAATTATTCTTTCAAGTGGTCCATTTGGGACTCAATTTGGGTAACTATGTGGCTTTCAAGGTCTTGGTTGCGAGTGTGGGCCATGGTGAGGGGAAAAAACATGAAGAGGTGGGAAATAAATTTGGGTGAAAAGGGAAGGTGGGTCCATAGAAAAAAAAGTCTAAGAAATGATAGGTATCAGTTTGATCATGATGAAAAGAGGATTCTAATAGAATAGGTCCCAAGTAAGGGTGCTAGAAAGGGGTCGGGGCCATAGGAAAAAAGGACAAAAATTCATAAGTATCACTGCGATCAGGATGAAAAGAGGAGTACAATGAGATAGGTCTTAAATAAGGGTGTGACCAGGCCCCAAACATTTATTTTTACTCTTGTGGAGTTATACTTTGAGATCAATAATACTGCAATGTTGAAAGGCCCAAATTCTTAACAGGAAAAAATGTGTAGTAATTTTGCAACAAGAATGCAGGAGGTAAAATTGCACGACAATAGATCTTGTCTGTTCAGTTTTTGTTTTCTTCCCAAGGGTTAGGGTATTCAAGGTTTCTACATACAAGGGTTTTTCCTGTTCTATATCTCTCTGATATATGTGTGTTGGATTACTGAGAGGGGGGGTGAATCAGTAATAAAGCAATTCAATCCTTTTTAACCACAAAATGCAAGTGTTATATCAATGTATCATTATCATCCAATAGTTGCATAGTAAATAAACAATGAACAAATGAGAAATCATACACATACACAGTACACCAATGTTTTTACATGGAAACCCAAAGCGGAAGAAAACCACTGAATTCTTTTTCTTATATGTCTTTAAGAATTACATTCATTGGAAGCACCAACTTCCTTTGTTTTCCAGCTGCAACTAGAAAGAGGCTCCAACTCCTCAATTTTCTGGCTACAACCAGAAGGAGGATACAACCCCCTATGTTCTCTAGCTACAACTAGAAGGTGGCTACAACCACCTATCCTTGCCCTATCTAATCGCCCTGAAATATAAGTAGAATGATGGAACCACTGCCACACTATCACTGTGAGATATACTATTGCAAACTTGTACCAATCAACCTATAATCAACCTGTACCATAAATAAGTGCATCAACGATGCACCAACCTGTACCTCAACTTGTAATCAACCTATAACATAAACAAGTGCATCAACCATGCACCAACCTGTACCAAATCTATACCATGAACAAGTGCATTAATAATGCACCAAACCTGTACAAATAACCTGTCACAACAACCTATCCAAACAACCTATCACAACAACCTGTCTCATCAATCTTATCAACCAAATCAGATCTATTGACCAAGATCAATCACCAATACAAATATCAAAGATGTGCATCAACCAAGCATAACACAACAACTCATAATCATCACCAAGATCAATATGTGCTTCTAATAATATACCAATACAAGTATGCTACATCATCCATAAACCATGTGTCAACAATACTACTAACAAGTGCCTCCAAACATGTACAAAGTATGTACCAATCATGTATCAACTACTCATCAACTATGACTCATCAATATGTACAAACATCATCAACTATACACCTCATGAATGTGTCAACTCATCAACTACTTGTCTCAACCATGTACCCAACATGTACCTCAACCAAAATCCCTCATCAATTTCATCATCCAAATCTGATTTGTAACTCTGTAATAGACCCGGTGTATATGATCACATACCTACAAACCTTCCTTAACTTTAACAACAAGAGAATAACATTTTCATCAAACTTTAATTTAGTCTCACATGACTAGTTTTGGATTAGTCAACAACCCTAACTTGAAATAATCATAACTATGTACCTGTAATGAATAAAGATCTAAAAATAGTAAACAATGTTCTTCATTGTGTTTTATGCAATTCCTCCAGGTGTCACTACTTGGAACCTCTCATAAAAGGATTTATAGCAAAAATGGCATACCTTGTTGAATTCTAGCTTATTCTAGAGAGCGAACTTGTAGAGCGTTCCCCACACGAAATATTCGTTGTATGGATTTGAAAATTGTACACCAAATACTATAGACTATACTTTAACCAAAACATTTGGTCTTACTAAATTTGGATTTGGTATGAATAAGTTATGACGTTTTTACCTGAAACACATGTTTTAGACTAGTTTCAGGACTAGCCACAAACCCTATTTTCCACGGAGTGAAACTCCAAAAATACAAAAACCCACAAGCTGAAATTCGTACCACAACTACTTGGATATGTTTCCTCAATGGCCTCCAAATTTCACGGTTTGAATTATTCTAGAAAAAAAGTTATTGTGAAAATGGTGAGATGACCTGTAAATAACATAACTTAGAAAGCATCATCACAACAATTTATCCTCCCTTGAATTTCGGCCTTCTTTACTTCACCTTCCCTCTAAAATTCAGCTTATATATCCTTTGGTTACCTCGGTCACCTGTAGATATTCAATATTCTCAAGTGTGATCAAAATGAGAGAGCCTTGCCTCTTATTTATACTCTCCAAGTAGCTTCCTTAGAAGCATCTTCTAGGTCACTTTGCTGACATAGCCACTTTGTACACATAGTCACCTATGTCCAACTTTGCCCAATTTTCCACTTGTCCATGTATCCAATATCCACATGACCACTTAACCCATTTTCCTCATTTTAGGGTTAACCTTCTTATAACCACTTTCCATAATTAGAAAGTTCTCCATTTACTTTATTATTTAAATAATCCTCCTTGACTTTGTGACATCACTTTATTATTTAAATAATCCTCTTTGAATTTGTCACTTCACTTTATTATTTAAATATTCCCCTTTGACTTTGTCACTTCACTTTATTGTTTAAATAATCCTCTTTGACTTTGTCACTTCACTTTATTATTTAAATAATCCTTTTTGTCTTTGTCACTTCACTTTATTATTTAAATAATCTCTTCTTTGCAAGCACTTTGACTACTTTGACCTTTTTTGGCTTCTAGATGACCCATGAGGATTCTCCAACTTCACATGGCCATAACTCTCTAACCGTGAGGAGTTATGTGATGTTCCACATACCACCAGAAATGGCATGACATGTACTATCCATATAGAATAGTCTTACCCATAAATATATCAAAACACATACCATTATACATCAAACAAACTTGGGTCCATTACCCAAACCTTTGTGCTACTGAAATTTGCTACCAAACTTTCTTCAAGGGTAGACATCAATGACAACCAACCCAATTAATTAAAAATCTCCCCCTTTGGCATTGATGGAAACAAACTGATGCAATACTAAAATAATATCCCTCATGCTCCCCTGGAACCATGTCTTCATCTCTATGACCAATGTTCCCCCTATAACCATGCCTCTGTCCTCCGCATCTGATAAATATCTCCCCCTTTGTCATCAATGGAAAAGGTATATTTCAATTAGGGGATACTCCCCCTAACTGACTCATCTGATCTCCCAACCTAAACTGTCCTCTTAATGGTTCTTCCTCGTGTACATCTAAGAAATATAATATAAGTATTCAAAATAATTCATTTTGGAGTAGAAATAACTCCGAGTCTCTCACGAAGATACTCAAAGGCTTTCTGTGGAAGTGTTTTTGTAAAGATGTCTGCCACTTGTTCTTTTGTGCCCACATATTCAACTCTGATGTTCTTTTTTGCAACCTGTTTCCATAGAAAATGATACTTGAATGGAATGTGCTTCATCTTGGAGTGCATCATCGGGTTCTTTGAGATACTTATGACACTTGTATTATCACAATAGATTGGAATGGGCTCATCATACTCAACCTGTGTTTCATCCATAGAACCTGTGTACAACATGTTGTTGCTGCAATATACTCTACCTCGACTGTAGATAAAGATACTAATGATTGTTTCTTTCTTATCCATGATACTAAATACTCACCCAAGTAGAACATTTCTCTATTGGTGCTTCATCGGTCATCAATGCAACCTGCCCAATCTGCATCTTTGTAGGGAATAAGTGATAGATCCTTTCCTTTTGGATACCATAATCCAAACTCTTTTGTTCCTTTGAGATATCTGAAAATCCTCTTCACTGCTAATACATGTGATTCCTTTGGTTCTGCTTGAAATTGTGCCACCTATCCAACTGCCTACATTACATCTGGTCTGGATGTTGTCACATATAGTAGGCTACCAATCATTGACATGTATTGCCTCTGATCTGTAGACTTTGAATCATCATCTTTTCTCAAGTTGCAACTGGTTTGAATGGGAGTGATAATTGGTTTGCAATATTCCATTCCAAACCTCTTTAGCTTTTCTCTGATATACTTGGTTTGAGAAATAAAAATTCCTTGGTTACTTTGACATATCTAAAGCCCTAGAAAGAAGGATAGTTCTCCAAGTAATGACATTTAAAATTCATTTTGCATGTCCTTTGCAAATTTCTGGCTTAACCTATAATCAATACTTCCAAAAATAATATCACCAACATAAAATTAAATTAATAAAATACTATCTTGAGTTACCTTGATGTGGAGGTTGTTTTCTGCACTTCCTTTTCTGAAGTTCATAGGGAGTTTTGTCATTGTTGTTTCTGAGGATTACTCTATTTCGAATGTGAGTTGTTGTATGCACTGCATGTGTCCAAAAAATATCTATCAATTTGGAATCCATTAGCATTGTTCGAGCCATTTCTTGTGTAATTATCATTCATTATGATAATGTTCCTTTGTCTCTGAACCACTCTTTGAACCAATCTATGAATCCATGATCTCATCCATACTATCCAAGAATCTACTTGTGCAACTGTCCATAATTCTAACCCATTTATCATTATACTATCATGAAGTCCTGATTAATCCATCAAATTGTACTTCTGCTAACTGCATGCTCTGGATCTGTCTTCTCAAACTTTGCAAGCTGCTCAAAGGATGGTTCTTTGGTCTGTCACAACTATCACATAGACTCCCCATGTCTAATATTAATATTACATGGGAGTCTCTAAGCCGTATGGCTTAGAACAATTCCTGCTCTGATGTGTATTCATCATCATCTTCATTGGTAGATTCATCATCTCTCTGAGCTCTGACTTCTTTATTTATGTCTTTGGATTCATCTTTCACTACAATTCCTGAAAGTACAATCTCTTGAACTTGTTCCTTATTTACCTGTCCTTCTTTTCTTTCAGTTATTTTCCAAACCTTTCTATATCCGACATCTTTCTTTTTCTCTGTAGAATTTTCTTCATCTCGTTTTATTTCCAATCTTGCGATCTCTGGTACATAGTCTTTGTTCACTTGTTCTTCGTGTTTTATTATCCATA
The DNA here is from genome assembly GCA_009831015.1 of Picea engelmannii. Lineage (NCBI taxonomy): Eukaryota > Viridiplantae > Streptophyta > Pinopsida > Pinales > Pinaceae > Picea > Picea engelmannii. The sequence goes on from ML783016.1 coordinate 212,891, forward strand.
CTTTCTTATATCTGATATCAGTGTTCTCTTTCATGGAAGTATCGATCATGCTTCTATAATCACTAACTATGTGTCCATAGTTATGACATTTGTAAAATTCAATGTTACGTGGGGCCACATATGCACTTCTTGCTTGAACATTTCTTTTATAATCCCTGCAATCTGCAACCTTATGTCCAAAATTACTACAATAAAAACAATGAACATAAAAGAAATTTCCATACCTGGGAGTGAATGATATTCTTTGTGGTGTAGTCCTTCTGAATTTATGCCTTGAATGATCATGATAATGATTGAAGCTTCTTTGTGGCTTGATCATGAATGGTCTTCTTGAAGATGTATCTTCAATAGTTTTCTTAGATTCTGGTTGACCATGATTCGTTCCTTTGAGTACTTTTGCATAACTCTTTCTATTTTCTTCATTATTATTTTCTAGCAACCTTGAGTTCTTCTCTTCATTCTCTACAACTGATGTGGATGTTTCTGTCTCTTCAACATTCTTGTTGAGCTTGATGACTTTGACTCTTAGTGTGACAACTTCTTCTTCAAGATTCTCAACCTCTTTTTCTTTCTTCATTATGTGAAACTTCATGACCTCTTTTGTTCTCTTTGCTTCCTCAAGTTTGATTTTCAATGTAATTATTTCTTCTTCGAGTCTTCTCTCTTCTTGACCAAACTCTTCCTCAAGTTGGTTTACGTCATCGGTTCTTTCCTTGAGATGATCTGTCAATATATTTTCTCTCTTTTCTGCTTCTTCCTTTTGTGCTATTATGTTGGCTTCTAAACATTTCTTTTGATATTATAGAGTTTCTTCAATTCTACTGGCCTCTTCTAGACGAGTTCTTAAATTCTTGATGACCTGTTAAACTTTTTCAGAACCTTGAACACTTTCCTTTTTCTTCATCAATTCTTTCTTGGATGACTTGTTTTCTTCTCTTTATTTATTTAGATATTCAATTGCATTGATCAATTGTTCTCTGTGATCAACTTCTTCTTCTTCATACTCTTCCTCTTCTGAATCTATCTGACATGATGATCATCTTTCTTCTTGTTCTGTACCTGCATATTCTTTGGCATTTTCTTATTCTATGATGGGTGAACAATATACATTATGTAACTTTTCCCAAATTTCTTTGGCCGATGAACATTTACCAACCTTTTCTCTTACCATATTAGGTAATCCTTCCTAGATGAAATCCATTTCTATTTTTTTATTATTCTTCAATTCCTTCTTGGCTACAGTCTTTTCCCTTTTTGAACTATCATATCCTATAACAACTGATAGCCAGATATAATGTCCCTGTGCCTATAAAAATACTTTCGTCCTTATGCTACACATCTCATACTTTAAACCATTCTGACCATTAAACATTGGTACTCCATTCTCAGAATAATCCATGATCTCCTTCTAGTCGTTAAACTATTTCCTGAAGGAACCAACTCTGATACCAATTGTTGGATTACTGTGAGGGGGGGTGAATTAGTAATAGAGCAATTCAATCATTTTTAACCACAAAATGCAAGTGTTATATCAATGTATCATTATCATCCAATAGTTGCAGAGTAAATAAACAATGAACAAATGAGAAATCATACACATACATAGTACACCAATGTTTTTACGTGGAAACCTAAAGTGGGAGAAAACCACAAAATGTTTTTTCTTATATTTCTTTAAGAATTACATTCATTGGAAGCACCAACTTCCTTTGTTTTGCAGTTTCAACTGGAAGGAGACTCCATCCCCATAATTTCTCAGTTTACAACCTGAGGGAAGCTCCAACTCCCCAATTCTTTGGATACAACCCCCTATGCTCTCCGGATACAACCAGAAGGTGGCTACAACCACCTGTCCTTTCCCCGTCCAACTGCCCTGAAATTTAAGTAGAATGATGGAACCACTGTCACACTATCACTGTGAGATATACTATTGTAAACCTGTACCAATCAACCAGTACCATAAACAAGTGCATGAACCATGCACCAACCTGTACCTCAAATTGTAATCAACATGTACCATAAACAAGTGCATCAACCATGCACCAACCTGTACCAAACCTGTACCATGAACAAGTGCATCAACCATGCACCAAACCTGTACAAATAACCTATCACAACAATTTGTCCAAACAACCTATAGAAACAACATGTCTCATCAATCTTATCAACCAAATCAGATCTACTCACCAAGATCAATCACCAAGACAACTCTCAAATATGTGCATCAAGCAAACATAACACAATAACTCATAATCATCACCAATACCAATATGTTCTTCTAATAATATACCAATATAAGTATGCTACATCATCCATAAACCATGTGTCAACAATTCTAATAACAAGTTCCTCCAACCATTTATCAACCACTCATCAACTATGACTCATCAAGATGTACCAACATCATCAAATATACACCTCACATATGTGCCAACTCATCAACTACTTGTCTCAACCATGTACCCAACATGTACCTCAACCAAAATCCCTCATCACTTTCATCATCCAAATCTGATTTGTAACTCTATAATAGACCTGGTGTATATGATAACATACCTGCAAACCTTCCTTAACATTAACAACAAGAGACTATCATTTTCATCAAACTTTACTTTATTTTCACATGACTAGTTTTGGATTAGTCAACAACCCTAAATTGAAATAATCATAACTATGTACCTGTAATGAATAAAGATCTGAAAATAGTACACAATTTTCTTCAGTGTGTTTTATGAAATTCCTCCAGGTGTCACTACTTGGAACCTCTCATAAAAGGAGTTATAGCAAAAATGGAATACCTTATTGAATTCTAGCTTATTCTAGAGAGCAAACTTGTAGAAAGTGCCCCACACAGAATATTTGTTGTATAGATCTGAAAATTGTACAGAGAATACTGAAGAATGTACTCTAACCAACACATTTGGTTTTATTGAATTTGGATTTGGTATGAAGAAGTTATGCCATTTTTACCCGAAACACCTGTTTTAGACTAGTTTCAGGACTAGCCACAAACCTTATTTTCCACGGAGTGTAAATCCAAAAATACAATGACCCATAAGATGAAATTAGTACCACAACTACTTGGATATGTTTCCTCAATGGCATCCCAATTTCATAGTCTGAATCATTCTAGAAAAAAAGTTATTGCGAAAATGGTGAAATGACCTGTAAATAACATACCTTAGAAAGCATCATGAAAATAATTTCTCCTCCCTTGAATTTCAGCCTTCTTTACTTCACATTCCCTCTGAGATTTGGCTTAGATATCCTTTTTTTACCTCAGTCACCTGTATATATTCAATATGTTCAAGTGTGATCAAAATGAGAGAGCCTTGCCTCTTATTTATACTCTCTAAGTAGCTTCCTTAGAGGCATCTTGTAGGTCACTTTGCCCACATAGCTACTTTGTCTACATAGTCACCTATGCCCAACTTTGCCCAATTTTCCACTTGTCCATGTATCCAATATCCACTTGAACACTTAACCCATTTTCCTCATTTTAGGGTTAACCTTCTTATAACCACTTTCCATAATTAGAAAGTTCTCCATTTACTTTATTATTTAAATAATCCTCCTTGACTTTGTCACATCACTTTATTATTTAAATAATCCTCTTTGACTTTGTCACTTCACTTTATTATTTAAATAATCCTCTTTGACTTTGTCACTTCAATTTATTATTTAAATAATCCTCTTTGACTTTGTCGCTTCATTTTATTATTTAAATAATCCTCTTTGACTTTGTCACTTTACTTTATTATTTAAATAATCTCTTCTTTGCAAGAACTTTGACTATTTTGACCTTTTGGGGCTTCTAGATGACTCATGAGGGTTCTCCAACTTCACATGGCCATAACTCTCTAACTGTGAGGAGCTATGTGACGTTCCACATACCACCAGAAATGGAATGACATGTACTATTCATATAGAATAGTATTACCTGCAAATATATCAAAACTCATACCATTATACATCAAACAAACTTGGATCCATTACCCAAACCTTTGTGCTACCAAAATTCGCTACTGGACTTTCTTCAAGGGTTGACATCAATGAAAACCAACCAAATTAATCAACAATGCGCATGGTACAATGGTATTACATGACCCAATATATCAAGGCACCAAATAAGGAGGCTAGAATGTGCCCTTAGCCGTACTACATGACTACCTAGGTACTAGAGAGTATCTTCTTGAGTGTTGTTCTCAGTGGCAGTATAGTAGCTAGGTAGTTGATCGATTTATCTACTGAGGGATTCAAGAGATCTAGGTCGATCCGTATACAGGTGTTGTATGATGTGCTACCACTCGTAGGGGTGCCAACATGGGTTACAAGGGTGGCCAACAATGTGCACTTAAGTACCACTTGTAGTTATTGCGTGTATTCTTCCCCGACCACGGATTTATGCATTGAATGCTAGATATTTGTAGCTTTAAGACGTTAGAATACATCTCTACCCTAGAAAAAAAACTACTCACAACTTTCTGCCAAGGAAAGTGCTCTGATACCACTTTTAAGGTGCCATGTATATTATAATAGATGAAAACATAAATATTGCAGAGAATAACAATGGAACAACACAATATATGAAACCAAAACACAAAAATAATACCTTTATTGATAGGAACCAATGTTCACTTGCCTCTTCGAGGGGGAAACCTCCAGTAGAGAAACACTCTATTACAATAAATCTCAATACAAGACTTCTCATGCCTTCGACTCCTATTTATACTAAATCTATCTACCAAAAGAAATATATAGAGGAATATCTTCTAGAAGCAGAAGCTTCTATTAGGTCTTCTTAAATTTGAAGTATTCTTCATTATTACCAGGCCTTATTAATATTGGCCTTTATTACATGGAAACTATATTATTCTACCTACGTGAGGGGTTAGGGAGGTTAGGTCCCTAAAATTAGTGTTTTCATGAATTTCATGCATTCTAAAGCGTATGCACATTCATGAAAACATTCACTTGGTGTTGATTTGGCAAGCCTATATGGCCTAAGAGTGTGTGCATTCTTAAGAAAATGCATGATTCTAAGCATGCACATGCTCTTGTGTTATTTAATTGGAAAACAACATGTAGTCAGTTCCATTTTTACCTAATTGTGCAATGTGTTTTGCAAGTTATTAAATAATTTGAGGAGGTATTGTAGGAGTGTTTGAGTGCTAGTGTCAACTTCCTGTTTGACTAGTTCTAGTTAGGTTTTCTAAACATTGTTTTTTTTTATTTCATAATCTCTCTCTCTCTCTCTCTCATATATATATATATATATATATATATATATATTCCTCTTTAAATGAAACATATCTAAATCACATGGAGCCTACACCAAAAGAAAACCCAAACCCACTATCACTAAATGAAGATAGACCAGACCCCAACCCAGAACCACAAAATGTAAAATTTGAAACTAATCTAGGTATTAGGTAATTAATATCCCCAATACAATATTTAAGAAACACTAGATAGCGCTCACACCTTTCATTAGCTACGTCATTGGATGCCATTTTTTCTTCATTTGCCAATGCCTAAGGACAATTATTGTATATTTATTATTACAGGGTAAGAATGTTTGTGTATTATAGGATGGGTTTAGATAGAAATTGGGTTAGATATATGAACATTTCAAAATAATATTTGATGACCTTGTTTATTGACCCCATAACTAGAACATATCCCACGATGACAAAGAAATGCATTTGTGTGGATTGGTGCACAGTACAACATTTTGTAGACAAATAAATGGATACATGGTTCATGTTTTTTTAACAAATCTCCCTACAATAATAGGGAGTTCTCTATGTATTTGCTTCGAAAATTATGGGTTGAATTTATCTTATGTCACCGTGTCAACTAATTTGACATTGGTGAATTCTAGGGGGTGGGTCATGGGTCCACACAATATCGAAACAATGGTAGGAGTATCCACTTGAGAGGAATCGTCCTCCTAAAAAGAGGCCTAATCCACATACCTATCATCTTACCATCTTAGAAAACATTATCYAGACTCAAACATCCATTGCCACCTTGAACTGTATATTAGTACAACATAGCAYGTTCATAGCATTATCTTGTCAAGAGATATATTTAGGTGATGTTTGGGGAGGTTTTTGGATTTCAGACCCTACAAAAGAGTATATATATATATATATTCCTCTTTAAATGAAACATATCTAAATCACATGGAKCCTACACCTAAAKAAAACCCAAACCCACTATCACTAAATGAAGATAGACCAGACCCCAACCCAGAACCACAAAATGTAAAATTTGAAACTAATCTAGGTATTAGGTAATTAATATCCCTAATACAATATTTAAGAAACACTAGATAGCGCTCACACCTTTCATTAACTACATCATTGGATGCCATTTTTTCTTCTTTTGCCAATGCCTAAGGACAATTATTGTATATTTTTTATTACATGGTAAGAATGTTTGAGTATTATAGGATGGGTTTAGATAGAAATTGGGTTAGATATATGAACATTTCAAAATAATATTTGATAACCTTGTTTATTGACCCCATAACTAGAACATATCCCTCGATGACAAAGAAATGCATTTGTGTGGATTGGTGCATAGTCCAACATTTTGTAGACAAATAAATGGATACATGGTTCATGTTTTTTTAACAAATCTCTCTACAATAATAGGGAGTTCTCTATGTATTTGCTTCGAAAATTATGGGTTGAATTTATCTTATGTCACCGTGTCAACTAATTTGACATTATTGAATTCTAGGGGGTGGGTCATGGGTCCACACAATATCGAAACAATGGTAGGAGTATCCACTTGAGAGGAATCGTCCTCCTAAAAAGAGGCCTAATCCACATACCTATCATCTTACCATCTTAGAAAACATTATCCAGACTCAAACATACATTGCCACCTTGAACTGTATATTAGTAAAACATAGCACATTCATAGCATTATCTTGTCAAGAGATATATTTAGGTGATGTTTGGGGAGGTTTTTGGATTTCAGACCCTACAAAAGAGTCTATCCAGGAGAGGCTAGATGGACACACTATATGTTCTCATCCTAGTTCATGTGATCCTCATAAATGTTTGAGTTTAAAATAAACTTGTTATGGGACAATGGATGCCACTTCACATGATAGTTTCATGGAGGAGGTTAGTATATTTATTATCTCTCTATTCTTCCATGATTATATATATACCTACAAATCACTAGTTTTATGTGTCTATCTATGTGTGTGTGTGTGTATTATTGTGTGAATTTTTTCTATCTCTAATTATTTAATGTGTGTATTTTCTACAATTTTATAGAATTCCTTCATCACCTCGAATTAAATCAATGATAGTTTCCAACATTGATGCAACAATAGTAGCATCTACTCATTTGGTGTACCGCACATGTTGGTAATGTGGAACTTTATTCAATCTTATTATTTATATTATATCCTATGTGTTACCCTATAAAATGTGTTAACTATTTAAGTGATCATCCAAACTATGGTAAAAACCATCAAAGTATGAACCCTATAAAAATTATTAGTCGTTGAAATGATAATCCCAACTAGGGTAAAATCCATTAAATAATATGCTCTATCCTTCATAATTGGATTGATATCACAATATGGGAAATTTCCACACAAAACTATGCACAAATGCAACTTAATCAAGCGTAAATGTGAAGTACTCCAATACATATGGTGCCCCTTTCTTTCCATACATTTCCAATGCAAATTTAATTTGTAATTCAATAATCATAATTATCACCATGTGTTTCCAAGTCTATAAATAAAATGGATATAATCCTTTATTAATAATTGAGACATCCCCTTATTTCCATTTTTTTCTGGATAGGGTTACTAGAATAATGCACTATTTCCTCCTCCTACTTGAAACACATCTTCTTGAGCCATTACAAAGATGATACTCTTTATGGGGCCATTACCTCACTTGAGGATGTTTTACGATTTCCCTTCAGTCGTTATACATCCACAATAGCTGATACCAACATGTAGTGGCATGTGTTCAACCTCTATGAGTTCTTTCATGCTCCATTCATTCTTGTCAAGCCTTTGACTACTCTAGTCCATCTTTTGAAGAAGTTTGTAACCTATTCATTTATTTTTCAACCTAATGGGACCAAAAGGCTCTTTGATGGAATCTACAAATTCACATTGGGAAATAAATGAAATTGATACCTTTCTTTCCTTAGTCATTATGAAAGAATATTCACTATAGGTGAAGGTCTTTTCTTCATTCTTCAACTCCTTTATCTCTCTCTGACATTTGGACTACAATATCTCTTGGCATGCCCACTTATTTCTTCATATTTTCCATGGATTCCACCAAGAGAAAGAGGAGGGGGGGGGGCATCCCTTCCTTACACATATAGTGAAATTAAATAAATTTGAATAAAACCAATTTATTAGAATAAAAAAGGAGTTTGAGGAAAGACAAGCCTTGATCTAATTAATGAATGAAAGCTTAAAACATACATGCAAAAACACAAGTATTAAGTACAATTTGTTACTCCATCATATGAATTTAAATAGCCCAATTTGATGATGAAGTCGAAGATATTTTTTGAATTTATGTCATGCATGTATTCCTGAGACATTCCAATGACATCATGTATTTTCCTTCCTCTCACAAAATCAAATTCTTCTATATAAATAGATTCTAACAAGACATCCTTAAAATTAACTTCTACAAGATTTCTTGTTATTTTATAAATTATGTTTCATTGTCATATAGGTATAATTTCATCAAAATTGGTTGGATATTCCTTCTTGGGTATGATTGTAAGGTACCGGAAGATAATTTTCAAAACAAAAATACAATTTTTATCACAATAGTTAGAAAAACAAGAAAAGTAGAGAGCACAATGACACAATTGATCCAAGATATGATACCTTTATTATCTTTTTATCCAAGTTCACTTGCCTCTTTGAGGGGGAAACCTCCAACAAAGAAGAAATTAAGTACAAAATGATTCTCTAGAAAACAAAATTCCATGCTTTATACTCCCATTTATACTATTTCTATCTTCTAGATAACATTCTAGAGGAATATCTTTCTAGAAGTTGAACCTTCTAGTGAGTTTTATTACATTAGATGTGTTCAAATTATACATAGGCCTTATTTACTAATGTCTACCTTTATTACATAAAAAAAAAATATTATTCTATATACTTGAGGGGTTAGGGAGGTTAGGACCTTCAAATCTGCCCCCCTCCCACCTTAAAAATAGCCTTGTCCTTCAGGCTTGAGATGGGAAAATTGTTGCAAAATGGCAATTGACTCTCATGTGACATCCTATGGTTGAGTATACCTCCACTGAACTAAAATTTCCTTGATTGTACACTAACATAGACGATGCTCATGATGGTCCAATATTGCTTGGGGATGCAACCAAATGGAACATTCTTCATCCAATTTAGGGTGACTATTCTGAGTCTAGCACTTGGTTCCAATCACTTTGTTTAAGAAGGAAACATGAAAAACAAGATGGAGCTTAGGGTTACTAGGGATATATAACTTGTATCCCACAGGCCCCACACACTTGAGAATCATATGAGGGCCATAAAACTTGGGAAGAAAATTTCTAAAAATGATATTCTTTAAGGGATGTGTTCTTATAAGGTTATAGACAAAGAAACACCTAGTCCCTTTTAACAAATCAACATTCTGAACGAATCTGATCAACTTGTTTCTTCATGTGATTTTGATCCATGACCAAATTATATTTGAGGGTATGGATAATGGTATCTTATACTGTAAGGGTGTTGTAGACATCCTATACCTTGGAGACACCAAATAGGTGGGAGAATACAAAAGGTGGATTTTGACTATAGACCACCTCAAAAGGAGTCATGCGAGCGATAATATGGTAAGATGTGTTGTACCACCATTTAGCGAGTGGTAACCACTAAGCCCATTGAGTTTGTTTTTCTGATGTGAAACACCTAAAAATGTGTTTCCAAGAACTTTTTGTTAGGTTTAGTTTGGCCATTAGTCTAGGGATGGTAGGCTATGCTGAGATGCAATTGGGTTCCCTGGATCTTGAAAAATTATTTCCAAAATTTGCTGGTGAAAGTTCGATCATGGTTGGAGACAATAGCGCATGGAATTCATGAGGTTTGAAGATGTTATCCATGAAAATGTGAGTCGTGGTGAATGTTGTGAATAGGTGTTAGAGGGCACAAAAATGAGCATATTTGGAAAGGAGATCGACTATAGCCATGATGGCATATTTATTGCCAGATTTGGGTAATCCAACAATGAAATACATAGATATATCCTTCCATATAACATGTGGAATAGGGAGAGGTTGGGGTGTGCCTAGAATTTTTATTGTTTCTCCCTTATTGTGTTGACAAGTATCACATATAGACACAAAAGTGCATATGTCTTGTTTCATGCCTTCCTAGAAAAAATAACATTTTATGCATTCATATGTTTTGTGAAAACATGAATTCTTGGTTGGTGGTGAAGCATAAAGTTCAGAGAGAATAGTGGATTTAAGGTGAGATTGTCTACTTAAATACATGTGACCTTTATAGCGAATCTCCTCATTGTTCCAAGAGTATCCAGAAGATGCCTGGGTATCTTGTTTCAATTGTTCGATCAAGAAAGAAAGTTTGGGATATCGGAACTATTCCTGGAAAACTTATTTTAACCAATATTATACAATGAATGAGAGGGAAAAGAGGAACCCATATTCTTCATATTTCCTATAAAGAGAATCAACAACTACATTTTCTTTTCCTTTCTTGTAAATGATCTCATAATCATAGCCGAACATTTTGGTCAACCGTTTTTGTTTCTTAGAAGATGAAATTATTTGTTCCAAAAAATATTTTAGGCTATGATGATCAGTTTTAGTTTGGAAATGTTGCCATATCAAGTAAGGATGCCATAGATCCATCACATGAAAAATAACCAACATTTCCTTTCATAGGTGGATTTTCCCAAGTTTCTCTCATAGAGTTGTTTGCTAGAGAAAGATAAAGGTCTTTCATCTTGCATGAGAACGACCTTGATGCCTTTCCTAGAAGCATCACATTCCAAAACAAAGGTATTTTTCAAGTCAAGAAATTCTGAAATAGGAGTTGTACACATAACTTGTTTCAAGGCTTAGAAGGATTGGTGAGTTGTGGGAGTCCAACTGAAAGAATTATTTTTAAGGAGAACAGTGAGGGGGGCTGCAATTTTTCCATAGTTTTGAACAAACTTGTGATAATATCGAATTAAACCCAGGAAATCTCTCAAACTTTTAAGGGTTTTAGGATGGGGTCAATCCTGCATAGATTCTATTTTTTAGGATCCACATATACACCATCCTTGCCAAAAATATGGCCTACGTACTCTACTTCATGGGATCCAAAAGCACATTTAGAGTATTTGAGAAAGAGTTTGTGCTGAGACAGTAAATGTAAGACTTGATCCACATTGGCCATATGGGATTGCCATTTTTTAATATAAATGAGGATATCATGAAAGAATACCAATACAAAATTATGGAGGAAAGGGTGAAAGACACGATTCATGAGGATTTAGAAAGTGGAGGGTGTGTTACATAAGACGAAGGGAATGACCAAGAAATAATAATGGCCTCCATGAGTTCAAAAGGTGGTTTTGGGATCATTGGCCTCTTTCATATGTATCTGGTGGTAGATACAATGTAGATCAAGTTTGGTAAATAATTGGGCACCACTCTGTTCATCCAAAAGGTCATCAATGATAGGAATGAAAAATTTATCTTTTCTAGTAATTTTGTTGAGGGATTGAAAATCAGGGCACATATGACACATACCTTATTTCTTGAGTACCATGAAAACATGGGAAGAATAAGGGATGGTACTAGGAAGGATGACACCCACTACTGAAAACTTCCTAAACAATTTTCTCAATTTCATTCTTTTGGGAAAAGGGGTGACGATGGAAAACATTTGGAGGAAGACTGTTAGGGACAAGTGGGATGGAATTATCATGGGTTCCATGGGAAGGGGGAATCCCTTGGGGAGTGTCAAAAACATGTTGGTGTTTGGATATTAGAAACTATATTTCAGGATGAACAGTGAGTGAGGGGATTTCAACTACTTGAATGGCATGGAATTGGGAAATAATGCCAGAATGACCATTTTTGAGGTTTTTCTCCATTTGGTGTGAAATGATAGTCTCGAGAGATCTTGTGGTGATGCCTTGGAACTGATATTGATTTACATCATATTTGAAATGCATGGTTAATTCCTTGAGGTCCATATTGATGGGGCCTAGTGTGCGTAATTATTCAACACTTAGAACAATGTCAAAACCATCCATGTCAATAGAAAAATTGTGGGATTTTAGGTGATAATGACCAATTTGTAGGCACACATTACCACAATGATGCCCACATTTCATGTAACCTCCATTATAAATCATGATTTGAAAATTATTAACTGCACGGATATAGAACAGGGTCTCTTGAGAAATGTGACAATGAATAAAATTATGGGTGTTTCCACGGTCGATGAGGATAATGAATTTTCAATTATTGATATAACCAACTAAATAAAGGGTTTGGGGAGTAGAGATACCAGTGAGAGCATTCAGAGAGATAAGCAGTTTGACTTCCAGTGGATCAAACGGTGGGCTAGGATCATCATCTTCGGGTAGCACTTCAAAAGAGGAAATATTTCCATCCTCCTCAGAAACATTCTTAGAAATGGCCATAGAAATATTTTTCTTCTTACACTTGTGCCCCATAAAACATTTTTCATCACAATTATAGTAAAGAACCTTAAGATAACATTCAAATATTTATTCCTTGGTCAATTTTTGGATCTTAAAAGGATGGGAAGGGGGGGTGGGATCGGGGAATAAAGGAGGGATTTTGAATTTGGGAAGAGGAAACCATTGTGCCTCCTTGGTGCAGTGAGTAGAAGCAAGCTACGTTCGGGAGTGATCCATTAGGACATGAGCTCGGATGTCATCCTTAAGGCCACTAATAAAGCATTCACCAAAAAAAAAATCTAACATGCCTTCAATTTGGAAATCCAATTTTTCAAAAGTAGCGATATATTATTCCACTGTAACAAGTTGTTTCATCTTGGTCAAGTGACACAAATGATGTGTGTAGATGTCAAAGTGTTCTTAATGTTTTGCAACAAACTGGGTCCAATAAATATACCATCTATGTGAATTTTTATGCCATTTCCACCATTGCCAACATTAAAGATCCAAATAAAGGAAATCCATGTGAAGTTTGGTCAAGTCATCAATAATGCCATGGAAAGAGAAATAATGTTCCATTTGAGTGACCCAACCTATTTTGGAACATCAAGAATTGATGGTTCATCACACATATCCTGTATTTAGTCGGTTAGGAAGTAAACCTACATCTAAATACATTGGGTTAGATGGTTGGCCATATCTCTACACTAGTCAATCAAGTAGTTTACATGCCTTTCAATTTGGAAATTGAATAACAATTGAGGATGTTAATGCGGTGGATCAACCGACCCAACAATAGACTACAAGTTGGATGCATAATTTGTCGGGTCGAGCATCCTTGTCGAGTTGACCCGAAAACGCAGATTTGATGGAGTGAACTCTAACAACCAAATGATACATGTGGATAAGATCTTCTATATTCTATTGAATTTGGTTAGATATTGAGGATACAAAGAGAAATCCCCTTGAGGCATTATTATCTCTCTCTATCCTCATTCATTTGACATAATAGAGGACTATTTGGAGTGTGTCAAAGAAATCCAGTTGTAATTGGGTGAATGTGGAAAGAACTATAAGAAGAAAGATGGAAAACTCATTAATCTGGTTTTGATGAACCTATTATCACATGAAGTTTTCATGGGTCATATGTAGTTGTTGTTAAGACCTAAGTCTACACCTTTTCCTTGCCTCTCTCTTTTCCACATACCTTCCTAGAAGTTTTTCCTCTTCTAGTTGATAAATTCAGGCCGATCAAGTATGTTGTATGCACAGGGAAAAACCATGAGAAAAATGTAGCATTCAGAGCAGTCCATTTCGAGCTTGAAACACAAGCAAACTGATAGGTTCAATTTTCAATGGTGGAGATCCCATGTGTCTTTCAGATTAATGGCTCTCGTGCATTAGGAGTTTCAAAGTCGCACAAGGATTAACGACCAAACAAAATCCCTGAAGTGTTGAAGTCCCGAAGTGACGAGAGACTGCCACGCCAATCGAGAGAAATTCACTTCAGACAATATTCATTCCCGCACTCAAAATATCTCGAAGCTCGTAGTGCCAAAGTAATGAGATACTGCCACATCAACTGAGAGAAAGTTACTTCGGGATATTTTCATGCTCTATATCCCAAAGTCCCGAAGAGCCGAAGTTCTAAAACGATGTCAGGCTGCCACGTCACTTTGGTCCCTACCACTCCACGGGTGTTTTTCAACTCAACACATGGCACTCATCCATCAGTAGTTGTGACATCATATAACATCATGCCTCCACGTCACTCTGGGCCTATACCACTCCGAGAGATTTTCATGCTGCACAATCCAAAAATCCCGAAGCCCGAAGTGTTGAAGTGTCGAAGACACTTGGCACTCATCCATCATGACTTGTGGCACGCATCCATGGAGACAAGTGGCTTCCATATGGCCCTGACATGTGGCACTCATTTCAGGTCATTTGGTTGTGTCATTCTCCCATTTCCATGTGACACGTGTCACCCTTATTTCCATGACACATCAGCACAATGACATCAGAACACCACGTCAGATTCGGGAGATCATCCTCTGGGAGGTATTCCTGCTCAGCATTCAATGCTCCCAAATGCCAAAATTAGCTCCATATCTAAACATGGTTAAAAGGATTATGGAGTTGGAAAATGGATAAATTTTAGTAGGGGCACTAAAATAACAGGGTTACCCATATCGCAGATTGCAATAGATAGATGACCACACTTCATTGTGGGGAAAAAACACACTCTAACATTAACATTCTAGAGTGGTCCCACAATAGAAACCATGGTATAGATAAAGAGGTATGTGGAAGTTGGTGGTGGATTGCTAGGGTCAGAGCAGTGTTGATCCAAACCACCCTTGACAACTTCCGCAATCACGTGTTGATATAGGTTCCATCCAAGAGCAACATGTGGAAACAAAAGAAGGTCTTTCCCAGATCATAGATTGTGACAAGATTGATGACCACACTTCATTGTGGGAACATAAAGTGCTCGAGAGATAAAATATTAGAGCGGTCCCACAATTGAAACCATGTTATAGATAAAGAGGTACATGGAAATTGGTGGTAGATTTTGGGGGTCAGAGTGATGTGGATCCAAACTTCCCTTGACAAATTCCACAATCACATGCTTATATAAGGTCCGATTCGAGAGTAATACGTGGCAACAAAACTAGGTTCAAAGCCTCATCCTGATCCCAAGGAGAAATCAGTTAATGAAAGAAGGAATGGTGGTTGAACAATCGACTACCCCCTTAAATGGAAGCATGGAGGGTCTAGCCAAGGAGACATAAAAATGTCAGCCGAAAGTACCACAGAGGGTAGTTTTTCCTGTAGGCCCAGACTGACCCGAGTGTCCTTTTGACAGAAGGAACAAGACAGACAAGAGAAGACACACGACACTGGATAATCCTAGGATGGGAAGGCCAGCTCGCACTCCTAGTTTTGGTCTACGGTTTTGATTATAAATACATCAGAGGAATGATATCCAAATAAAATAGGGGAGGGGGCCCAAGACTGGAGGAGGTTTTGAGAAATGGAATGACTGTATATTTCATTTTGTAAGCCGGAGGGGCATGTGGCTGTAAATTGTATGTTATTGAAGATTCATATGAGTTGTTTCATCAGATTTATCTTCTATGTTCTCTTTTCTATTATTCATATTGTTTTAATGTATTGTTGATTTTAAGGATTAAAATTTTCCTTTGATTGATAGATTCTCGATGCAGTAGAAGATCTGTTGTAAGCTTGCCTATTTATCATTGTTTTTTTTTAGACACATCTAAATTCTCTTTGCAGAGAGGATCTCTGCTTATCGAACATTCATCTTTGTCAGATAGTTGTCTTAGGTTGATGGATAGTTGGTTTTCATTGATGTCAACTATTGGAGAGTGATATTGTAGATTGATGTCAACCCTTGGAGAAAGTCCGGTAGCGAATTTCGATATCACAAAGGTTTGGGAAATGGACCCAAGGTTGTTTCATGTATAATGGTATGTGTTTTAATATATTTTAAGGTAAGACTATTCTAGATGGATAGTACATGACAGTCCATTTCTGGTGGTATGTGGAATGTCACATAACTCCTCACGGTTATAGAGTTATGGCCATGGGAAGTTGGAGAACCCAGGTTTGGGTAATGGACCCAAGTTTGCTTGATGTATAATGGTATGGGTTTTGATATATTTGAAGGAAATACTATTCTATATGGATATTACATGTCATTCCATTTCTGGTGGTATGTGGAACTTTACATAACTCCTCACGGTTTGAGAATTATGGCCTTACGAAGTTGGAGGACCTTCATATGTCATCTAGAATCCCCAAAAGGTCAAAGTAGTCAAAGTAGTTTAAGAGATTTTAGAAGGTAAATAATAAAGTGAAGTGATGCGTTTACTATAATTCAAAGTGAATACAAAATAAATTATTAAAATAATAAATTTAATGGATAAATTAGAAGTGGGTTAACCCTAAAATAAGGAAAGTGGGCAAAGTGACCTAGAAGGTGTTTTTAAGGAAGCTACTTGGAGAGTATAAATAAGAAGCAAGGCTCTCTCAGTTTAGATAAAACTTGAGAATATTGAATATCTATAGGTGTCTGAGGTAAGCAAAGGATATCTAAGCCTAATTTCAGAAGGAAGGTGAAGAAAAGAAGGCCAAAATTCAAGGGAGTATAAATTATTTTGATGATGCTTTCCAAGGTATGTTATTTACAAATCATCTCACCATTTTATCAATAAAAACATTTCTAGAATGATTCATATTGTGAAATTTCTATGCCATTGAGGAAACATATCCAAGTATTTGTGGTAAAAAAATTAGCTTGTGGGTCATTGTATTTTTGGAGTTACACTCTGTGGAAAATAGGGTCTGTGGCTAGTCTTAAAACTAGTCTAAAAAACTTGTTTTTGGAACAAACATCATAACTTCTTCATAACAGATCCAAATTCAGTAAGAACAAATGTTTTGGTTATATTACATTCTTTAGTATGTTGTGTAACATTTTCAGATCGATTCAACAAATATTCCGTGCGGGGCACACTCTATAAGGTCACTCTCTAGAATAAGCCAAAATTCAGCAAGGTATGCCATTTTTGTTATAATTCCTTTTCTGAGAGGTTTCAAGTAGTGACACCGGGAGGAATTGCATAAAACACACTAAAGAAAATTTTGCATCAGTTTCAGAACTTTATTCATTACAGGTACATAGTTATTATTATTTCAAGTTAGGGTTGTTGACTAATCCAAAACTAGTCATGTGAAACTAAAGAAAAGTTTGATGAAAATGCTAGTCTCTTGTTGTTAAAGTTAAGGAAGGTTTGCAGGTATGTGATCATATATACCATGTATATTACAGAGTTACAAATAATATTTGGATGATGATATTGATGAGGAATTTTGGTTGAGATACATGTTGGGTACATGGTTGAGACACGTAGTTGATGAGTTGGCACATACCTGAGGTGTATAGTTAATGATGTTGGTACATCTTGATGAGTCATAATTGATGAGTAGATAATACATGATTGGTACATACTTGGTACATGGTTGGATGTACTTGTTAGTAGTATTATTGACACATGGTTTATGGATGATGTAGCATACTTGTATTGGTATATTATTAGAAGCACATATTGATCTTGGTGATGATTATGAGTTGTTGTGTTATGATTGGTTGATGCACATATTTGAGAGTTGT
>ML783016.1:277207-303010 GCA_009831015.1 Picea engelmannii
TCATAGTTTTTATTAGTTTTAGTTTAATTCTTGTTAATAGCTTTGTTGTTTTTCTTTCTAACCTTTTACCTTACAGCTGTCATGCCTAGCAGAGCCCAACTGGGCATGTAAGCACTCTTAATTTGCTCACCTAGTGACGAATTGGGTGCAAACACTTGGCCTTGAGGGAATTTTGCTTGTAAGGTTGTAGACGAAGAAACACCTGATCCCCTTCTACAAATTGACGTTCAGAGCGACCTTGATCTACTTGTTACTTCATGTGATTATGTTCCATGACAAAATTCTCTTTGAGTGTACGGAGAATAGCCTCTTGAGCTGTAAGTGTTAGGTCAACTGCCTAGAGCTTCGAGGCTCCTAGTAAGTATGAGAGAATTGAAGGTGGCTTCTATCCATATACTGCTTCAAAAGGAGTCATGCGTGTAGTTGTATGGTATGAAGTGTTGTGCCACCGTTCAACTAGGAGTAACCATTGAGCCCACTGATTTTTCTTTTCCGAGGAAAAACACCTCAAATATGTTTCCAAGAACTTGTTGACAACTTTTGTTTGGCCATCCGTCTCGGGATGATAAGCTATGCTGAGATGCAATTTGGTGCCTTTTATCTTGAACAGTTCTTGCCAAACATTGCTTGTGAAAGTTGGGTCACGATCATAAACAATAGAGTGTGACATGCCATGAAGCTTGAATACCTAATCCATGAAAATTTGAGCCACCTTGGATGCTGTAAACAGGTGTTGAAGGGTGCATAAATGAGAATACTTGGAAAGGAGATCAACAACCACCATGATGACTAATTTATTTCCTGATTTGGGTAAGACAGTAATAAAATCCATAGAGATATCCTTCCAAATAATAGGTGGAATCAGGAGAGGTTGTAGTGTGCCCAGAGATTTGACCGTTTCTCCCTTGTTGTGTTGACATACATCACATTCATCGACAAAATTACGAATGTATTGTTTCATACCATCCCAGAAAAAGGAACGTTTGACCCTGTCATAGGTTTTGGTGAATCCGGAGTTCCCTGTTGTGGGTGTAGCATGAAGCTTAGAAAGTACTGTGGATTTAAGCTTTGATTGTTTACTTAAATACAAATGGCCTTTGTATCGAAGTTCATCATGGAGCCAAGAGTACCTTGGGGAAGCTGGAGCATTGGACTGCAATTGTTGGATCAACTACGAACTTTTGGGATCTTGTAGCCATTCCTGGAGAATGGCTTGGAGCCAATGTGGGACAATGAATGAAAGAGAAAAAAATGATCCTTCATCTTCATATTTGCGGGAAAGTGAATCCGCAACCACATTGTCTTTGCCTTTCTTGTAAATGATCTCATAATCATATCCAAAGATCTTAGTCACCCATTTTTGTTGTTCTGGGGAGGAAATGCATTGTTCCAGAAAATACTTGAGGCTTTGATGGTCTGTCTTAATTTGGAAACGCTACCCCAATAGATAAGGGCGCCACATATCAACATCATGCATAATAGCCAACATTTCCTTTTGATAGATGGATATGCTCAAATTTCTTTCAGATATTTGCTTGTTGGTAAAGGCAAAAGGTCGACCCTCTTGCATAAGGACAAAACCAATTCCTTTCCCTGAGGCATCACATTCCAACACAAAGGTCTTTGTGAAATTGGGAAGGGCGAGGACTGGAGTGGTGCACATGGCCATATTCAAGGTGTGAAAAGCTTGAGCTGCGGCTGGAGTCTAAGTGGAAGAGTTCTTTTTTAGGAGAGCAGTGAGAGGTGTTGCAATCTTCCCATAATTCTTAACAAACTTGCGATAATACCCCGTTAAGCCCAGAAATCCACGCAAGCTCTTAAGAGTCTTTGGGTGAGGCCAGTCTTGCATAGATTACAATCTTTTTAGGATCCACCCTGACACCATCCTTGCTAACCAGATGACCCAAGTATTCTACTTCTGAGGCACCAAAAGAACATTTAGATTGTTTCAGGAAAAGTTGGTGCTGAGAGAGTAGATGGAAAACTCGATCCACATGAGCAAGATGGTCTGTCCAGGTTTTTTTATAGATGAGGATATCATCAAAGAAAATTAAGACAAAATGGTGGAGAAAAGGACAAAAGACATGATTCATGAGGCTTTGGAAGGTGGAGGGGGCATTAGACATGCAAAAGGGCATGACCAAAAACTCATAGTGGCCCTCATGAGTTCTAAAGACAGTCTTGGGAATGTCTTCCTCTTTCATACGTATCTGGTGGTAGCCCGAACGAAGATCCAATTTAGTGAAGAATTGGGTGCCACTCAATTCATCCAGGAGGTAATCAATGATAGAAATGGGGAATTTGTCTTTGAAGGTAAGTTTGTTGAGGGCACGGAAGTCAGGACACATTCGCCAAGAACCTTCTTTCTTTAGGACCATGACCACAAAAGAAGAGTATGGGCTTGTACTAGGGCGGATAACGCTTGCATTAAGGAGTTCCTGGACCATTTTCTCAATTTCATTTTTTTGGGAAAAGGGGTGACGATACAGACAGATATTGGGAGGAAGGATTTTGGGTACAAGGGGAATGGAATGATCATGAACACCACGAGAAGGAGGGAGTCCTTGGGGAGTGGAAAAGACCAATTGATGTTTAGAAAGGATGGCTTGGAGGTCTTGCGGGACTGAGGGTGTCTCTGTTGCTTGTATGGCATGGAGTTGGGCGATAACACCAGAATGACCTTTTTTGAGAAGCTTTTCCATGCGATGGGAACTAATGATCTCAGGTGAACTGACGATGATGCCTTGGAACCTATATTGGTGGCCCTCCTGGTCGAATTGCATGGTTAAGTCTTTAAAATCCATGAGAATGGGACCCAAAGTCCTTAGCCAGTCTGTACCCAACACAATGTCACAACCCCCCATGTCAATAACAAACATATGGGATTTCAGGTGGTAGTCACCAATTTGGAGACACACATTTTCACAACACCCTCCACATTTCATGGAACCACCATTGGCAATCATGATTTTGAAATTATTGACGGCATGGATGTAGCAATGATTTTCTTGGGCAATGCGGTGATGAATAAAATTATGGGTGTTTCCACTATCAACCAGAATAATGACCTTCTGATTCTTGATGTAACCGATTATCTTGAGGGTTTGGGGAGTGGAGAAGCCAGTGAGAGCATTGAGGGAAATGACCGGTTCTACTTCGAGAGGGTCTGAGGGAGGGGTTATGTCAGTGGATTCAGGTAACTTAGACACAAGGGGAGTTTCTACACCCTCTTCTAAAATATCCTCGGAGATGGCCATACAAATCTTTTGTTCTTTACACTTGTGGCCCGGGAAATATTTTTCATCACAGCTATAACAAAGGCCTTTGAGTTGGCGTTCATCCATTTCAGCCCTGCTCAATTTTTGGATCCTTAGTGGAGCAGAGGGAGTAGTGGGATTTACTAGTTTAGAGCGAGGGATAAAGGAGGGTTTTCGGTTTTGAGAGGATACCACCTGTTGTGCTTCTTTAGATCTTTTAGTAGCCTCCACCCAACTCTGAGGCCAAGCCATGAGGTCATGGGCCCGAATCTCATCCTTGAGGCCGCTGATAAAACACTCTCGGAAAAAGGCATCAGACATGCCATCTATTCTAAAAGATAGGCACTCAAAGGAAACTATAAAGTCTTCCACTGTTCCTAATTGTTTCAACTTTGTCAAATGGCCTAAATGGTTGGTGTCAGTGTCAAAGTGTTCATAAAGCTCTGCCACAAAGTATGTCCAAGCAATATACCCTTGACGAGAAATTTTTCTCCATTGCCACCATTGCCATCGTTCTTGATATAGATGGAGAACACCATACCGGAGTTTGGCCAAGTCATCTGTAATGTCGTATAAAGAGAAATAATCTTCCATTTGGGTTACTCAACCAGTGGGGTCTGAGCAATCAAATTTGGTCACATCCACCCACGGAAGGCATAGGTCACATTGAAAGTGATGGTTCTGAAAGTTATTGGAATGAGAGGAATGGTCACCTTTAGGATGTGGAGGTGAGGAGGAGGAAGGGTTATCTGTAGGGATATGAAGTTTGGTGCAGAGTGCTGAAAATACTGATTCAAGCTGGGTGGTGAGGTCTTGTTTGATTTCCTCCATTGAGGAGTGCATGGTTGTATTGATGGCTGCAACATTGGCACTGAGTTGTTTCACTTCTTGTTGGGTTTCGATGAGACCAAATTTCAAGGTGTTGAAGCAAGCTTCCAAGTCTTGGCTACGGGTATGGGCCATGAGGATGGGGGAACTGAAAAGGAGTGGGCGGGGTCAATTTGTTTTCCAAAAAAATATATGGATGAATGTGATAAGGGAAAAGAGATGAATCCAATGGCATAGGTCTCAAAGAATGATGAAAATTTTTATAGACTTTTGGTTCTGCGGAGTTATACTCCGGTCTGAAGAATGTTGTAAAGAGGAAATTCCCAAATGATTAACCAGAAATAAATGTGTATTTACTTGGCAACCCAAAAAAAATTGCGCGACAATAGATCTTGTCTATTTTAATTTGTTTATGTTTCTCCCAAAGGGTTAGGTATTCAAGGGTTCTACAGACAAGAGTTTTCCCTATGCTATAGCTCTTTGATATATGTGCGGGGTACAACAGTAGTACTCGGCCCAATATCTCAGGGAACTAACTAAGGAGGATAGACCGTACCCTTAGTCCTACTACCTGACTACCCAGGTATTAGAGAGTATCTTCCCTAGTGTTTTTCTCGGTGACAATATAGCAGTCAGGCGACCGATCAGTTTATCTAAACAGGGATTTAGGTAATCTAGGTCGATCCGTACACAGGTGCTATCTGATGCGCTACCACTCGAAGGGGTACCAACAGGGATTACAAGGGTGGCCAACAGATGTGCGCTTAAGTACCACTTGTATTTCCTGTGTGTATGAATCCCTCAACCGTGGGTTTATGTGCATAAGGATAGATCTTTGTGGCTTAAAGACGTCGGAATACGTCTCTACCCTGAAAAAAAAATTAACCCACAATTTCTGCCAAGGAAAGTGCTTTGATACCACTTGTAATATACCAGATATAAAATGTATGCAGAACATAAATAAAGTGCTAGAAATGGCAGAATAACAACAATATAACCAAAACATTCACCACAATAACATTGAAATGATAAGAGAATAATAACATAAATAACACTTTGAATCTGAAAGCAATGTTCACGGGCCTCTTCGAGGGGGAAACCTCCAGTTGATAATAGCTCTATTACAATAATATCCAAGCTGGGGTTATCATACCCTTGACTCCTATTTATACTAAAAATAAGCATCTAGAGGAAGATCCTTCTAGAAGCGGAAGCTTCTATTAGGTCTTCTTACATCTGCCTTATTCTATGTTATTGAAAGGCCTTATTAATATTGACCTTTATTACATCCTAATATATTGTTCTACCTATGTGCAGGTTAGGACCCTAACATATTCAATCACATGATTGAACCTCTTTGTTTTCCCATTGGACTCTGGATGATATGTTATTCTAAAATTTATATTTTTCCCAAATCATTTAAATATTCCCTTCCAAAAATTTGATGACAAGTTGGGATCTCTATCATAAACAATTGCCTTAGGCACAACATGTAGTCTATAAATTTATCTCATATAAATCTATGCAATTTTTTCTTCCCTATGAGTTATCTTCAATGGAATAAAATGAGGAGCTTTAGTTAGCTTACCCACCACCACCATGATGGAATATTGTTTCTTCACTGTTATGGATAGCTTGTGATAAAATCAATTGTCACCACTTCCCATTTTCTCTCTAGAATGGGAAATGGCTATAAAAAACAAACTAGATGTCTATTCTCAGCCTTGACCTTCTGACATTCTAGTCATTTGGATATATAATCAACCACCTCTTTCTTCATATCTGGCCAAAAATATCGGCTCTTTACATCTGCAATTATTTTACGGTGCCCTAGGTGCCTAGCATAAGGCACATTATGCATTTCTTTGAGAACCATATTTTTTAGTTCTTGTTATTAATGAACATAAAATCTTCCTCTGTACATGAGGATTCCATCCTCTCTCAACTCATAATCACTAATTTTATGTTGAAAATTACATTGCTATAATTTTTTTGTTGTTTGCATATAATGTTGATCTAATTTGGCAACTTAAAAAATTATGTCTTTTAGATCAGATTTACACATGTTAATGGATGTAGCATGCATCTCATGCACCCTCATACTGAATGCATCAACCACCTTATTCTACTTTCCTTTGATATGATTTATATCAAAGTCCTACTCGCTAAGGAAATCCAACCATCTAATTTATATGAAATTCAAAGTTGGATGTCCAAACAAATATTTCAAACCACTATAGTCTATTCTTAGTTCAAATATTTTCCCCATAAGATAGTGCCTCCACATATTCAAGGCATGACCAATGGCTACCAATTCTAAATCATGAGTGACATAGTGTATCTAATTCTCTTTCAACTTTCTTGACTCGTAGCATATCACATGCCCATTTTGGGAAAGGACTCCACCAAGCTCTTTCTTGCATGCATCAATACACACAATGGAATCTTCATTTGGATCAACAATCCTTAATATTTCCACACTTGTCAATAAGTTATTCAAGTGATGAAAATTCTCTTCACAATTAGAGGTCCATTCAAATTTCACACCCTTCTTTTGTAAAGAAGTGATTGGGTGTGAAATCTTTGCAAAAACCTCAATAAATATTCTATAATAACCTGCAAGTCCCATGAAATATCTCACCTCTGAGAGATTCTTTGGTGTTGGCCATCCTCTAATGGCTTTTATATTGTTTGGGTCCACTGCAATTCCTTCCTCTGAAATAATATGGCCCAAATAATGTATCTTTCTCTGATAAAATGAGCACTTTCTCAACTTTGCATATAATTGATGCTCCCTTACTACTTGTATCACCATACTCAATTGATTCTCATGCTCTTCTTTAGACTTAGAGTAGATAAGTATCTCATCCAAGAAGACAACGAAAAACTTATCCAAGTAATTTCTGAAAATACAATTCATCAAACACATAAATATATTTGTTGCATTTGATAACCCAAATGGTACTGCTGTAAACTCATACTAGCCATACCTTGTTCTAAGTGTTGTATTGTTGATATCTTATTCTTTAATTATCACATAATGATAGCCTGACATGAGGTCAATATTGGAAAATATCTTTTCATCTTTCAGCTCATCAAAAAGATCATCTATCCTTGGAAAAGGATACTTGTTCTTCACAGTCACCTTATTCAGTTGCATGAAATCAATGCACAACCTCAAGGTTCCATCTTTCTTCTTCAAAAATAATACTGGGGCACCCCAAGGTGACAAACTTGGGCATATATAACCCTTCTTAAAAATCTATTCAAGATTCATTTGTAATTATTTTATCTCTGGTGTAATCATCCTATAAGGATTATTGGACACTGACGCTATTCTAGACATCAAATCAATAGAGAAATCAATATATGTTTTCAGTGGAAACCCTGGTATTTCTCTAAATACATCCTCAAATTATTTTAAGACTACATAGTATTCAATGCTTGGAATTTTATCTTTAGGTGTCTCTTCCATATGAACTGCAAATATTTGACATCCTTTCCTGAACCTTCTCTTCAGCTGCAAAGATAAAATTTCTCTGATAGATATTACACTTGGAATACATTGAACTATTCTCAAGTTCCCTTTCTCCTTCAATAAAGTAAATTCCTTATTATAAAAATATATGACAACATGATTCTTATCTATCCAATCCATACCAATTAGGGAATCATATGAACCCATAGGTATGATAATCAAATCTTATTTTGTGCTCAATCCATTCATGTCCATTGGACATTCCTTCACCAACTCATTAATTCTTCTCCTAGCTCCCGTGGCTAACTGAAATAGACAAGATTTCCAAAGATTGATTCTTTGCAAATGAAATATTTCCACCAACTTAGGATCTATATAACTATGAATAGCTCCTGAATCAATTAAAATAGCTATAGGTTGATAATTGATCTTTCCTTCCACTTCAATCATATGAGATTGAAATTGAGCTTGCTTGTTGTCTAGGGTTGCATAGATCCTTAACATGCTTATTCTCATGTCCTCAATTATATTATCCTACTTTATATTGTAAATAGTCCTCACTCTTTCATCTCTATTAAGGAAATCTCTGTACATGTGATCTCCCTCACAACCCTAACATTTAATAGGTTGTTGCCTTAGTATTTTTCCCATTTTTTATATCATTCTGGGTTCATTTTGGGTTGGATTCCCTAAGAATTATTATTGAAGAATAGTGGCTTGTACCCTTTATTCCTCTTCTCCATATTACCTTTATTTTTGTCTTACCAATCCTTTTGTAAATTTGGTATTCCTCTATGTTTATCATAAAGGCATTTGGATCTCCTTATTGCTTCCTCCAATGCTCTGGGATCATAATATTGTATTTTATCACTGATTCAATATCGAAGGTAAACACTTAGGAAGCTTTGAATATTTACCTTCTCATCCTTGATGAAGTTGGCATACCTCAACAAATCTAAAAATCTCCTCTCATACTCATCCATGGTCATACTCCCAAGATTGAGTTCAAATAACTCCTTCATATTCCTATCATAGTAACGCATGGAAAAGTATTTCTTCTGAAATTACTTCTTGAATTGCCTCCAAGTGATCTTATTCTCATCAATGTGTTGTACTTGCATGATCTAGTCCCACCACATTGATGCTTTTCCCTTCAGCTGGTAAATTGCAATTCTTCCTTCTGCATGTGATGAATAATTGTGTAACTGAAAATACTTCCTCATCCCCAACATCCAAGTCTCTGCATCCTCATATTTCTTTTGCTCACCATAGAAGGTAGGATGTTTTATCTTCTTGAATTCCCCTTCCAATTCATCCACACCAAATATTTTTCTATGCTTTCTTATAGGAGATAAACTTGGACTACTATGTTCTCCTCTAACTGAGTGCCTTGGTGAGCGATGATAATTCCTACCATCACTTCTAGATTCTCCCATTTTAGCATGATATGTATGACTCTTTGACTTACTTTATTATGTCCCGTTATCCACCTTCTTCTCTATAACATCCAGTTCTACTGAGAAAATTATACTGACTTATTCTTTGTGGACACTTGCGAGCAAGTGATCCGGTCATTATATATTAAGATTATGTTTTTATTATGAGTTAAATTATGATTTCATTATGATTTCATTGTGATTATATGTTAATTTTTAGATGCATGTATATTGACAAGTATTATTGATGAGTTTTCCTGAGTGTACCTAATACATGACAGGTTGAGGATGTCGATGGCATCAACAGATTCCCTTGGACTCTGGATTGAGTCGAGGACTGGACTTGTATTTGGTTTTAGTATTTGAGTTACACACATGTGATTTATGCGATGATTTTATTATGGATATTATGCATATGGATTATTGAAATTTAACTTGTCAGTGGATGCAGGCTTGGTGACACTTGCTAATCCGACTCACATAAGGAGTAAAGGGGCCACATACACATAAACCAGACAAATGAGGGAGAGGTGTGGTTGTGTCCCTATCACAACCTACTAGCACTCTTGCCCTGACCTAAACACATGGTTAACAATTACCCTGTTCAAAGAGGTCCACGATGTTGTGAGGGAACACTGAGACAGACGCTCACGAAGAATTCTAAGGGGCACGTAATAAGGTGAAATCCTAATTCCTTAGACAACCCTTAGTCTCTCATAAGGTGGACCAAGTGGAGTGTTGACTCCAAGTGTCAGAAAAACTTCCAAACTAGTCAAAGGCAGGTGACACCCTTTGAGCACGAATGTGCGTCTTGAAGGGCATGTCATGTAATTAAATTACGAGTCAATAAAAATATATATGGCCTAGAAAACAAAATAAAATTGATTAGACATTCTAGAACAAAATACTAAATTAATTATTAAATTTCAAACTAATAAATATAACATGAGTATAAGTCTAACATGTTTGACTAAATTAAACTATAAAAAGAGAATTAAGAGAATTAGACTAGAAATTTATGTGAAAGAAGAAATAAGAATTAAATTTGGGTAAATGCACATGTGTGCATTAAAATATTAAAAGAGATTCTTAAATAAGAAGAAATTAAATCATGAGAGAATAGGTGGTTCTCATGGAGTAGCATCATGAGTCGATCTACCACTAATCCTAACTAAAAGAAGACTCCTAATCCATCTTAAACTAAGATCTAGTTAGGGAATGCAAATTAAATGAAGGATTGAGGAACTAAGGGACAACTAAGAGAAAACATAGGAGCACATTGGGGAATGTGAGGGAAAATGTCAAATAAAATAAAATAAAAAGAGAAATTGCATGTGTAACTTAAGGAGACTGAGACACATGTAGTGGGTGAATAATCCTTTAATTAAATTATTAAAAATTAATTATTTGTGCATGAGAACATGTGTCATTGAAAATATTTCTATAAAATAATTGGAGAGAAAGGGAGAGGGGATCTCACCTAGAAGAATATTGTTATATTGTCAAAAAAATTCTGAACTAGTTTACTTGTTCAGTACTTGTTCAGAGTTGGATTCCAAACTTGGTAAAGAGTGGAAGCTCTTCCTTGCGAGGAAAGTTTGTTGATATTGGTTTCTGGTTTCTTGTGTGTGGCCCCTTTGCATCTCGAGGGACTAAGGGGCAATAAGAGTACCCCTATCTTTGGCTAGGAGGTACGAGTGAAGTCTCTGGATTAGCAAGTGGAAGTGAAGTGGACATGCGATAGATTAATACTCAAGATCATCATCTAACAGAAACGATCCTGGGTTACAGTATTTAATTAATTAATTATTCCAATGTTGATTTAGAATTTTAGGAAAATCATTAACAGTTCTAAATTGTATAGATTAGTATTGCATTAGAAATGTAGATCTTGTCTCATCTTAATACTGCAGTGGAAGTTGTTTAATTCGTTTATTATACGATTCTTACAATTCTTATTATATTCAAATGTAATTTATGTTTGTTAATATTAGAGGAGACGATCATAAATTATATTACTGATTTGTTTGTTTCGATGTTACTAATACTGTAATGTAATTTGACATAAAACTGACAATGTTTTATAGGATGGAGAATTTAGCTCGAGACTTGATCAAACTCGATAAGAATATTACATACAATTTTACCCTTCCTGTAGGCTAACAAATATATTATTCCTGTAGAAAGGAATATCACACCTAACCTTGGATGGATCGAAGGAAAATTTTACCCATTCATCGTTCTCTCTAATCCCTCACACTATCGCCTTGCTTATTCGAAACTATAGGTGAGCTTATTTCATAATTTCACAGTGTATTGAGTTTTTAGCGATATTCAGTTCTACAATTGCATACCTTCCACCCACTATACTTTAGTAAAGTGCATTATCCCTATGATTTTACTTTTTCCAAGAGAAAATTACTCCAATTTATAAAAAGTATAAATTTTTTACAATGAAAAGCAACCAGCGAACCAGGGCAATAGGGACACCAATCACCGGAAGATGCCAAAACAAATTACAACAGTCAAACAGGATCATACAAAGTGGAGGGGGTAATAAAACAGCAAGTGATGGCCACCGTCCACCCGCAGCAAAAGAGGTAATGTAACAGCCCACTTCATTCGAAGACGTTTATTGAAGTGATAGGACTCTCTATCCCATTCTCTCTATGGAAAATCGAGAGTCTACCCACTGCCTCCTTCAGAGCCCTTTTAGAGAGGGCATCCGCCTCTCTATTTTGGGATCTTGGAATGTGATGGAAGATGATGTCGGCGAAGGAATTGGACAGCTTCCTCGTTTTGGTCTTCCAACTATCAAAATGGACGGAATTGAGCTTTTACTTATTATACCATTATTGTATCAATCCTTTTGAATTTACTTCACCAACATTCATCATTGTTTATTTTATCATTGGTTATTTAGTTTCCTTTAGATTCCCTAGGTTTTGTTATTTTAGATCCACTTAGTTTGTAAATATTTAAGGGTTTTCTTAATACTGGTTTGTACCATTTGTTGTTTGTGCAATCCTTGGTTTGAAAAATGAGTAAGTTGCGTCGAGATATCGCTATGGATAAGGGTTATTATTATTTTATCTAGTAGAGACACTGTTATAATTTATCCAAGGACGCGCTAATATATTTAAATACAGTGAAGATAAAGGATTTATATTTTAAAGTAATTAACATTCACAATGTAAAAAGAACATCAATGTTGATTGAATCACAATAAATTGGGAATCACACCTTCCATTTTGAGGGAGGGTTTAATACATATTCATCTGATTGTAAAACTATGTAATAAGAAAACAAGAACAAATCCTTATGATGGATATTTAAATACAGTCAGTATCACAATCGCTAAGTTACTTCAAGAGCGTATTCTTCAGGTCATCATTCAGAAGTCTGTATTAAAGTACTAACCAATAGAAAATAATTACACAATATATTTCCCTACGAATGAAGCATGCCTTCATATCCAATATATTTTCATCTTAATATAATTGATAATGATATTTACACAGTAATATTAACGTCAATAAGGAGATATCTCTAGATAGCTCCGGAACTGACATTGACACTTGGAAAAATTTGCAATCGAAATAGTTCATGGAACACACGTTGAGAATTGAGACCAATTGCATGGTTGTGTAATTTTGATTTCTGTCAAACAGAAATCATGCAATAAATGTTGTATCTTCCATGGAACAAACTAGCATGCATTTCAAGGAAAAAGGTACAACATTTATTGCAGGCCGTATTGTATGGAGTGAGCAAGCCGTACAACATTAAATCTGGAACAAAAATCAAGGTAGAGTACAGTTCAGAAAAGAGGTCGTACTATACGGAGTTTTGGGTGTCTGTACAACATAAAAGAGGAACACGAATCGAGGGAAAGTACAACTGGGTGAACAGTCTGTATTGTACAGATTTTATATGATTGGTTTTCTTGCACATAAATCGAGGAAAGTTATGTGGTATTTTTCTGGGTGGTTTTGGCACATTTTCCAAGGCAGTCGTACAACATTTAATGCTCAGATTTGAGCTGTAACAGTTGGCACATATTTTGAGGAAATCATACAACAATTAAGAGCCACAAAAAATGAGGAGTAGACCTGTACATGAGTGTAGGAAATTCTGTCATGAATTTCAAGGATTTTGGCACAAATTTCGAGAAAAGTTTGTCATTAAATTTCTGAAAATGAATATGTTGTAAAAGATTTTCTTTGAAGCTCTGAAAAAAAAAAAAAAATCCTTCTCTCACTGGTTTTCCCCTTGTGGGCTTTTCCAGGGTCGATGTTAGACCAAAAATTATTGTGTTATAATTTTCTGAGTGGTATGATGTTGATATGTCTTTATCTCTGCATTAAACGATGTTCAAAATCCTCATGTTTCAGTTATGAAAATATTGTTTTATGTTGAGTTTGATTGGTTGTCATAAAACTGGGTTTGGGCATTAAACATTGGTTCAAAAATCAGCAAGACTTGAAACTGGGTGGGGTCTGAAATTTTACATGGTATCGGAGTTGAGTTAAAGAGAAACAAAGATATATGAGCAAGTCAGAAAAGTGGGACAACAATCACTTCACCTGAAATAATTTTTATTTTTTCATTTTTAGCAGAAAAAGGTTAATGGCTACAGGTTTGAGGGTTGAGGATAGACTTGATGGGGCAAAAGACTTTAGTGCTTGGAAAGAGAGGATGATCTTGCGGTTGCAAGAAAATGAGTTGTGGGATATTTTTTAGAACTCCACAACACATCCTATGGTTGTACCTACTGATGCTACTCTTATTTCAACATACACTAAGAAGAGTATCAAGGCTAATAGGATTATTCTTGATGCCATGAAGGACCATTTGAATCCTCATTTGATGGGGAAGACAAATGCCTATGAGATGTGGCTATCTTTGACGAAGTTGTACCAGAGTACAAATGAAAATCGGAAGATGGTTTTGAGAGAAAAACTTAAGAGCATTAAAATGACCAAGGATGAAAATGTGGTCACATATATTACCAGGTTGACACAGGTGAGAGATGAGCTTGGAGATGTGGGGGAGGCCATTGTTGACAGTGAACTTGTGAGGACAACATTGAATGGAGTTTCCAAACAATGGGTTGTTTTGTTGAGGGCATTGTGGCTAGGGAGAAGCTTCCCAGCTGGGAACGTATTTGGGATGAATTTGTTTAGGAGGAGACCCAGAGAGGTTATGTACATGGTAGTTCATCTACAAGTCATGATGAGGAGAATGTGGCTCTTGCTGCCAACAGAAAGAAGAAATTCAGAAAGGGTCCTAAGGGAGGAAACAAACCGAAGGGTGAAGGGAAGAAGGACATGAGAAAATTCAAGTGTTTTTCATGCCACAAGTTTGGACACTATGCAGGTAAGTGTTTGAACAAGAAGAAGTAGAAAACAACTTCAACAACGGTGGAGGAGTTCTCCTCCAAGTTTGATAAATATTTTTCCTTAGTTGTGTGTCTTTCACAAGGACCACTCATTCCGATATGTCGTACATTGACAGTGGTGCCTCCTTCCATATGACAGGGTTTCATAAGCACTTGACAGATCTTACTCATATTGGTGATGTTGAACTAGTGCTTGGAGATGACTAGGTGGTCAAGGAAGTTGCTAGTAGGAATGTATCATTTCAGAGGGAGTCTTTGCCTCCCATGTTGTTGAGAGATTTCCTATATGTTATGGGCTTGAAGAAGAACTTAGTTTCAGTTTATTCTATTGAGGAGAGGGGATATGAGGTGTTGTTCCGTGATGGGAAGGTGATCCTTTTCCCTAAGGGGTCTAGTATCACTTTCACCAAAGTGATTGGGAATCGACATGAGAAGTTGTACAAGCTCATGTTCTAGCCAGCGAGAGAATTATTTCATTCTACCACCAACAATAATCTATGTGAGATATGGAATAGGAGGATGGAACATTTTCACCATAGGGCTTTGAGGATACTGAGGGAGATTGCGACTAGAGTTCCATATTTCAGTACAAAGCACCATGAGTTGTGCAAGGGGTGTGCATTGGGAAATTACACCAAATATTCTTTTCCTAGCTATGACAGTAGAGAAGAAAGTATCATTGATCTTATTCATTCATATTTATGTGGCCCAATGTATTTGGAATCATTGACTAGTTGTTTATACTATGTTATATTCATTGATGACTTCTCACAGAAGTCTTGGATTTTATTCATGAAGGTCGAAAGATAGGTCTTCAATCAGTTCCAAGAGTTCAAATCTCTTGTGGAGAACCATACTGGGAAAAAAATCAGAGTTTTGAGGATAGACAATGGGGATGAGTATACCTCCAAGGAGTTCATGGAATTTCATGCAGGAGAGGGAATCATGAGAGAGTTGACTATTCCTTACAACCCACAATAGAATGGGGTTGCTGAGAGGAAGAACATGTCCATATTTGGGGCTACGAGAGCCATGATACATGATCAAGGGCTACCACTATTTATTTGGGCCGAGGCATGCTACACTACAGTTTATCTGTAGAACAAGAGTCCATACAGGGCAGTGGGGAGTATGAATCCTGAGGAGGCATTTTCTGGGAAGAAGCCTGAGGTGGGGCACTTTCATATTTTTGGGTGCATCACATATTCACATGTCCCTTATGAGAAGAGGACAAAGCTAGAACCCACGATAGAGAGAGGGATATTTGTTGGGTATAACGAGACTTCACGGGCTTTCCATATATACATTCCTTCCTTGAGGAAGACATTTTTCAGGATGGATGTGAGATTTGAGGAGGACAGAGCCTTTTTTAAGTCATGAGGGAAAGAGAGGGGTGAGCGGGCATCACCTCATATTCAGCTGAGTCCACAACAAAATTCAGTGACACAAATTACGGGGCCACTAGTTTTGGTGACGACTAATCCATAGGTGATAGGGCCATAGATGTCAAGATCGCAGTGTTGGACACACCTACCACACTTAGAGGGGGGGTGGGGGTGAATGAGTGTGGGGATCTTTTTACCAAATATTCCCTCTTACACAAAGCTTATTAGTTAACATTCAACATTTACTCATTATCCATTGCAGTCATTTAAAACCATTTAGATGCGAACATATATCAACAATATATCATCAACAAGTCATCACCATAAGGAACACAAAGAACAAAAGATGTATGTACAACTTTTCTTTTTATTATGGACAACAATCTAGGGGTTTATCAACAACAAATGAATATAGTAAAACTCTACAAGAGCACCAACTCTATTATGCAAGACTCATCTTACATACTCAGCACCAACTGAGATGAGGCAAAAATCCTCAAGAGATATCAATCTGTCAATAGGTATGCAAACTGTCAGTAGTGAAACCCGCGTGTGTACATGCCCTGGCTCACTACAGCCCGTGTGTGCACGCGGCCAATGTATACAACAACATGTGTATACCTTTTGATCTTCTTAGGGTTTGTCTTTCATGATCAACTCTGATCTTCTGTAGCCAATGTATCTATGTCTTACTGTCGAAATTGACCACCAGCCAGTCACAACACATCCAATCTCTCCAATAGCTTTCTCATGCTCCACAACAACCAATATGAATGCTATCTCAATCATGTATAAACAACTAGTATACCATAGCAATCATGTCACTACTGAATCAAAAGAGTATTTCTCACTCCATCAACCAAATCAACCAAACTGAACCACATCATAGAAGCCATACCAAGAATTCCCTAAGCATTCATAACACATCAAGCAATAGTATCCATAAAGACAATAATGTAACCATACCAGTGTCTCAGTGATAGATTTGAGCCCATAGAATGCATATCTAAAACCTGCTTCATCATCCAAGATCTTGGCACCAACTCAAACACAAATCTCCATGATTTTATCCACTATACGCTTTCTGTACACAGTCATCCTGTGTATACCTTCAATGTATACGCACCCTATACATAGACAACCCGCGTATACCTCAGAAACTAGGGTTTCTGAAGCTCTGAGAATTTTTCCGTCAAGATCTCTGACATTGCCGAAAATTTGATACGTCCATGAGATCATTCTCTCCCTCTCTTCCTCATAATAGATCTTCAATCATTCTCAAGAGATCCACACCAATAATATGCTCTCACAAGAATCTCTCCATCAATACTCCAAAAGATATTCACAAGAAGCTCTCCATTGATCCACAAAAAACATGATTTACAAGAGACCATAGCTATCTTATTTATACTTTCATCCTCTAGGTCACTTAACCCTTTTTTAGGTTACTTAACCCATTTCTAGGTCATTTAAACTATTTTCCTTATTTTAGGGTTAACCACTTTCCATCAATAGAAAGTTCTCCAATACTTTATCATTTAAATATTCCTTCTTGATTTTGTCACTTCTCTTTATTATTTAAATAATCCATCTTGATTTTTTCACTTTACTTTATCTTTTAAATAATGATTTCTTCTTTTCAAGAACTTTGACTTCTTTGACCTTGGGGGCTTCAAGCCTTCATATGGGGGTCCTTCAACTTCATAGAGCCATAACTCTCATACCGTGAGGAGTTATGTGACATTACACATACCACCGGAAATGGCATGAAAAGCACTATCCATATAAGATATTTTCACCAACAACTTCATTGATATTCATCTCATTATTCCAAATACAAGCATGGGTCCTCCAACCATTCTTCTAGGATAACTCAATCCGCAAAGCATCTTCCCATGAGAGATTTCACTAGAAGGGGACCACTTTGGAGTTCATCCATTTGTGCACCTTATCAATCATGATAAGACAATAATGATTCATCTTTGCATCAATTCACCACTTCATCATATACATCAACTACACATCATGTATCAATGAAAACTCATTGATCCATCATATCAATGACAACTAATTGGTCCATATTCATCGATTGGTTTTCACTTGACATCTATCATTCTCATCGAGGACAATACATATACATTTGTGCATTAAGAAATCAATCCTATCGATCAATCCATCACTTGACATCAATTAATGAGATCAATCAATCAAACCATTGACATCAATGACAACATGATCCAACACGCAGGTTACTGGTCCATAGGTTTCAGGATTGGGTACTCCAGAGTCTACTTTAGGATCATAGTCTTTAGGATATGGGGTTGAGTAGGGAGAGTCCCCTCCACGAGACATTACTTCAGAGAGGAGGAAGCCCAAGTGGCTTCAAGATACTTTGAGGGAGGCACAGGGTTTAGTGGGGAATCCCAGGTAGGATGTGAGGGAGAGTAAAGCTCCCGAGAGGTTTTGTAGCTACATCGCAATGGTAAGAAATATTTGGGAGTCTGAGCCTTCAACTTTTGAGGAAGCTACTGGTAGATAGGTTTGGAGAGATGCCATGATGGAAGAGTACAATTCCATCATGAAGAATGATTTTTGGGAAATTGTTCCTAGACCTGAGGAGACGTTAGTGATGGCTTCCAGGTGGCTCTATAAACTCAAGCATGTTGCAGATGGCATAATTGATAACTACAAAGCTCTCTTTATAGCTCGGGGGTTCTCACAGGTTGAGGGATTTGATTACGATGAGACCTTCACACCAGTTTCTAGATATACCTTCATCAGGTCAATGATTTCCATTGCAGGAAAGATGGGTTGGAAGATCCACTAGATGGATGTGAAGACCACATTTCTGAATGGTCTTATATAGGAGGAGGTGCATATTGAGAATCCATTGGGATTTAAGCTGCATGGGAGAGATTCTCATGTGTGTATATTGAAGAAGGTAATGCATGGGCTTAAACAAGATCTCAGAGCTTGGTATTCGAGGATTGATTCCTATTTGTAACAGTTGGGATTTGAGAAGAGTGAGGTGGATCCCAACCTATACTTTAATGAGGTTGGAGAGGATCCTCTCATTCTCTTGCTATATGTGGATGATCTGTTCATTACAGGGGAAGAGAGACTCATCACTAGATACAAGGAGAGCCTTTCTTCAGAGTTTGAGATAACTGATATTGGATTGATGCACTATTTTTTGGGATCAGAGTTTTGGCAGGAGCCTGGACACATCTTCCTGGGACAGGGGAAGTATGTGTGTGATATTCTGAGGAGATTTCAAATGGAGGATAATAGGCCCATGACCACTCCCATGATTACCAACTGGAAGAAGCTTCATGATTCTGAGTCATAGTTGGTGGATTCCACTTTATATCGTCAATTGATCAGTTCTTTGATGCATTTGGTCAATACCAGGCCAGATATTTTTTTTGTTGTCAACACTCTCAGTCAGTTCATGGTGGAGCTTAGGAGAGTGCACTGGGTGGCAGTAAAACATGTGCACAGTTATATTTGTGGTACGGTAGATTATGGTCTGGACTATCATAGAGGGGATGCAGTTCATCTGGTTGGCTATACAGATTCAGATTGGGCAGGATGTGTCAATGACCATAAGAGTACTTATGGGTGTTGTTTTGGATTGGGCTCAACAATTGTGTCTTGGTTCATTGGGAAGAAAAATTCAGTGGCTTTGAGTTCTGCAAAGATTGAGTATATGGTTGCTAGTCAAGCTAGTTGTGAGGCCCTTTGGCTTTGCAAGTTGTTGGTGGGATTGTTTGGTGTGTAGTTGAGGCCTACCTTGATTTACTGTGACAATCAAAGTTGCATTAAACTCTCAGAGAATCTATTTTTTGATGAGAGGTCTCATCATATTGATATTTTTTATCACTTCATCCATGACTATGTTCAGAGAGGAGCAGTGGAGCTACAATACATATCTACAGATGTGCAGGTTGCAAACATACTCACCAAAGCATTGGGTAAAAGAAAGTTTGTATTTTTCAAGGACACACTTGGAGTGGTGAGTAACACTTTCCTCGGTAAGAGGGAGTGTTAAAAATAATCAAAAAGTACCTAGGCAAGTGTTTCTCATCACCTAGGTGCCTAAGGGGTGAAAAAGTGCCTAATGTGGACCCTAGTCATTTAATTTGTGAGAGACAAAATAAAAGGTGACTTTTTGAGACTTCGGGAAAGTGGGTGAATAAAGTGATTTTATCTCCACCATTGATCTCATCTAATATCAACTGTTAGATGAGATGACTCTTGAGATTCCCTCATGAGGTTGATTAGGGTACGAGGGTGCACCCATTCTTGGGTGGAAGAAACATTTTTGAGAGAGCAAGAAAGAAAAAATTCAAGTTTGAGGAAAGAGGCCATTTTTGCAGAGCTAGGGCATGCATTTCGAGGCAACAAACTAGCATGAATTTCGAGGCAAAAGGTACAAAATTTATTGTAGGACGTACTGTATGGATTGAGCAGGTTGTACAACATTAAAGTTGGCACAAAAATTGAGGTAGAGTACAATTCAAAAAAGAGGTCGTACTGTATGGATTTTTAGGTGTCCGTACAATAGAAAAGAGGCACAAAAATCGAGGGAAAGTACAACTAGGTGAATAGTCCATACTATATGAATTCCATATGGTCCATACGACTATTGTTCTTGCACAAAAATCAAGGAAAGTTTTGTGGTATTTTTCTGGGTGGTTTTGGCACATTTTCCAAGGCAGTCGTACAACATTTAGTGCTCATATTTGAGCTGTAACAGTTGGAACATATTTTGAGGAAACCGTAAAACAAGTAAGAGGAACAAAAAATGAGGAGAATACCTGTACATGTGTGCAGGAAATTTTGTCATGAATTTCGAGGAGTTTGGCTCAGTTTTTGTGTGAAGACTTGGCACGGTTTTCGAGATAAGTTTTTCATTAAATTTCTGAAGTTGAATATGCTTTAAAATATTTTCTCTGAAGCTTTGAAATAATAAAAAATCCCTCTCTTACTGGTTTTCCCCTTGTGGGTTTTTCCAGGGTCATTGTTAGACCAAAAATTACTGTGTTATAATTTTCTGAGTTATATGTTGCTAATATGTTTTTATTTCTGTGTTAAACAATGTTCATAATCCTCATGTTTCAGTTCTGAAAATATTATTTTATGATGAGTTTAATTTGTAGTCATAAAAGTGGGTTTGGGCATTAAACATTGGCTAAAAAATCAACGAGACTTGAAACTGGGTGGGGTCTAAAATTTTACAACACACACACACATATATGGATTAATAACATAATATGTAAGTAAATTCATTTATATTATTGAGTTAGATTATAATTGAAAAGAATTCGTTCGTTGGTTTTCAAAAAAAAGAGAGAAACTAAAATAAAATTTACTAACAAGGATTGTGTGTTATGAATGATGTTAACTTTATGGATGGAAGTTATTGATTAAGTAATAGCCACACCCTTCAATGAAATATTTTAATATTTGGAAGGATTTGGGCAAAATAAAAATAACCTTGTTCTTAGAAGATACGCTCATTGGTTGACCCCTTTTGGAAGTAGTTAGATGTTACTCATCTAAGTAGTTACATTAATTTATTTCTTCACCATCACTAGTTAGAGTTGCTTCTGTGAATGTTTTAATTGAGATCTAAATGATTAGATTTAGACTTGTGAACTATAAAATAAAAGTGTGCAAGTTTGATACCATATTAGGATAATAATGTACACTTGTAATACTCATCCCTACATTAGTTAGAATCTTTCAGAGTAGTGCGATATCTATATATGATACTTACAAATTAAGAGTAGAAATTCATTGCGTTATAAATTGTGATCATGATTCCATATGTTGGATTTATTAAATTGTGAATCAAATGTTAGTTAGCGTGAAGTTGATGTTGATTAAGAATGATGAAGATGAATAAAATTATACCTTTTTCCTGTTGATATGATTGTATATTCACATGTCTCACTCATGTATTTGTCATACCAAATCATTTAATAATATTTATTAGCCTTCATTTTTCAAAAAAAAAAATTACTACTATATTGCACTCACATACATTGTGTTGTGTACGGAGGGGTATTTACATTCTCTATTCTATCCAAAATTTGCAACAACTTGATGTTAATTCCATATTGTTGCTCCTTAGCTTTCATAAGCCTCTCATTATCATATTTATAACTCATCACATCCCTTTGTAGACTCTTTGTAGTCTCTAACAAATTTATACTCTCCTCTTTTCCTTCTCCATGCCCATTTGATTTTGTCCCACCATTACACATGTTGACATACAACCCATTGACTTCATCTTCATGGTTGTAAGTGTTGGAAATACTAAAACAACTGAGAGGGGGGGGTGAATCAGTTGTATGTGAGCTTAAACAATTTTATACCTTTTAAACATTATTAATCTTTCTTCATGTGTCATTAACAATATACAACATATGGACAGTAAAAGTAAAGATCATCAATCACACATAAAATACACACAGAGACAGATTTTAACGAGGAAACCCATAAACGGATAAAACCTCTTCTTCTTCGAAATGATAGGTAGTCTTTTTCTGTTCTGTACATCATTTACAATTGAGCACCAACTCAATGTGAGGCTTCTACCTCTGTTTTACAAGATGCAACTTGTTTGAGAGCTCCAACTCTCTGGTTTCTCTAGCACCCACTAGAAGGAAGCACCAACTCCCTGAATATTCCATCACCAACTGGATGGAAGCACCAACTTCTTGAATGTTCCAACACCAACTGGATGGAAGAACCAACTTCCAGTTACACAGGCTCCAACTTGTATAACATAGAACTCTTGTTCTCCCTAGCACCACCCTGCCACCCTAGTTTCTCTGGCTACAACCAGATGGAAGCTACAACTTCCTGTGTTCAATCTCCCACTTGAACATCTGAGGACAACAGTCCTCCCGAGCACCTCCTAACCACCCTTAAATATCAAATAATGAATACACAAACAACTTATGCAGATAAATCACTTCTTACCATTTTTACTCTGTTCTGTAAATCTGATCTTCAACAAATTGTTCTGCAATTATTCTCTTCCTCAACAGGTCAGCTCTGCATCACATTCTACTATCATTCTGTTCTTCTTCTTCTACTTTGTCTGTCATTCTGCTTTGTCTCTCTTTTACATTTCATTCCATTCTTTGTATCTATTGAAATTTCATGCTCAACCTCTTCTCCTTTTTCCTTTCTTGTTGTTCCATGCTTTTTCCATCCAGAACAACCAACACCATTCAGTCTCTCTCAATTTCTTTTATACACCCTGCCTTGACGATTCCACATCCCCTTCCCATAGGCAATACAAGGACATCT
Source organism: Picea engelmannii (assembly GCA_009831015.1). Classification (NCBI taxonomy): domain Eukaryota; kingdom Viridiplantae; phylum Streptophyta; class Pinopsida; order Pinales; family Pinaceae; genus Picea; species Picea engelmannii. The sequence continues at coordinate 300,319 of ML783016.1, forward strand.
ATCTTGGCAACTGAAACACTAACTGATTTGTCATTATCAGTTTGTTTCTCTTAACGGATTCATAACTCAAGCGTTAATGTGTGAGAAAGAACAACAGCCCTCCGATCACTTTCAAACCTTATCCGCACCGTTGGATAATCTTTATTATTCTTTCCCTTTAAATCGGGTTTCAACATTTCTTTGCCCAAGTGTCTTGACACTTTCACATCGCTATCTCCGAAACTCCGAAATGGAGCTTATCTGGACTGACACCTTATATTCATGTAACCAAGAGCTTTGACCAAGGCTTTATGTAAAAGGTGCTTTCGCGATTTCACATATTGCGAATTCGTAATTCCTTATGTTGAGTGTTCTTGTCATCTCCAAATCCCGATCTGCAAAATTCCATAAGGAAATCGAATCAACGGTTCAGATCATTTCTTGATCTGACGGCTGCAAATCCATCGTGACTTCGCATATCGCGATTTTTCAATTCATGTTGCAATCCTTACCATATCCTGATTCACGAAACTCCGATATGGTATAAGATCAACGGTCCAGGTCTGAGTTTGACTTGACGTCTATGATTGAAGCGCAATATCGCATGTCGCGATTTCCAAATTTCTAATGTTCCAAGTTCTTGTCACTTCCAAATTGCGATCCCCGAAACTCCAATGAGAGGTCAGATCAATGGTCCTAATCATTTCTGGATCTGACGGTCTAGATTCAATCGCGATTTCTCATATCACGAAATCGAGGTTTTCGTTGCATTGTGTTCTTTGCATATTGAAATTCCGATCCCCGAAACTCCGACACAACCTGGATTCTATGGTTCGGATTCATTCTGGATTCAACGGCTGCGATTAAATCGTGAAATCACAAATCACGATTTCGGGGTTTTTGATATTAAGTGGATTGGACATTTTAAAGTCTCGATTCCTGATTTTCAATGAAGGAAATCAACGGTCCAGATCTCATTCTTGCTTTAACGGCTGCGATCACATCGCAAAATCGCATATCGCGATTTCGGGGTTTTTGTTGTCAAGTGAATTGGACTTTTCAAAGTCCCGATCCCTGATACTCTGCTGACGTCACACATGGTTTGAAACATGTTAAATACTGCCACGTGTCACTCTGATTCGTGACTTACATGTGCCTGAAGTGTTGAATCTGCCTGACACCTGTCATTTCCTGGTTGTGCCACGTGTCCCTAGCTGACGTGGTCTGCTGTCGTGAGTTGGATCGACGGTCTAGATCACATGTTGTTCAGACGGTTCAGATTCATTCGGGATTTCTTTCATCGCGATTTCGAGGTTTCTGTTGTAATTGTTCACGGGACTTGTGAAACTCCGATTCTGACGGCTGACGGGTATTTGCTTCCAATCTGACGGCTCAGATCCTCTCTCCGACAAAGACTGTAAAATACGGTCCAGATTCATTTTGGATTCAATGGTTACGATTGAACCGTGATCTTGTTGCAGTCGCTCTGATACAAACCCATCAATGACAACAACCATTCGCTGTCTGCAAACTTGCCATCAATGACAACAACCATCAACACGCATTCGTTGCTTGTTCAATATTTGCCAACAATCTCCCCCTTTGGAATTGATGGCAACACAAGCACCCAAATGCCTTCAGATTCAACTCTGCTCCCTGCTTTCAGCCATTCAGAATCTCCTCTGCATTCGAAACATTTCAAACTCTCAAACTCGACTCCTTTCTCCCCCTTTGACATCAATGTCAAAGAAGAAATAATCTTCCACTGATCTTGTTGCAGAACATACTCCCCCTGTCGACTATAAGAATCTAGAAAAGACACCAGATATTCAATAAATACTCCCCCTGAACAGATGAACAGTTTAAACACCATAAATCATAACCCCCAACTTTTGAAAAAGATATCCAAAAGGGGTCGCTGCTAATGGTTTGGTAAAAATATCAGCAATTTGTTCTGTAGACGGAATATAATTAAGATGAACCATTCTGTTTGTAACTTGTTCTCGGAGAAAATGATACTTGATTGGAATATGATTAGTCTTGGAATGAAGAACATGATTCTTGGAGACACTAATGGCACTTGTGTTATCACAATGAATTGGAATAGGATCAGTGTAAGTTACCTTCAGATCTGCAAGATTTTGTATCATCCATAAAATTTGTGTGCAACAAGTAGCAGAAGCAATGTATTCTGCCTCTGTAGTGGATAATGAAATAGATCCTTGCTTCTTACTAATCCATGCAACTAATGAGTCACCCAAAAAGAATGCTCCTCCACTGGTGCTTTTTCTCTCATCAACACAATTTTCCCAGTCTGCATCTGAATAAGCAGTTAACTGGAAATTTTGATTTCTAGGATACCACAGTCCATAAGGCATTGTTCCCTTCAAGTATTTAAATATTCTCTTGACAACTTCCAAATGACTTTGCTTAGGAGCAGACTGAAAACGCCCTACCATTCCAACAGCTTGCATTATATCAGGACGGGATGTTGTGATGTACATAAGACTGCCTATCATTGAACGATATGTCCTTTGATCAACATCAGGTGAGACATCATATTTGCTCAACTTGCAACCAACCACCATAGGTGTGTTGACTGTAGAGGAATCTTCCATCTGAAATTTCTTCAATATCTCTTTCAAATATTTTTCTTGAGAAATAAAAATTCCTGCAGAGCTTTGTTTTACTTGTAAGCCAAGGAAATATGACA